>JAQHUG010000187.1:1180172-1215525 GCA_028555095.1 Dicrostonyx torquatus
CTATGGAGGAAGTGACACTGTGCTATGGAGGGAGTGACACAGTGGTATAAAGGAAGTGATGCTGTGCTATGGAGGAAGTGACACTGTGCTATGGAAGAAGTGACACTGTGCTATGGAGGAAGTGACGCTGTGCTATGGAGAGAGTAATGCTGTGCTATGGAGGAAGTAACATTGTGGTTTTTTAGGAAGTAACACTGTATACGAAGGAAGTGACACTGTTTTTTAGGAAATAAGGCTCTGCTATAAAGGAAGTGACAGTGTACTATTGAGGAAATGAGGCTGTATTATGAAGGAAGTGACACTGTGTTTTGGAGGAAGTGAGGCTCTGCTATTTCTAGACTAATTTTACAACACTGAAATGGAAGAAGGATTGTACAAGCCAGAGGAATCCAGAACATCACAAAAAAAAAAAACCCACATAAAAAACTAACCTTGGCCATAGGAACTCACAGAGATTGAACCAACAACCAGGAAGCCTGAATGGGAACAACTTAACCCCTCTACACAATTTGACAGTTATGCAGCTTGGTATATTTGTGGGATTCCTAACAATGGAAGCTATCATTGTCCCTAGTGCTTTAGATGGCCTTGTGAACCTATTCCTCAAACTGGATTGCTTTGTCCATCCTAAATACAAGGGAGGTGCTTAGCCTACCTCTGCAAATTGATATGCCATGCTTTGTTGATAAACGTGGGAAGCTTGCCCTTTCTGGACAGAAACAGAGGAGGAATGGATTAAGGGGGAATGTAGAGGGGAAGTGGGGGGAGGGGATGGGAGGAAAGAAGGGAAGGGAAATTGTGGTTGAGTTGTAAAATAAATAAATTAAATTTTAAAAAATTAATACAATAATAAACAGCTGCATCAAGTGCCTGAGAGAATTTAGAAAATATGAGACACTCAGAATTTAAAACAAAATCACTTTATTCCCTACCAGTTTGGATTTATGTATCCAAACATTAGCCAGTGGCATTGACTAAAGATGCCATTCTGAAACAAATTTTCTTTTAAAAAAATTAAAAGCAAACAAAATAAAACAAACAAACAAAAACTGTCTTCTCCTACTTTGGTGTCTCTCAAAAACTGGAGATGTAGTAAAAAAAAAAAATCTAAAGAGAAATTCCATACGATACCATGGATGCCGACATGGCATGGAAAAAGATAAAGCCCAGCCTGTCTTTAGCACCAAGTATGAAATCTGCACAGTCACACTTCCAATGGACACTCTCAGAGACTTGGTCTATGTCTGTAGTGATGTTGAGAGTTCTCTTCTATGGCAAATACTTACAAAAGATGATCAAAGCATATTTGGTATGGGAGGAACTTCTGAATATGTGTTGCTTTTATTAGTTGATGAATAAAGAAGCCGTTTAAGCCAGTAACATAGCAGAATAGAGCCAGGTGAGGAAAACTAAATTGAATGCTGAGAAAAAGAAGGTAGAGTCAGGAGAAGCCATGGAGCTGCCAGAGGAGAAAGATGTAAGCTGTCAGCTGGAACCTTTCCAGTAGACTATGAGCCTCATGGTAAAATATTAAATAATAGAAATGGGTTAATTCTAGATGTAAGATCTACATAGCAATATGCTTAAGCAATAGGCCAAGCAGTGATTTAAATAATACAGTTTCTGTGTGATTATATCAGGTATAAGCAGTCAGGAAAGAACAAGGAGCCACCTAAAACAAATTGGCTGCCAACATGGACAGTTAAATCCACATAAAACCTGAGAGGGCTTGGAATAAAATCCTAGACACTGAAAAACAAAGTTTAGATGCTTTTTTTTTCCAGATGGGCTCTGCTTGCTGATGGCATGCTGCAGCTTCTTTAAGAGAAGTTTTCCTGATTCTGTGGTAGCAGAAAAATGCTGCATGGTTTTAAAACAGTGGTGGCTTCCTGGGCCATGCTGCTAGCATGAACTCTGACTCTTTTAAGAGGTTCAGCTATAGAGCATTTAAATGGGGTCTGTGAGCAGAGTACCACAACTTGCTTAATGGCAACACAGACCTTCTGTGACCTGACCCTGGATTGGCTCTCAGAGGCAATGAATGGACCTATGACATGTTGGACTGGGTGGAGCCAAAAAAAAGCAACTGTAGATGCTCCTTAACACTTTAAGAACCAGTCCTGGACAACAAAGGAATTTCAAATACACAATAAGACAGATTCAAATATAAAAAGAAAGACATCTAAATGAGTCACAGTGTTGGATAAAACACAGTGGTAGAGAAAAGAAAAATAATATAGACAGTTATAAGAAGAAGTAAATGGTTTAAAAATAAGGTAAAGTCTTTAAAGAGACAGAATACAGACAGTCATAGATGAAAAGGAGTAATGATTGTTTATAAATGTTTATTTACATTTAAAGAGAAATATGCTATAGAGATGAATAATTTGCATTGATATGGATCTTGGTCTATTTATACAAATTTAAGGTCAACTTTGTTTTATATATATATATATATATATGTTATAATATATATATATTTGTTCTTGATTAAGATATTGTGTTTGTACAGCTCATTTAAAAATGTAATGTATAATTAATAAATATAAGTTACTAGATAGTAATCTATAATATTCAAGCTTGCAGTCATTTTATTTAGGTTTTCCACATGTACAGAGATATATTTCAGATGAATAAGTATTCGTCAAATCTTTCAGAGACCTTCAGAATATGGCATTTATAATGTTTTAAGAGCTTAAGACATTTTATGACAAAGATACATCTGCTTCTGGCAGTATCAATTACTTACGAAGAATGATGGGCATTGAAGAGGTTCCTCATGGAGTTTGTTAGCGATTTGGGCAAGAAACTGCTCTTGCCTGAACTGCTTGATGGTATGCTGTGTGACCTGGACATGCAAGACCCACAGAGAAATGACTTCTGAATTTGCTTAAAGGTGAGATGATCCTTCAGGGTTCCTGCTTTACGAAAGAGACTGCCAGACATTGTGCAGGACAAAAAGAAGCAACTGATGGACTTTGCCATTACAAGTCAGAACATAACTTTAAATTTCCTGCTTTGTGGAAAAGTTGGCTAGATATTATGGGCCTGTAGGCTGAAGATGGATGCCTCAATGGTACACGAGAACTTTTGTTGAATATCCAGGCAGTGAGATGTCTCTGTCAATTCTAGAGTTTTGGAAATTGCTTACAATGCACTTCCTGTTAACGTAGGTAATATTATATCTTTCTGGAGTCTTTGATATAGTTGAAGAATGATCGTTTATAATTATAGTTTTTCTTAGTTATAATAAAAGATAAAAGTAGATGTAACTATTGTAACCATAATTCTTGCTATATACCTGTTTTGTTATATGTAATTTTACTATGTTAAAGTTAAAGCCTTCCTTTTTATTTAAACATAAAGGGGAAATGGTATTGGAACTTTTTCTGTCTACATGTTTCTTTTGTTGGGGAAAACTAAACTGAATGCTGGGAGAAAATAGGTGGAATCAGGAGAATTCATGGAGTCACCAGAGAAAAAGATGCAATCTGTCAGTCAGAACCTTGACAGTAGACCATGAAACTCATGGTAAAATATAAAATAATAGAAATTGGTTATTTCTAGATATAAGAACTAGCTAGCAATATGCTCAAGCTATTGGTCTAAGAGTATTGCAATTAATACAGTTTCTATGTGGTTATTTTAGGACTGAGTAGCTGGGAAGAAACAAGCAGCCTCCTACAACACATACTGAGCTGGTGGAGGATCTGAACTCTGACACAGTTTCAGCAGGTACCATTTACAACTGGGAAGGTCCTTGTGAGTTGTCATGTCTGAATGCCAAGCCAGGCTCTAGGCTGGCACAACGATAAGCCTACGCTGAGGCTTTATGATGTGCCTACCATTTCTCTAAATGGCTCTTGTTTAAGAGTCTATGAAAACCAGTTTTTAACTGGCTTTCCTTTTCTACAAAGGTATAATCTCTTTAACTATGTATTTCTACCACATAAATTACATTTTTAAAAAAATGTTTAAAATTAAAATTGACAAGGTTTTTCTCACAAAGTCTATTCCCATAGTCCTCTCCTGACACCCACCTTCTTCAAACTAATTTTAGCAGAGAGCTAGCAAAGTCAAATTAATATCAGTCTACTAGGAATATGTTGCCCAAAATCCTATGCGACCTTAGAGCTCTTTTATTAGATCTGTTTTTAACTGGATGTATAGAGAATCAGTTAAAGAACTCTATAGAAAAAAATGTCAAGGCTGAGAAAATTAACCCAAGAAAATAAAGAAGAAAAAAAACCCTTCACTGTATCTTTTTGTGACATCCTAGACATATAACTTTTAAATCGGGGATCTCAACCTCGGCTGCACACAGTATTACTGCCATAATTAGAGGGCACAGAATTGCCTTTTTGACAAATTAACTTTCTATTTCAAACAGCCTAAAGCAGCTTTGGCCCTTGTTACACTTTTAATTTATACTAAATTAGTAGATACGAGGCTTGAAGCAGGGGCCTTCTATGTAGTTACAGCTGATGTTCCCAGTTCCCAGTTATAAAACGATCCAGGACAGTGCATGAATCTGTTTCCTCTTGGGTCCATCAATCAATGATTATGTAAGTTTCACAACTTAAGCTAGACTGAAATGATTGCACACGCGAGCTCTGTTCATCCAGATGTTTAAAAGCCCAAGGAAAGTATTTAGGTATGCTTCAAAATTTAGTCTCATTCAAAAACTTAGCATTTTAATTTATGGACTTGAATCATCCCATTCTTTCTTGTGATAGAAGTTGATATCTAGGTAAAAATCACCTCTTAATGTCTAGTATAGAATTTTCGTGTATCAAATAGGAATCAATGTACGTAAAGTACTTCTTCAATGGAAAAATCGTATATTCTCAGTATGCAGATATCTTACACTCATTTGGTTAGAACGTCCTATGGTGGAACAGAAACTCACCTCAGGATCCTGCTGGCTCGCATCTTGTGTCAGGGCTATGGTATCTACGGCTGCCACCTAAAGGGCATGAATACTTTTCCTCCTTGAATTAATAACACAGATTCCTGGCACACAGCATGATCATTAGATGATTTCCCTGACCACCGTCCAGGATTTACCAGAGACTCACTGACGATAATGAACATTGGACAAAAATTGAATGAGACATTTTAATCATCCGTGAACCCAGTAGTATAAAAAGAATGATAGCTCTGCCTTTACTCTCCAAAGCTTACCGTAAATTTATGGAAACAAGTAATTTTGGATTTTCAGGTTGGATGTAGGAACTTAATCCAACTTGTAAATATGATCTAAAACTGAAAATGCACATTTAATGTGACATAGGAATTACATGCTCAAGTTCTTATTCCAGTAATCTAAAATTCTTTCATTTTTGAAGTTTCATGGATACTGGCTAAAACATTTTCATAGGATAGCTAATCTAGAAATTAGTACCACTCACTGAGAAGAGACACAGCAGAGTACCATACAGCCCCAAAAGTGACTTGAAGTTATTGCCTAGGTAACTGATACCAGCCTGACTCACCCATCAGACATACTCTCTACAGCAGAGCTATGTGTGCCCTCCAAAACTGGTGATTTTAAAAATCAATTAGCGCTGCGAGAGCAAGCTCAGTATCAGAGAAGTCAGTAGAATATGGTTCATGTGGAGAGGGAGTGAGATAAGAGACACCAATGGAGGGGACATGACCAAAGTGCAGTGAGTGCGAACTGTGAAATAATAAAAAAAAGTACAAAAAAATTTACTAATGTACTTATGGCTAGCTATATAAATCTATTTTACTAGCTATATAACTATTTTAAGTTTAAAAGGTGGGAAAAGCAAGTATGATTTGATCTTCTTATAAACATACAAATAAATAGAAAAATTGTATAAAATAGGTACAAAACTGTAAAAGGTTGATATTAAGTGGTGAAGATGCCACTACAGAGAGTATACATTTCTATATTTTTAGCTTTTTACAATGAACCCACATTAATTTCCTATTTTAGGAAAATGATTTATTCATTAAAATGCAATGGAAAATAGATTGCAACAAATTACCTCAGTTTCTATTTAATTTGCAGAGGTAAAATTCAGCATTGAATTCTTGTATTTATGGATGTGTATCTTGTATTATTGGAGGACACACAAGAAAACCTAGGCAATGTTTCTAAGCCAAAAGTCTAGCTAAGTCACTGTACCAGTGACAATACCCAGCGCTGTCCTAAATTCAATGGCTCACTCCTTTTCACATTTATAAGACACAGAAAAGTAAGCAGAGTTACTGCCTGTGATTTGCAAAAGAATAAGTTAAGATTTGGATACACTGATTCCTCTTTATCATGTTGAAAGCACTAAATGTGTCCGGGGACAGCTGACAGTCCTCACCTCTGTGCTAGACAGCTTCATAATTTTATTCCCCATGATCATAAAATGAAACAACGCTCTTCGCATCACAGATGTGACAAACAACAAAGGGATCTAGGGGTCTTAAAGAGCTCAGAAGGTCAAAGGAGTCTCTACAGAATTAAGAAAGTCGGATGCACGCGCACACGCATGCACACATGCACACACACACACACACATATCTGAATGTTTTCGATGTAAACAAGGCTCTGGATATCACAGCACAACCGCTAAGAACAGGGACACTGATATTAGATGGTTTCTGGGTTTATTACCTGGATGACTTTCAGACAACATTTTATTCTCTCCATGCCTCAGATTTCTCATCTTTAAAATGAGAATAGCAATGTTACCAACATAATTGTTTTGTGATGATTCAACATTTTTATATATTAAAAATTATGAATTTAGCATGTTCACTGTAATTACAGAACTATGTTGTAGAGATTTTAGCAACAGCATTAAGTATGAGAATGATTCTAAGTGGCTTATAAAAATAACTAAGAATGATTAACATTTTGGCAGAACTAGAGTCATTTTGTTGTTGATTGACAGCCAATTATAAAATTTTTCATATGTACTAAGAAAAAAGTTACCCTTTAATTTGAAGCAAGGTGAATCAAAACTTTACATTCTGTTTTTGTGTAATTCTAAGTGTTAGGTCTCCAACACAGACTCCAAATGGCTGTTCTGGTGGCAGTTTTAAGGAGGTGGCCCAGGTCCCACCAGGACTGCTTTTCCTAGGTGACTTGGTTTAAATGGGAAGCAAAAAAGTAAAGCAATTCTCAGGAAGCCCTTAAGGGCCTGTGAGCACTTCTGAGTACTTCAGCCCTCCAAGCATTCTTGACCTCTGCAACACACATCTGAATGCTTCAAGCTGAGCTGACAAGGTCTTCCCAGCCTGGCAGGGTCCCACACTAGCTGCCCCGCTGCCTCAGGTGTCTTAATTGTGTCCCCTCTGCTGTTTGTCCCTATAGAACCCAACAAGCTCCAGCACCAGGAACAGGCAAGATGGGGTTTCTTTTAGTTTTTTCTTTCTTTTATTTTGTTTTAAAGGTGCCTTTATTTCCACAGAGAGTGACTCTGCTTTTTTTTGCCACACTCACTTACACTCAGTAAACAACTCAAGTTCAAAGTGACTAATACTATCTCTTTACTATCTGGGACTAATTCATTTTTACTCTGGATTTGAGTGTTCTTTGTCCTGCTTGTATTTCAATCTGAAAGGCTGAAAGAGAGAAACAGAATACTTTAAACAAGAAAAGCAGATTCATAGTACACGCCTATAATTTACATTTTATATTTATTTATCTTGCTTTACTTCTTCTCCCCCTTAATGTTAAAGTGTCTGTTAAGCAGTTATTTCTAAAGTTTACTTGGATTATTATTTAAGGTTATCGGACAATTGAATAGTGAGGGACTTTTATGTCAACAGTTAACAGGAATTATTCTCTTTGTTTAAACTTCTCATTAACTATGATTTGCTTTAGAAAAATCCTGCTACAATTCTACAGTTGGTCCTTCAATAAGAAAGACGGATACTTGTGTGATATGTGTCTGAGAGATGTGGTTGCTTGTGTAAGTTCCTGTCCCATTGTCCCATTATCTATGAAAAACACTGGCTTCACCATTTACTGTTTCCTGAAATGGATGCCTTTCTTTCCCACTGAGGAGCTTAAGGGACACAACATGAACTCTGCAGTGAGTGTCCAGAACTTGAACTTCCGTTGATGGCATCCCCAAGTTTCCTCAGGAAAGATTTCAGATATACAAAGGTCTATTTTTTAAAGCATTATATTGAGCATGGATGCATGTGAGCACATGTGTCAGTGTGTGTTGGTATGTGTGTGTTTGTGTGTGTGTGTGTGTGTGAATTCACCACAGTGTACATATGTTGGTCATAGGATAACATTTAGGAATCAGTTCTCCCCTTCCTTCGTGTAAATCCTCGTGAGCAAATTCATATATCATACATCGGTGCCTTTGCATGCTGTGTTGGGCTGTCTTGTCAGCACTGGTCTGTTCTTAAGTTGGATTATTTCCTGGTTATCTTCCTTATTTAGTGGTTAAAAAAATCCCTGCCATCCTGGTGAGTGTAACTGGATGGTGACTACCTCTTGTTTGAGGTTGTCTTAGAAGCCTCTTAAGAGGATGTTGTGGCTATGGCTTCCGTTTTTAAACCAGGCCATCATAAATCTCCTTACAAATGAGGTGATGACCCACATCTCCACTTTCACATGAAGCATTAGTAAACCTGCAGACACGTTTCATTTTTACAGTCTTGGGAGATTTGAAAGCAATGGTAATGTCTCCCACACAGAGAGAACATTTACGTGTGATTTCGTCTAACGCAAGCTGTCAGTTTGTTGTTAAAACTCAAGGAGAGTCAGGAGATTAACAAAAGTAGTTTGCATACCCTTTCATATCATCATAGACTCTTCTCTTTTGACAGCTTTGATAATAGAAGTTCAAATTCATGTGGAAAAACTGGTGACATTTCAAGATCTATACTATCAACTCATAAATGCAATTTTCAAATATACACCGCTTCTATCTGCCATAACATCATTTAATAACAGCACAATTTAAAGCATTAAAATGTTTTTCCTCTGATATTGAACATGTCAACATAGGAGACATATACATGAACCTTCTTCAAATTTGTGTTGTGGCGAGCCTCAATAAAGAGAGAACACAAGGTACCTATATAATCGTCACTTTGCACATGTTTCAATGAGGTGAATTCACCAATACCTTGATATTGACTTTGTAAAGGGATGAAACATCCATGCATCTTTCTGAGTCCTTGTGTTTCTTTAAGGTACTGAGTCCAGCAATTACCCAGTGCTATAAGCAATAGGTCAATGGGTCAAGGTACATCTAACAATAGAGGATGAACTTGTTTGAATCCTTATAGCCCAGCCTTCCCTGAGATCCTAAGTGTGAAAAAAATGTGTTAGTTCCCAGGCTGCAGCACTTGTCTCTGTAGCTTGTAGGCTGCAGTTCTTTCTGCCTGCAGTATTAGAATTCTTAGCGTAGGGTGGGAAAGGTCTAGTCATACAAACTGGAAAAGCTCTATGTGTTATGATGGTGACTCTTACAATGAGTTACTGTAAAGAGAAAGATCATAAGTTATGGTCTGATTGACTAGGGACACACAACTCTCAATTAGAGGATTCTAATGCAAGCCAGCCCTCCAGAGGTAATCCTGCAGTCTCTCCTGCAAATCTTTAGCAGACTCACTTTTCTACACCTTTATTTTCTAGTTCACAGGGATCCCTCCATGCCTGTGGCATTTAAATATGTCAGACCTATGCTGACAATTTCACAAACTTAATGCTGGATGAGCACAACTCCAAAATTTCTGTTGCTCAAACGTTTATCTGTCCTAAATGTATGTCTGTGTGGGAAAAAAATAAATTGTGAAGCAAAGGTGTGCAGTGACCTTAATATAGCAGGGATTATTTTCCCTCCTCATGAGATTATCACAAAGTTGGCGATGGTAAGAGTCCTCTGCCTGCAGATGAGGAGCCTATGACTCAGGGAATGCGCAGCTACTGTGGTTGTAGTAGACCCAGGTTTTGCTACACTTGTTGTGTTGAGCAGACTGTGTGTACATAATCACTTCACAAGATCACATCTTATAGGAGAGAAGAGCTGGCTTCTGACTTGGAAACAGCACCAGGCCAAGGGCATAGACTTGTGTGCTATTTCTAAAAATATTACATTGAAACAAGAAAATTGCTGATCAGTTTTCTAAAATACTGTCTGCCTATTCATAAAAATTCAGTCTTCTAAATCAAACTAAGCCTTTGAATTTCTCTGTGGAACCCCCCTGCTTTCAAGGAGTCAGTATTTTTGTTGTTGTTCACCATTTTTTGTTTATTTTTTTGAGACAGGGTTTCTCTCTAGCTTTGGAACTAGCTCCTGTAGACCAGGCTGGGCTTGAATTCACAGAGATCCACCTGTCTCTGCCTCCCGAGTGCTTGGATTAAAGGTGTGTACCACCACTGCCTGGGTGTCCAGGATACTTGTTGGCAATGTTTCCCCAGACAGAGCAGTTTCTCTTCTTTTAAAAGAATCTTATTTAATTTTTTATTAGCATACAAAGCATTAGATATTGTTACGGCATTTTAAAACAAAATGTGTTTTAGTGGAATCTCCCTTCTTCTCATCTCCGCACTTCCCTGCTATCCTTGATACCCTGTTCATATGTGAATAAAATCCCATTTTGTATATATGTATACACATTTTTCATTATCTATTCATTTGTTGATGGGGAGTTGGACAGATTCCATTTCTGTGATATTCTGAGTAAAGCAACAATAAACATGGCTGTACAAATATTTCTCTGGTAGGACATGAAGCCCTTTGAGTGTCACAACCAGGGATGTCAATTTGGGTCTCATATGGTAGTTCTCTTTTTTAAAGTTTTGAGAACCCCTCATACTGGTTTTCATAATTGCTCTTCTATTTTCTCTCTATCATTGAATCAGGGTCCCTTTATGTGCATATATTGGCCAGCATTTGTTCGCAGACTTCTTGATAATTATTCTGACTGATATTTTTAATCTCAAAATATTTTAATTTGCATTTCTGATGACTCATGATACTCAAAAATTTTAAAATACTTATTTTTATGAGTGCTCCTTCTGATCATTCTCTGTTCATTTTGTTAATTCATTTGCTGGTTGTTTAATTTAAAATTTTTTTGTAAACTCTGAATATTAGACCCCTGTTTGAAATATATCAGGCAAGGATAACAGTTTGTTTCATTGTTGTTGATGATGATGATGTTGTATCTGCATAACCTTCATTCTACTGGAGTCTAGTTCCAGGAGTCCTGCTAAACTCACTTCACTTCAATGACCATGTCAACAATGCAGTTCAATCAGCCTTCATCCATTCTTCATCCATTCACTCACTCAGGGCTTCCACGACTCTCCATGCTCTCTGAATTCCATAACCGTGCTGATGATATAGCAGAGGTTCACAGAGTTTCCTGAATGAAGGAATTAGGTAAAGTATGAGATATCAAGTTTCATTTCCACAGGAATGTGGTTAAATCTGACTGCAATGATCAATGCACATACAAGCTAATAAGGGTGCAAGTTCAGGAAAACTTTTACAGAAAACTTTTACAGAGAATGGCATTCATGTAAAAGAATAATTGTATATATATATACAATCTTGGATAGATTTTATGAGATAAAGTATGATAAAAAGTTATTTCTTGGCACTGTGACTTACTGATACAACAGTTTGTTTTATGCTTTTATATTATACTACCTTGCTGGATAATTACACTTACCTATCTTTTTAAATAAAATTTAATATTTTGAGATTAAAAGGTGATTACAACATATCTTCCTTCAATTTCTTTTTCCCACACCCTCCCATGTGCCTCTTCCCACTTTCTTTCACATTCATGGCCCCCTTTTTCCAATAATTGTTGCTGCATGCACACATATGTGTATGTATGTATGTATATGCATACATATGTATATGAATGTATATATATATTCTTCAATATCTTGCATATAAGCATGTATATGCAAGTATACATATATGTATACATTCCTAAATATCTTGATGATAACCGTATGTGTTATTTCTCTTCCAATGAAATACAAATAGTTGTCTTAAAAAAGAAATTAGACTGAGATACTTTATAACGGAATATGCCTGCCTATTTCATAACTTTACCATTAAATAGAGGTGGATCACAAACAGTATTCTTTTGCTAAGATCCTGAACTGCAAAGTGATAACCTAGCATCATGTCATGATGATGGTGTTCAGGCAAGAGTTGATGCAAATGTTCAGGTGATTCTTGGTGCTGTCCTCCTTTTCTTTCCTCTTTTAACATGGTGGTAATCAGAGCCAATTGATTTGTTTCTCAGATTGCTAAAACCCTCCCAATACTTTCTTCAACTCCAGTGTTGAATAAATCATTGTAATGTTCCCCTGAAGTGAATTGAAAATTAATTTACACAACCAAGATGATCCTCCTAATAACAGGGTACATGGGATGGGGAAATTGGAAATCATTACCCAGCAAACATTGTCTGCATTATTTTTGTAGCTGCTTTAGATTGCATTGTAATAGAAAATTAGGAGACCGGCTGTGAAGAAGTTTAAGAGGGTCCCCTGAAGAGCGGCTGCTTTAAAATTGATTCTTTAAGAAAGCATTAAAAAGCTATTGGAATTGATTGCCTGCTAATATAAAGAAAAAACTCTTCGCCACCATTTGAGTTAAAAAAGAGCATCTTCATTCATGCATGATATTAAAACTACTGGCCTGAAAGCCCCTGTAGAAAGATAAAGGATATGGATGGGATATTAAAATGGCAATCTTTACCTTATCTGGGATTTAAACTTAATACATAGCTTTTATTAATTTACCAGGAACCATTAGTTAAGATGTCAAAGAGCATACTTACAATTAAAATGTTATAGAACTGTGGTATCTTTAATAAACAGTAGATGATGAATTCTCCATTAATCTTCCAAGCATTAGACAACACTTCTACAAAGAATAATTCTGATTATACTGATTTTTACTGCAAGTTTTCTGTACAAAGACAGTAGCAGTCTTAGTTGATAACATCTCTGAATAGCTCTTCCAACTTCTCTGGAGATGAGAAAATAACCAATCACAGTGTAACAGTTTCTAGATTTAAAATGGCATTCACCATCTTACAAACATATCTACTGAGCCTTAAAAGAGCCCACATATCTGATACATTAGCAGTTATTTGACAAATAGTTCTGTGTACAGGTACACATATATAAGCAAATTTAAAAGTGTGCCTTGACACTAAATTTCTCCCTCTTTCTAAACCTTTGATTTTTATTGCATTTTTATTGCAAATAATAGACACATTATTTGTCTCTTTTAATACTTGATAGCCACTACTACTTAACAGTGAAGAATAGTTAGTTAAAAATGACTTATTAAGTATGATACATCAGGCATTGCCTTTTGGCTTTTGGGTTAGCCTCAAGCATGCTATCAAATACAATGGAATACATTTGATTCAGAAGTTGTCTTAGAACTTAGTACCTCACCACTTGCTCCCTTTATCATTCTCCCTCTGTTCTATGGATGGTAAACATTTCTACACAGATTTGCTGTATCAGTAGATTTTCAGTGCAGGAATAGGATAGATGCAGACAATGCCAGCTAAATTTTCATTCCTAAGAGGAAAATTTTAACTAAGTCCCCAACTTTGCACCTCCCTCTCAGTGGCATCACCAGGTCCTTAGTGATGTAGTGATGAAAAAAAAAAACCAACTGTAATGAGTCCCACTGGGTGCCTCAGTTATGAAACCTCTGGAGGTCACTAAGCTGGACTCACCCACACTATACTAAATTTTGCCATATTCCTATGAGGCTGCCAATGTTTCTAATGTATCTACTTCAACAAACAAATGATACTTAAATGGATTTTTTTTCATTTCAAAACCTTTTAAATCAGATAATGTTTATCAAGACAAATTTTAACAAACTTTTCTATATATTAGCATTATATTGTCATTTGATTAAAGAAGTAGTCATTTCCATAAGCCCTGGCTTTTCTAAAACAGCATCATTTCAGTTACTGCATGTACCTGTTTCCCTTTCAATACTATCCTGGTTTGAAGGTAAATCACACAGGTATACTATTTATCCCAAACAAATTAAGGCAATGTTTAGGTTTGTTAATATTGATATAGATGCTTAAAGTAATAATATCAATAAAATTTAAACAAACAACAAAATATAATATGATATTTATTACTAACATAACAATTTTACATTGGAGAATTTATACCAGTTTCAGGTTTTAAAAATTAATGATAAATAGTGAAGGAACTCTATTGTCACAGGACAATCTTACACCAATTTGATTAAAAAAGGGGTATTTTATTGGAGGGGATAGAACATACAGATCAAGGTCCCAAACCACATTACTCTGGTCAAAAATAGGAAACTGAGTCTAGCAGTCAGCATGGAAGCCGGAAGCAAGTTAGCTTGGAGAGCTGCTGCGGCCTTTTTTAAAATGAAAACCACGCCCCACATTGGGCGGGTATCTTAGAAGCCATTGGCTGAAAGCAAGAGAGCTTAATCTCCCGCAGCACCTCCCCCTTTTNATTTCTTCTACTTCTTCTGTATTAGTTTGCTCAGATCTTCTTGTTGCATAATTGCTGTATTCTGGTGTTTTTATGTTGCTTTTCAGGTTGTTAGAGGAACTCTTGCATTGGAACCTGCCCATCTCTTCCTCTCCAGGTGGATCAACTAGTAGTAGCTAGTTGTCACCTGCTTGGTCTGACAGGATTGCTCTGGTCCATTCCAATCAGAGGGATCTGGAGCAGTGGTTTTCACCAAGGACCAGCCACAATCAAAGGGGTGGGTTTCTCTGCTGGAGCCCTGCAGGTTCATGCTGGATCCACCCTTGTCCAAGGTCCCAGCCCTGCCACAGGCCAATTCCCGCGGGGAACTGGGTCCCGTCAAAGGGGAGCCTTGCCCAGGGACCCTCTGGAATGTGGGACACAGAAAAGCTGGGGGAAAGGGAGAGGGAGTCTCCCAATAGAGCAGAGCGCCTGGGGGCTAGAGTTGTTCTTACCCCTGAGTTGAGCTGTTGGATCTGAAGCTGTGGTACTCACCAAGGACCTGCCGCCATGAAAAGGTGGGTTCTCTCCTTTTTAAGCCCTCTCTTGTTTTTAAGTGGATTAACCACACACATTGGAGCACCAAAATATTGTTGCAGGACAATCTTACACCAATTTGATTAAAAAAGGGGTATTTTATTGGAGGGGATAAAACTTACAGATCAATGTCCCAAACCACATTCCTCTGGTCGCAAAAAGGAAACCGAGTCTAGCAGTCAGATGGAAGCCAGAAGCAAGTTAGCTTGGAGAGCTGCTGCGGCCTTTTTTAAAATGAAAACCACTCCCCACATTGGTCAGGTATCTTAGAAGCTATTGGCTGAAAGCAAGAGGGCTTAATCTCCTGCAGCAGAACTCTATGCTTAATATCACTCCACAAAGACATCTATCATTAATAGATCTTTATCTATAGAGACAACAGAGTTATATTTTTTCAGAAATGAGATTATCATTTTTATTTCACTCTGGTACAAAAGATAGAAATAAAATAAAATTTCAATTACAAACACAATTATGTTTACTTGTCATGCTCCTCAAATCTGTCCATCAAAAGTAAAGAAAAAACATTTTCTGGCAGTGGGGAAAGAACCTGTGCAACATATGGCTACCCTGGCAGTGAGGGCTCTCCTCAGACCACTTCCTCCGTGCCTGAGTTCTCGTGTTGTTGTAGATTCTCTTAAATTATACTCTTTAATAACTTTACTAGTACCAAACTTTACATCAAAACCTATGCTAGGAAAATGGTGAAATTAAAATAAATGCTTGTGTAATGAAAAAATTACCAAAAAATGATTCTTATTTATATTGAAATATATATATTGTATAGATATTACATCAAAATTTCAAAGCTTAAATATACTAGTAAATGAATATCAACAAATTATTACAGATTTATAACTTTTCAGAATCCATTAAGTTATATACGACATCAAAAAGAACTATTTGCTGTGCTTTTCTGTCTGAGTTTGCAATTTTCTTTTTATAAGAGTTCTCACTAAAACTGTTTTATTCTAATACTTTGACACAAATATTAACTTCAAATATTACGTGCTTGATAGAAAAATTATTTTTACACTAGACCCATAAAATGTTGTGCATTTTCTCACAGTAGTTACATATAAATATAGACACATGGAGATAGGGTGTAACTCAGTAGTAGAGCATGTGATCAGCATGTATGAGTCCTGACTTTATTCACCAGTGCCATAAAAATCAAGGTAAATTATATAGATAGAGATAAATAGATATAATATATGATTTATACACATGCACACATATAGGCATACATATTATGCATTTATGGTATTAATGTCATAGAATAAAGGGAGATACAACTCTTTTCTTTTTCCCCCCTCAGAAATTGTTCTAATTTTATTTAAAGGCGATTTCCTTCGTGAAAGAACAAAGGAGAAAATTATGCTGTTATTCCAAAAGATAGGGGTACCATCAAATAGGATATCTGTTCTTCCAGAAAAAATTAGATAAAAATAACACTGTAGCCATCTCCACATATTGAAACACCATACAGCATGTAGAAAAAGCTGCAAATGAGCTTGCCTATGCATCTCTGCACACTGAAAAGCACACTCATTCATTTCCCAAGGACAAGAGTTTGAAAAGAAAGGACCACATACTCACTGCACAGTAGAATTTAGCTTCTCATTTCTCAGTGAGTCCAGTGGGCAACTCACTGTATCGTAAAAACAGAAAAGCAAAATGCAGAGACTCCTCAGAAAAGGGAGCAAATGTTTATCTCTCAAATGGTCCCATGAGAGTGGAAAGGAGCCAAACAGTGCAAAAGACAGAAGGCTAAGTGTTTCTTGACATAGTATAAGATCTGTGAAAACTAGCATTTTTTTACACACTTTTCACTCCCTCTTTAATGTATGAGAGCACTAAGACACAAGTAACCCTCACCTTGTCACCTCTGAAAATTTTGTCAATAAATAGTGGACACAACAAGTAAACTATCTGTCTCTGGAAAGTCTGTACCTAAACACACACACACACACACACACACACACACACACCACAAAATGAAAGATTGTTTTAACTTCAGTGTTATCCTTTCTGAGATATGAAGAGTAAATTCAGAAGTCTAACATCTCTGGTTCATCTATCTTTCCACAAAGCATTTCTAATAGTTTTCTCTCTTTAATTGACATGTTAAAGAAAACCGAGCAAACAGAAGAACAAGCTGTTGAACATTCTTTGTATTAAGACCAGACATCATCCACCAAGGTTCTTGACAGCATCTGAGAACTGACTGCTGCTCTGTCCTTACTGGTAGTCACAGAGAAAGGGCTCCACCCAGAAGGGCAGCTTAGCCAGGCGCAGCATTCCCCCTACTGTTGTGGCAGCCATCAAGAAAAATTATTAGTGAGGCAGCATCTTGAACAGATGGTCTGTAGACAAGTGAGGAGAAAATTGTAGCAGTGAAGCCCAGACTATTTACCACAGGCAAGAGATCACTCATGAGTTCTGCTATTGAGCTAAGGGTGGAAAAGAGAGATTTCCCATCCATGTGTGAGCCTCTCTGATCCATGCCAGACTCTTGCTGGATACTTCGCATGATCACCTCAAGTTTGTGAGAGATGAGGACCAAGTGAGGAACTTTTAAAAAGTCTACGTTTATATTTATCTTGAATTAAATCATTTCATAACACTCTTACAAAGAGGATTGTACATTATTACAGTTTAAGTTATCAACTTGATTGAATAGAATTATTCCTGAATAGACAGTCCTTTGCCATACAGGTGATGGAAATGGAAGTCTTGCCCAGGCTAAAGCGTGTGCTCTAGAAAGGAGCAGAAGAAGGCACACTCAGAATTGGCATTCTTTTTTATGGCCCCAAAACGTTCATGCTGTGAGTATACTTGAGAAGGAACAGAAAGGCACCCTTCCTAGCCCCTAGGCTGTAATTCCACTGAGCACTATGTCCTTGACCTCAGCTGATCCTACATTGTCTAGGTGATGAAGGCTGTTTCCCTCTTCCAGGGGCAGTCAGACAGCCCATGAACATGAAGATTCTGTACACCCTTGACATTTTGTTTGATTTGCAAGAATCCACCTTCCATCTTATTTTGAAATTTGTTTCTTTAATTTGAAATTAGCTGCAAATTCATATTTCTGCTTTTCGTAACACTATAATAGTGTTATTTATTAAGCACCTTTCTCTATGTGCTTCACCTTGATCATAGCCTATCTCATATAACTCAACACTTATGGTGTGTGGTAAGCTTTCTCTGTCCTGTAGCCCCCAAATCATAAAATGAAGACTTATTATTGGTTATGAATGCTCTGCCTTATTTTATGCTTGTCCCACTAGCTCTTATAACTTAATTTAGTCTGTTTCTCTTTATCAATATTTTGCTTCAGGCCTTTTTGCCTTTCTTTCATTCTGCATGTCCTACTTTTCCTGCTTCCTTCATGCCTGGATGGCTGGCCCCAGGCACCTCCTTCTCTTTTTCCCATGTTCTCTTTGCTTTGGAGCCTAGATTCTTCCTCCTAGTTATTCGCTCTGCCCGCCAGTCCCACCTATTCCTCTACTGCCTAGCTATTGGCCATTCAGCTTCTTATTAGACCAATCATTTGAGTCAGGCAAGGTGAAACAGCAACATGTTTACATAATTAAACAAATGAAGCATAAGCAAATGTAACACACATTTAGATAGTAAGGCAAATGCAACATCAACAAATATAGCACACATTTATAGAAAGTACTATTCTGCAACACAAACGTATGTAACACATCTTTACATAGTTAAACTAACATTCCACAACAATGCTGTGGTTTTTTGTGAACCAAAAAGATGAGATGGCGAGATGTAAAATGATTCAGTCAAAGTCATAAACTTGCTGTAATTTCAATAAAAGATTTTTTTGGCTTTGATAGTGCTCTATCTCCCCATCTCATCATAACAGAACTTCATAATCTGTTGCCCACTCCACAGTAGCTAGGATTCTGTTTGTATATCTTATATGGCTTTGCTTTTCCCTGATCTAACCTCACCAGATTGGAGAATTGGCAGAGACTGAACGAATGGACAGGAGTGAGCATGTGATTGCCTAGTGTCAAGCAACATGACTGGATGTTGGTGGAGAAATGAACTTGTTTTGCTTTAAAAAGTAGTCGCTGCTTCATGGCCTGTGTATGTGAGAATTACTGGTGGCCTTTTCTGTCTCCTCACAAATACACCGTGCTGCTGAGTCAAGCCATCATTGAAGATAGCAAAGCTTGAGAGATAGGAAGAAAACTTTTCAGAACCAAAGGCAGAGCCAGGCTTCTGCTAATACAGCTAGGAAAACATACTAGAGCCAAAACTGGATTCACTCCCTTTGATTGTAGAACCATACTGGTTATTATAACTCTTCATCAGAAGCCAATTAGAGAAGGGAGCCATTTCACTGTTGGTATAATCAGGGAAAAATGTAGAAACGGTACCTAAATGCCCTGTGCATGGCCCCATTAGGGTAATTGGTATTTTTAGTATAATTAGCTTTTATGTGGTTTTTCTTAGGTATTTCTGATAATAAGAACTGTGTTCTATTCATCCTTTTAATCCCCCTGAGTAAATCTTTAGGACTTAAAAGGTGCTTAGTAAATGTTTTTAGAATAAAGAATATTCCTGGAATCCTACCAAAAGAGAATTCTGCTTCTATGGGTGCTCAATGCCTGTTGTAAGTGCTCATGCTGGCTCTCTACTTTAAGACCTCAGTTTATTCTAGACTCTGCATGGCTCTAATGAAGTCTTGCTCAGCATACCGCTACACCTGACTATCATGATAATACTAATTGCTTACTGAAATGTCATTTTTTATTTTTGCTTCATTCAATAAACCATAAGCTTTTTAAAATGCGATCCCAGGGATAGAGTCAGCCCTCCAAAAAGACTGAGTGGACAGAGGAAGTCTGGGGGGATCACTCATTTCCGCATTTCTATTATTTACCAACCCATTCTAAACATCCATTAACTCTTACACATATAAGCATAATAGCTTAGTGTACATGTGTTCTAATGTAATAGATATATTTGCTTGAAATGATGAAACATTTTTTCCTGAACAAAGTATCTTAGCATTGTGTAAACTCTGAAACCAACAACCTTTACTAAATCCATATTGGTAATCATATTGATTAACAAAGTATTTCCTGAAGCAGTCTGCTAAATCTGCCATCTGTATACTCTTGTTGTTACAATAGTGTACCTTAGCCTATATTAACTATAAAAATATATTGAGACAATGAAATCTAGGTATATTTGTGACACAAATTAAAAAAAGAACCTAGTCAAATGTTACTTTAAAACATTTTGTTTGACTTTGATACTTTTTAAAGTATATTCATTGAATTTTAGAAGTACATGTCAACAAACTTGAGGCAACTATAATTTATCAAAATTACATTTTTAAGTCTGTATAACTTTAAAATATATTAAGTGGGAAGAGTTCAGATAAAATTTTAATTGTTAGCATGTAAAAGTGATTATGAGGAGAATGATGCCTAAATGAACTAGAAAATGTGATTTTTTTTTCTTTTTTCATTAAGCTTCATTTTGATTGACAGCTTAAGAAACCATGGCAATCATCTTTGTTCTTTCTATTCGGTTTTATGTGTCTATACAGTACTCTTTTTGGTAACCTTTAGAACTACTGAAAATGACAAGCTTGGTATTTCTCCAATATCATGAACTTTAAAAAGTACTATATTGCAATGAAAGTATTAGTCAGCAACCCCATGTAATTAAATAAAAACATAATGGTATTTTGTATGTGGGTGCCTAATTCCTTCTTGCTTTTTATTTTTATCAGAAAGGACAGCTATAGTTTTAAATGAGGTACAATGTGAACCTGGAAGCTTCCAGATGTCAAGTCTTGCTTTAAGAAAGAAAAAGAGAAAAAGAAAGTTATCTTTCTCTAAGACAGTGTTTCCATCAGACAGCTAATGCTGGAGCTGAGACTAAATGTGCAGGTTGCCATTCACTTTCCCTGGATGCAGTATGTGTGTTATCTCCTATGAGAAACAGTTCTCTGGACAAAGAACTGTTCCTTCCCACTTGTAAACTGCAGGGCAGTCTTGGATTGCAGATTTCTGTACATGTGGGTAACTTGACTGTAGTTCTGATGTGCCTTTCAAAAATGGCATGTGGTCAAGGTTTCTCTTCCATCTCCAAAGGTATGTGACATTATACCAAAATGATGTCTCTTGAGAAACAACATGAAATTCTCAGGGACAGAGGCAGGCAAGATCTTATGTGTGTTTTATTAAAATAGAAACTTTTTTTCACAAAGATATAATAAAATGTAAAGTCCCAGATTTTTAGATTTGAAAACAAGCCAAGATTTTTTTATTTAGGATTTATATACAATTATAAATATAAGGAGACTATGGATTGTGACTGGAATAAACATAGACTCACTTCTTATAAGGATCACAATAAAAATAAAAGTTTGTAGATGCCCAGCACCTAGTTACCTAATGCTACATCCATTTCTGATAGCTCCTTTCCACAGAGAAAAAAAACCCATTCTCTTTTGAGCTGTGATTTTAAAAACAAGAATAAACAATGAAGGGAAACACAGAAAGGAAAAAAGAGTAAGCTATCATAAAGATAACTATATTAGGAAAGATAAATTCCATCCATGAAGTTTCAGACTCTTTTGTAAGGGTATCCCCAATTTCTGCTACTCTCTCCATTACTCTTCTGGGCTCATTTTTTTTAACCTGAATTAATTCACTCGTTGGTACCAAACTTTCAAGTCAGTTTTTCCCCACTTACACTCTCCTATTCAATTTCTGATACTATACGGATGATAATATTAAGTAACTTTTAATCATAAGACAACCCAGAGCCAAGATCATGTTGTCAATCAGCCAGCTAGCAAGGATGTGGGAGGAGCAGAAACCCACTCCATCTGAAGAGAAGCTATTGGTAGTGATAGCTACTAAAGAAGGTTGCTAAGAGTCACTGTCCTTTAAGGTAGTCATCAATCCAATTACAGGGTAAGGTCAGTTCAGACACCCTCTTCCACTATTCCTTAGGGTCTTAGCTGGGTCACCCTTGCAAATTCCTGGAAATTTCCCTGGTGCCAGGTTTCACACTAGCCCCATAATGGAATAATCTTTCCTTGTTCTCCCTCTCTGTCCTTCCCTCATCCAACCCATTCCCTCATGTTTTCCTCCTCCCTCCTCTTCCCCACTCCCTCCTTGCCCTCTCCCCCAGTTTTCTTCTCTCTCAGTTTTCTCAGGAAACCTTGTCTATTTTCCCTTCCCAGGGGATCCATTTATATATCTCTTAGGGATCTCCTTGTTACCTAGCTTCTCTGGGGTGGAGGAATATAGGCTCATCCTTTGCTTTATGTCTAATATCCACTTATGAGTGAGTACAAACTGTGTTTGTCATACTCGATCTAGGTTACCTCATTCAGGATGTTTTTTCTACTTTCATCCATTTGCATGCAAATTTCAAGATGCCATTGTTTTTACCCCTTGAGTAGTACTCCATTGTGTAATTGTACCACATTTTCTTTATTCATCCTTCAGTCAAGAAGCATCTAGATTGTTTCCATTATTACTAATAATGCTGCTATGAACACAGTTGAACAAATGTCTATGTGGTATGAGTGTGCATCCTTTGCATATATGCCCAAGAGTGCTATTGCTGGGTCTCTACGTTAATTGTCATCGTAAAACTTTCACCCAGCAACTGATGGAAGCAGATGCAGAGAGACCCATAGCTAAGCACCGAGCCAAGCTTCTGGAGACCAGTCCAAGAGAGGGAGGAGCAGTAATAGGAGCAAAGGAGTCAAGACTATGATGGGGATAACCATAGAAACAGCTGAGCTGAGCTAATAGGAGCTCACAGACTCCAGATTGATTTCAGCAGAACCTTTATAGCACCAAGTCAGGCCCTCTGAATGTGGGTGACAATTGTGTGGCTTGGGCAGTCTGTGTGGTCACTGGCAGTGGGACAGAGATTTATCCCTAGTCCTTGAACTAGCCTCTGGAGTCCATTCTTTTTGGAGGGATAACTTACTGAACCTAAATATAGGGGGGGGGAGGGCCTTGGTCCTGCCTCAAAATGATATGCCAGACTTTGTTGACTCCCCATGGGAAGCCTTACCCTCTCTGAGGACTGGATGGGGGTAGGGTGGAGTGAGGTGGAAAGGAGCAGAAGAAGGGAAGGGAGTGGGAACTGGAATAGGTATATAAAATGAGAAAAGATTTTTTTAAAAAAATAAATTAGTTAATAAAAAAGGAGCCACTGTTCCTTGAGGTTGTTGACACTAGTGTGTTGTTTATAGCCTGATATATAGCTACACACACATGTGCACAGGAACAGCATTAATTTCTCTAAAGGAATTACTAATAACAAAAACGTTAAGTGGACATGAAGATGGGAGGAAAATGGGGTGGAGATACTAGGGGAAGTTGGAAGAGGTAGTGCTGGATGGATATGATCAACGTACAGTGTACAAATGTACGGAACTTGCAAAGAACAAAAATATATAAAAGACTATTGGAATACAGCATTTTAAATCATTTGTCACAGCTTCCAATTCTGTAGAGCACATAGTGTTATATATTTTTTAAATATTTATTTATTTATTTATTACATATACAATATTCTGTCTGTGTGTATGCCTGCACCCCAGAAGAGGGCACCAGACCTCATTACAGATGGTTGTGAGTCACCATGTGGTTGCCCGGAACTGAACTCAGGACCTCTGGAAGAGCAGGCAATGCTCTTAACCACTGAGCCATCTCTTCAGCCCCACAGTGTTATATTTAAGATTGAGAAATTGCTGATATTTTCTTGTTAGAAAGTTAATATTTAACTAATCAGCATTTGTGTGTTTGTGTTTGTGTGTGTGTGTGTTTGTACTTCTAATAAAATTGTCTTTTAAAATAATAAAAAAGATAGTTCTTGGAACTTTTTTAAAGTTCTTTTCCTTCCAGACAAGTTTCTCATACATATAATATTGGTTTTGATTATGTACATGTCCCTAGCTAATACCTTTTCTCAAACTCTGTTTTAAAAACTGATTTTTTTCCTGTTTTTATTCACAACTTTATGTTTGAATGATGGCTTCTATTTCCCAATATACAACTTGTACTGGAATATTTTTATGTAAAATAAAAATACTTTATTTTAGATATGTAAATTCATTCATTAAATATAGTACAGAAATTCAATAGCATGCAATCTGGGAAAGAAGAATTATGTAGAGATTAACTATTAGTTATAACACCTTTATAAAGTGTATATCATTTAAATATAGCCCATAAAAATATGGAGCAACCATTATACAACAATCCTGTAGTTGAAAAACTAGTGAGCAGTCCAAAAGCTGAAGCAAAGAACAGACCCTTTGCCCATGTCATCAAGTAAGTTTACTTGGTTAATATTAAGTTTCTCTCCTTTCTACTTAGCAATTCCAATCATTCTGATTTTTAATTGATTAACACATAGCCACCTCTATTCTGATTCTGGTTTAAAGCAGCTGGCCTCGGCAATCCCTTCTCCGTAGAACTTCTGAAACATAGTGCCACACATTTCAGACTGAGCACACTCAAGGATGCTATAGCCTCCCCCACTGCTGTGTTAGGAATCCTTCACAGCTTCTACTTAAAAACCACCTACGATGCTGATGAGGCAAGGGCAAAGTGTGTAAAACTCAAGAAATAAGACCTTTTGAACTGTCCCTCACTTTAACATTCCATTTAAGTCTCTACAAATGACTATTGCTAGTTAAAATGCAAGTTGCTATCATTTAAAAAATTATTGTAAAAGGCAGATTACAGTCAAGGATGAATGCCTCTAATCCCAGCCTGCAGGATGCAAAAGCAGAAGGACCACAAATAGAAGTCAGCCTTAGGCTACAGAGCAAGCCTCTGACTCAAATAAAATAAAAAAGAAATAGGTTAACTTCTAAAAAATAAAATATTCAAAGTAGTGGCCTATTGAGGACCACTGGCAGATGTGAATTCTGTCTCCTACTACTAATTCTAGCATTAGCTGAAGCACCTAAGCAGTCTGACATATTTACCCTCAGCTACCCATCACTCTGTCTGGAACTTTGGCAGCCGTGACCGTGATCTTCTGTGAGCCTCAATGAAATAAACCTTTGCTGTCTACAGTGTTCAAGTTTTAGGCTCCTGCCTAGTGACTTTCATCCCTCTTTAGTATTTCATATTGCTTAAAGCTCCTAAAAGATGATACATTTAGCAAATGGTACTTCTCACACTAGTTATTTTGTCAATTTCTTCTTTCCTAACCAATCTCTATATTGCACAGTATTATTTTGATAGATTCTTTTATTATACCAGCTTGGGAAGTTAGATGTGTTCAAAATTATGAATGGTGAAAGTTTCAGTAAAACACTAGGTTAGAAAATAATCATAACATATGAAGATGCTGATCTGAACCAGTGCTTAATCATTGGATGATGTGCTCCAAGCAGCTTCTGCTTGGCTTTCGTGATGCTGATGCTGGGGAAAGGATCTGGACCTTGAATATCTTAGGCAAGCACCATATCTCCAGCACCATGTACTTCTGAGACTCATTGGTTTTTGTTTGTTTGTTTGTTGTTGTTGTTGTTGTTGTTGGTGGTGGTGGTGGTGTGTGTGTGTGTGTGTGTGTGTTGCCAAGTCTTACTCCAAACTCCTGAGCTCAAGCAATTCTTACTAGTAACTGCTATTATAGTCATGCAACCCATGGTCAGTGAACCGAATTATTGACACCCTCAGATACTGGTACAGCAAAATCATTCTCTGAAAACTCATCAAATTGAAGTGCATTCACTAATGAGATCTGTTGTAGAAAAATGTCTCTGCTTTGACTGACAGATAACTGGGTCATGGCTTAGAAATCAAGATGCTGGTGCCCAGCGCTTATTTCTCATACTTTCTTGTGCTCCAAGCTTACTTAGGACTCTGTTTGGCATGTCTACAGGTCTTGACTCATATAGTCCAGGGAACTTGAACTTACAAAGTAAGGACTCAGAATCTGCATTTTCAAAGCAGTTCTGCTACTTCTGATGAAGTGATTTTCATATCAGAGTAGTCAGTCACTATTTTACGCTTCTGCGCTAATATTTCACAGGTTAGCATTATTTAACATCAAATCAAGTATCTGAATCAACAGTCCATTGTGAATGTCTAAAACTGACATTTTTTATAAATTTAACTTAATATCCCTTGGTGCAGCATCTGATTAATAGTCTCAATATTTCACATTATTCAATAGGTGTTAAAAGCAATTTTAAAGTTATTTCTTTAAACTCATGTAACATAACTAAAAGACTAAATAATTAAGATTCATTGTTTAAAAATGGTACTATGAAAAATTGAAAGCTGAAATAAAAGAACACCCTTTATATTTGTATATCATTGTGTGTTCTTTTTTTCTATACTTTTTAATGGGAAGAAAAGGATGAAAAACAAGTTCAAGTTTTTATTTTAAAATTATCAAGAGTTTCAATTAATGGTACACACATTCAAGAAAACTGCGGCTTGCTTATTTTAGTTCAATGTCTCAAAGTGGTTCCTTAAAACTACTGAGTAAGATTATTTTTAAAATTCTGTCCTTCAAGAGAGGAATTCTACATATGCAAATAGAGAATGAAACAGGTTCTTTACACGAAAATGTAAAAATTAGACAACTTTTTCTGTACTGGGAGATTGTCAGTGAATAACACATAAGCACCTGTGCAAATACAAGCGTAAAGATGTTGGCTAACACATGAAGTGTGCTCTACTTTGTGTCTTTAGATAAAAGTGTCCAGAATAATGCAATCAATCTTTATATTTGTACTTTTAAGTTCTTTTAATTTTAAAATAAAGCACATTTGATTCACACAGAATTGAATTCTCTCCTTTCAAGCCAAGGCTTGCAACTGAGCTCTCTCTGTGAGGCCATTGGAGTCCTGCCTCCTAAAGAACAGGCACACCTGCCGACTATCAGAGTTCTCATTGACCTTGGGAACACAGCAGTTTTAATGCAATAATCTCACTTAGGAAGGAGGAAAACCATATGTGAATGAGTATTAACCGCTCTTAGCCCGCCTAACTGATGATCACTCCCTTGGCTCCAGTTTGAATCTCTGAGCTAAGGAATTTGGCCTGAGCTTCCTCATGCTTAGCCAGGACAGACTGATGAAGAAGTGCAACATTAGCTTAATCAGCTGCTCTACATTTCCAAATTTTCCCCAATATGCTCCTCTTGAGTTTGCTTCCAGTGGATAGACAAGAAAGAAAATACTCCCACATTTAGTTTATTCTTCTGGAATCAGTTTCCCATGTGTTAGAGCGAATTGGGCACAGAAAATATAATCAACAGAACCACCAATGTATGTAGACAGTGACTATTTACTGCCTGGGATAAAATGAAAATTTTTAGGTTTTATTTCTGAGATTCACAACAATTCTCCTGACATAACTATTGCAGTGCATGCTACTGCTGTATACACAGAAGTCTATGGTACAGAAAGGCTCAGCAATTCACGTAATGGTGGAATCATCGCATGGTCAACAAGACGGTTAGAAATAAAATAGTGATGTAGGAGTACTGATTGATGGCTTTAACCTTCTACACTATATATTTTAAAAGCAGTCAGCTACGTGGTCTGTTGTTTGGCAGTACATCATTGTTTAGTACATACGAGGTTTTGGCCTCAATTTATAGCACCAAAAGAAACAAAGCATGCAGGCAACATTTATATAGTCATATATGTATGGTGTTCTTTGTGCCTTACGTATAAGTCATTCTGTGTAGACAGTAAAATCATCACATTATCATCATCACTTCTACTACAAGCAGGGTTGCTGAAGTCAAATACTTGTATAAAGTAGGAAAGCTGATAAATGAAAGACCAATGACTTAACACAGGTAATTGGTTTCAAAATAGGCAATTTTTTGGAATATTACATTTTTTTCTTTTTTTATTGTTAAAAGAAAAATTTACATTTACTCCTCTTGTCCCAGGCCCTCCCGCTCCCCCAATATCCCTCCTCCCTCCCCCTGCTTCCTAAAGAGGGGGCAGGGTACCCTGCCCTGTGGGAAGCTCAAGGCCCTCCCCTCCATCAAGGCCCAAGAAGGTGTGCATCCATATAGAATACATTCCCGAAAAGCCAATACATGCAGAAGAGATAGGTCCCCGTGCCATTATCATTGAGATAGAGTCAGAGACCCACATTCACATCAGAAGAAAGGACTGAGCTCCCAAGGTGCAGTCCAAGAGCAGAATGTGGGAGAAGATGAGTAAGGAAGTCAGGACCACGAGGGACTGGCCCATCAACTGAGACAGTATGCCTGATCTATTGGGAGCTCATCAAATCCAGCTGGACCAGGACTGAATGAGCATATTACCAAACTGGACTCTCTGATTGTGGCTGCCAACTGGGACTGACTGAGCAATCAAAATAGGTAATTTTAACCAGAATAGTAAACAAACAGTAAATAAGTCCCAAATCGTCACTTTTAGCTATTAATGTGAAACTGCATGCTCCTTTACACCAACAACTAATATAACATGACACAACATCAGTGTAATTCCATTTAATAAGAACTGACATTCCAATCCTATACCTGCCACACATGAAGAAGGGACACCAGCTAGACATCAGAGGTACTTCTCTGTACAAGAATCCCGAATCTTCTCCAACATATAAAAGTAAGACCTTACACCCACAACAGTTTCTAAACAGCACAGAATGGTAGCCAGAGCAGTGAGGAAGACAACACTGAACAGAATGCTCACAATGCTGTCTCTTCTAAATTTGACTTTACAGCTGTGATGAATAATCTGATCAGAAATAAATGCACGTGAGTTATCATCCCACAATGTAAATACTCCTTAAGAAAAAACTCTAATGCAACACTGAATTTCCCTTGAAGTATATTTATAGGATTTTAGTTTGTAGTGAGTTTGTCTACTTTGAGGCAGGGGAGGGAAAGCAGATGGGTCTTTTAGTGGGAGCTGGCCACAGGGACTTTAAGGTAAGATTTGTTCTGCAAAGTCAAAAGGTTTGTTAGCAAACATGAATTCTGCTAAATGAGAGAAAAGTGTACATGTTCAGAAAAAAGGAATTTGGAACTCTGTTTCCATTTAGAATAAATAGACTCAAGCTTCCGCAGTGCCTGGGTTGTTCTTATTGTGAGGCTCTTAAAGTGGAGAATCAGCATGAGCATTCTCTCCCTCAAACCATCCTTCCCACCTCTCCTGGGGACTCAGCTCTGGACAATTACAGCGTTGCCATCACAGCATCTGTCCCCGTTGCTTGGTAGTGATCTTCTGCGTGTAAAACCCGAGGACTCCACAGGGACATGCCAATGTGAGTTAACATGAAGTTTGAATGTTGTCTTCTGAAAGACATAGGTTTATTGTACTGTATGAAAAAGGTAGAATACCAGATTTCTCTTCTTAGAAATTTTATGTTTGCCATTGCTATTCTGTGATTAATCACTCATATTCTGATATTAATAATTTGTATACAATTAATGAAGTATACAAATAAATATTTCAATTTCAACGTAATAAAGAGAAAAATGAAACTGATAAAAAGTTTGCATTTATTAAGTTGAACATGTGACATAGGTTAAAGAGTATAGTATCTACTTAGGCTTTAGGATCTATTAGGTTGACTTTTAAAATAAAATTTTTCCTTAGAACTATCTACTTAAGATCCAGCATCTGTGTTTCTGAATTTGTCTACTTTGTACCTTCATGAAGGGATTTCCCATACAATCTCTTAGAAATTTCAAAAACATATTTGAGAATTATGTACTAATTATGACTAAAGTTAAAAGATGGTATCATAACCTCAATTATTTTTTCCTTTTGAAATTTAAATACTGCAACTTAGGTGTCATGTCACTATTGAAAACAGCCTGCCATATGCTTTTGATTTCACTGAGAGACATGCCATCTGCTGCCACATTAAATAATGATTCAAAAAATATTTGAAGGAAGAATGGCAGAAGACTGTAACCCAATGTAAGAATTCTGCCCACCAACCGTGGTCTGGTTTCTGGCCTGAGTAACAGTTCCAATTACCTCTAGTCATAAAGTCAAAGCCAGAAAGAATTAACTAAAAGTCTCCCTTTATTGTGAGTGACGAACTGCGCACACTGTGGTTCATCCAGCATGATTATTGGTACAGATTTAGAAAGAAGTCTCTGATATGAAGGTGAAAACCAAAGATCCTGAGGTAATTTATATTTTAAAGGCATTTTTGGCCCAGCAACTGGGATTAAGACAGAGAGCACACCTATGCACAGTTAATTTATTTATAAAACCTCAATATCTTCATGGAGGTGTGGAGAAAGAGGAAAATGGTAAAAATGAGACTTCAGAGGAACACATTTATTTGAAGAAAATAAATACATCAGTAGTCTTGTTACTAAATTTTACCAGGTGCTAAATCACCCAAGTGTGTACTTTAACTCCACATAATAAATCCCTTAAGATTTCCAGAGCACAGAGGTAATGTTTCTAAGAAGCATAAAAATAGAAATCTATCTGAAGCTCACCCAGACAATGATTTTACGTGTTTTTTTCCAAAAAGGAAAAGGAACAAAATGTATTGTTAATTTCCTCGGCAAAGTTTTATAAGTAGTTGCATAATAATTTGGTTGTGTGTGCTTGAGAGGGGGATGATTCACATCCAGTGAACCAAACATTGGCAGAGCCAACACCAACATAAACAAGGCAGCTTGCATTAGGCCAAAATCTTCCTTGTAAAAGAAAAAGTATAAGAATCAATCCCTTAACCGTAAACCTGGCTTGGGAATGAAATGCAATCCTGTTTCACAATTGTATAACAAATATTGCAAGGTGTCTTGAAAAGTTTTACACCATATAACCAAAGGACACTTTTCTTCATAATAAGAAATTTCCCAGATTTCCTTTAAAAATCAAGATTTAATTGTGAAAGTAAAATCTGACAAAATTCTAGTCACCATCTTATCTATTTTATCTATCAAGTGGCTATTTTTGGCTTGTTCTGAAAAGTTCATGATGTCAATTTTTTTTTGAAAATTATTTAACAGGAACTTTGGAAACCATTATAAGAAAAGAAATCGATTATAAACACGTAACATATTAATTCATGATTTATTTACATTAGGCTTTTACCTATTTTACCTATAAGACATTCATTTTGTATATAAGAAAAATTAAGTTTGCCATAGCAATAACCTACCTAAAACCAAATCATTAATTTATATCAAAATAAAAAGTGAGTACAAGTCTTAAGATATTATTTCAGGCAAGGCTGCAGCAATGGCTCAAGTACTGGCTACTCTTCCACATGACTTGGGTTCAGTACCCAGCATCCATATTACAGGTAACAGCAGTCTGTAACTCCCGTCATAGATGATCCAATACCCTCTTCTGGCCTCCAAGACCATTACAAACATGTGGTGCACAGACATAACAGAGGCAATACACCCATAAATATAAAATAAAAATAAGCAAATATTTAAAAGAAAACTGTGTCAAGGAAAAGTCAAGCCAACTTCACATGCATCTAAGACTGCAGTGTAAAACCTGGAACTCTGATACTGTATGAAAACAAAATGGGAATATGCTACAACACATAGGCACACTCAGGAACTTTCTTTATAGAACTTAAAGCACTCAGGTATTAAGATCAACAAGTGATAAATGGGATCTTGTGGGACTAAATAGCTGTGCAGGAAATAGTTAATCAAGTGAAGAAGTAGACCACAGAAATTTTGACTTTTTCTTTTTCAGTTTATGCCTTCTTGATCTCCTTCCGTCGTCTGATTCATCTAGCTAAGATTCCAAGTACTGTATTGAATAGAAATGAAGACAGTGGACAACCTCGCCTTGTTCCTCATTACAGAGGAAATGCTTTGAATTTTCTCCATTTAAGCTGAGCTTGGCTATAGGCTTACTGTGAATCACTTTTATTATTTTGATGTCCATTATATCCCTAAATTCTCCACGACCTTTTATCATGAAGGAGTGTTGGATTTTTGGCAAAGGCCTTTTCACCATCTAATTAAATAATCATGTCATTTTGTCTTTCAACTGATATTCCAAGCAAAGGAACCTAAGATGTTGGGCCAATATTATCTCAGGGCCTGTACATCAAGGCCTGTAGGACAGAGAAAAGCCTAGCTTGAGTTTGATGAAACCAAGTGAAAATGAGAAGCAAAATTTAGGTAGATGTACCTCCAGCCCGAGGGGGGGCTTGGCTGTCTCTCATTGGCTGGAAATACCCCCACATCACATGATGTCACTTAACCTATATAAGCTGATGTTCACAATAATAAACTGAGTTCCTTCTTTGACTTGATTCCCTATTGCATCTGATTGTCCTGCATTATGGCGCGGCTGAACAGGAGGAAGGCAAAGGAGGACTGGCACTAAGATGCAAGATGGTACACCATTTTAGTACCTGACAAAATAGACTTCAAACAAAAGTAAGTCAGAAGAGATAGGAAATGATATTGCATACTCAAAGGAAAAATCCTTCATGAGGACATTGCAATCTTTAACATATATGTACCAAACATAAGAAAACCCAAGTACATAAAGAAGCACTTCTGTAGTTTAAAACACATATTGACCCTCACACACTGATAGGGAAAACTTTAATGCTCGACTATCACCAAAGGACAGATCATCTGGACAAAACCTAAGTAGGGAAACACTGGAGCTTATGACAATATAAATGATGTGGGATTAACATATATTTACAGAACATTTCACCCCAAAACAAAAATACAAATTCTTCTTGGATCCTCATGATATTTCTCCAAAATCAACCACATATTTAGACACAAAGTAAGTCTCAACAGATGTAAGAAAATGTAAAAAATATTTTACAGCCTACCTCACCACCACAGATTAAAGCTAGATACCAACAACAGAAACAACAGGGAGCTTGCAAACTCATGAAAACTGGTGAACACTCTACTGAATGAAAAATGTGTCAAGACAGAAGTTAAGAAAGAAATTAAAGGCTTTCTAGAATCGAATGAAAATATAGCATACCCAAAATTATGAGACACAATGAAAGCATTTCTAAGATGCAAGCTCATAGCAATAAATGCCTGCATAAATGCAGATTCAAGAGGTCTCATATTAGTAACTTAATGGTGCAGGGTAATTGTCTGTATTCTGTAAATCATATTTTAAATAAACACTGATTGGCCAGGCAGGAAGTATAGGAGGGTCAACCAGACAGGAAGTAGAGGTAGGGTGATGAGAACAGGAGAATGCTGGGAAGGAGGATGCCCATTCCTCCTCAGTCCTGTCTCAACCACCTAAGAAGCAAGATGTGACCTGCCATGCTGAAAAAGGTACCAGGCCATGTGGGTAACATAGATAAGAATATAAATTATAAGAGCTAATATGAAGCCTAAGCTAATGGGCCAATCTGTTATCATTAATATAGACTCTCTGTGTGATTTTCTCTGGGGCATATGGGCAGTAGGAACTGGGCAGAACAGAAACTCCAACTAGCAGGACCTAATGCTACAAAATGGCGCCCACGTGGATAACTGCATCCACAGAAAGCCTGAGAATGCTTGGGAAAGAATAGAGTAAAGCATGGCTTCTTGGTAGCAGCAATTTCTCAGGTCTGCTCTGCTTGCTAGAGGCAAGCGCTCTCATCTAAGAGAGGCTTCCTGCCTCAGCTTTAGCTACAAAACCCTGCATCTCTTTAAGGGGTCCTGCCACAAAACACTTAAATGGTGTTGATGAAAAGCTGACCGCATGCTTTTCAGTTTTCAGCCATAGCAGGAAAGAAAGCTGCACCATTTTTAAATGCCGGCTTTCTGGGCCATCCTGCCAGGGCAAACTCTGACTCTTTCAGGCAAGCAGTCCAACTATGAAGCATTTGAATGTGGTTTGTGAGCACACTGCTGCAGCTTGCTTGCTGGCAGGGACCTTGAAATGATGTAGAGTAGTGGCAATAAACGTGGCTACAGCCAATACCTCTGCCATGAGGCTGAAATCTCAGAAAGCTAAGGAAGGGGCTGAATCCAGTCATCAAGGTCACAGCTTTAATCCTACCCATATTGCTTGGTAAATGAAAGACTTGTGTAGTCAGAAAAAGAGAGATTTACAGTAAAGAGAAATTTAAAAAATAAAAAACCTCTTAATGGTTTACTGTGTGTTAAAAAATATATGCAGGCCTGAAAAAAAGAAAAAGGATAAAGTCCTTAAAATAAAAAAGAAAGAAAGAGAGTAGTTAGGTGTGGTGGTAGACACCTTTAATCCCAACACTTGGGAAACAGAGGTAGATTGAACTCTGTGACTTCAAGATGTGGTAGCACACACCTTTAATCCCAGCACTGGGAGGCAAAGAAGGGCAGATCTCTGTGAGTTCAAGGATAGCCTGCTCTACATAGGCAGTTCCAGGACAAAGATACACAGAGAACCTGTCTCAAAAAGCCAAAAGTTAAAACTAAAAATAAAAGAAATAGAGGTTAAAATAAAGCCACATAAAGATGGAAAATACACAGATAATCTTGATACTGTATGCTATTATGCTCTCTTTGAACTGTTTGAATGCTGAGGAAGGAGCACCAGATGCTAAAAGATATTTGCTTATAAATGCTGCTGAACTAATCCAAGATAGGTATTTTGAAATACCTTGACTTCAAAATTGAAGTCAAAAGGTATATTACTTTTGAGAAGATATTTTGCTTTTGTTTCCACAGGAAATGAAAGGCTGTGAATTCATTCTGAGTAAAGAAAAATCAGGTCTGATCAAAAAAGACCACCTGAGAAATCTCTGGTAGAAACAGATGACCCAGATGACTGAGTTCTACATCCAGAACAGAACAGACTGCTACCTGAAATGATCAAGCCTGACAAGATACTTAAGTTAGGACTTGATCATAACTCTAAATTTTCTTTAGGTTCCCATAAGATTATCAGCGCCCCCAACCAGCCGGAAGTAGCCTGGAACACTACACCCACATTCCCAAAAAATGGACTATGGATATTTTCCTTTGTTTAAAAAAGAAAAGAGGGGAAAGTGGTGTGGGATAATTGTCTGTATTCTGTCAATCATGTTTTAAATAAACACTGATTGGCCAGGCAGGAATTATAGGCATGCCAACCTGCCTATACAGGAATAGTTAACATAGATAAGAATACAGGAATGGCTAACATAGATAAGAATAATGGGCTATATAAGTTATAAGAACTAATACAAAGCCTGAGCTAATAGGCCATTAGTTCATCATTAATATAGACTCTCTGTGTGATTTTCTTTGAGGCTAACTGGCAGTGGGAACTGGATAGGATGGAAACCCCAACTAGCAGGACCTCATGCTACAACTTTTTTTTTTTTTTTT
>JAQHUG010000187.1:1248368-1278141 GCA_028555095.1 Dicrostonyx torquatus
CACTCTTAGTAAGAGAAATAAAAATCAATATTTATTCTAAACCCTGTACTCAAGTGCTGCTTCAGAGATATTGTTCATAATCACCTAGAACAGGAAATAACAGTGTGTCTTTCAGTGCGTGTTTGGACAAATGTTCTCACACATAGTGGGGCATGACTCAGCAATACAAATGACTGGCTAAGGAAATAATATGCACATCCAAATGGAAGTCCCTTAAGAATATGCTAAAAAAAAGCAACTAGTTTTCAAATGTCATACATCAAATTATTTTATTTAGATGCTACTGTGAATAGGAAACTCATAGCAGTAGGAACAGATCTGTGGTTAACAGGTGAGAATGAGCCAGTGGTCAATGGTTCTGTATCTTGACTACAGTGGTAATTATATCAGTTTATGGTTAAGAATAATGCATGGCAAACTGTTAACTTTAACACATACTTAATTTTCAGATCACGTGTTCTCTAAATATTTAAACTTTGGGGCAATACTAAGTCTTCAGTGTCTCTTGATCTATTAGTCATTAATTAATGGTTCAAACCACTCATTGATGTTTTCATATTAATGACAACTATCTACTCTATGGAGATCATAAAGGAATAAAATGTTGATCAATTTTGCATAATTAATCACGTTTCCATGCTTTCCAGAGTAAGAATTTTATATAAAATACTTTTAATTCATCAGATGACCTCAAGATACTATCAAAGCCTTGAGAAAATCAGGCAAATACCCAGATTTGAAGCAAAGGATCAAAGGATCTACTGTATTAGAGCTAACAGACAGCCTAAGAAACTAGCATTTCTAGACCTCAAATTCAGCTATCACAGCTTCAGATGAATATCAATGCCAGAAAAGCCTTGAAAATCATGATTACTGCTACTAAGAAACAGTGTGCAACCTTTCCCACAGGCTACCAGAAGAGTAAACAAATGTTTATTCACCTAAGAAAACAAGAGTGATGAAGCAAAATAACAATTCCACCCAAGTCTAGCTTGCTTGGCAAACAGTTGAGTTTACTGGAGTTACTCCAGAGCATAGATGAGGGGTGCTCACAGGAAAATGGGTGACTCAGAGACAGCCATATCATCAAACGCCCACCTTCGCATGGGTCACGATGCACAAGAGTGGCATGCTCCACCAGTCTCCGGCAATGCTTATGCTGCTGAAGTCTTCTAGAGGAGCCTTGTGACTCTACTCATTTTCTGAGCTTTCAGACCCAAGTAAGTTTCCACTGGTCTGCTTCAAAGTCTTAGACTTTTCTCCTGGAGGGAACCTTTCAAGTCTACCAAACAGAAACTCAGAGTCCCACTCCCTCATTGAGAGCTAGGGATTTTGTCTGCAGGGCTAAGCCCACCCTCTCCCTTCAAGATTAGCCTGTCTCTTACAGTCATGCATTGCTGATTCATGATTTAAGTATTCTTAGAACACTTGACTACCTGGGGCTCAGCCTACAGATATAATTTGAGTTTAGGGTGAAAAGGCCACATAATCCAGAATAAGCACCTCTGGCTCATTATCTTGACACCAACATAAAATTAGAGGGGAAAGGGATTCTTCTCACTGACCCTCAGCAGATTAGTTTAGGTTTTGCCACCAATAGAAGAATATGAACAGCAATATGGAAACTTGAAGGTTCTCTAGATGGACATTTACTGAAAAATTAGTGATCAGGGCTTAAATAAGTATTTTTAGAAGTATGCTAACTTTAAATGTGTCTAAAGTTAAAGTGTTAAGAAGACATATTAAAAGGTTAAATATGTTCTCCAGAGGAGAGCTGAGATACTGTTTGACTGATAAACTACATATAATTTGCTCACAAAAAAATGTCTGCACACAAGTTTATTATGTCAATCGAAAAGGTCGAGTCATTTTATTTTATTACATTATTTATTGTACTCTTAATATTTAATTGTGCTAATTAGTGTTTTGTCTACTTGACACAAGTTAATGCTATATTGAAAGAAGGAATCTCAACTGAGAAAATGCCTCTATAAGATTTTGTTAGGTAGATCTGTAGTGCATTTGCTTAATGACTGATGTGGACGTACCACCCCTGGGCAGGGTTTCTTGAGTTTTCTGAGAAAGCAGGTTGAGCTAGCCAGTTGGTAGCACTCTTCCACAGCATCTGCATCAGCTCCTGCCTTTGGGTTCCTGTCTTGAGTTCCTGCTCTAACTTCTTTGAATGACATACTAACTCCGAGTCATAAATTGAAGTACCTTTTCCTCCCCATATTGTTTTGTGTCATATCAATAAAATTCTAACTGAGACAACAAGTGTTTTACTATGTTACACAGACTGGTCTTGAACACATAGGCCATCTTCAAGTGGTATTTCTATCTTAACCTGAAGAATATCTGGGATTATAGGCAAAAAACACTGTACTTATACATGAACTTAAATGAAAATAGTCAAAGACAAGGTAGAATATTGAGTTAATAGCTGTATTATTCTGACAATGATCTTTATTATTCTTCCTGTACTCTGTAGTTGGTATACCTGTAGCCAAAATGTCCTAATTTCTGTCTCCTATTGTCTCTGACATTGAAAGTATGCCTATGACATTGGAAGTATGGATATAGGACCATAAATGATATCAATATGATCCTGTCTTATCACTCGAGTTTTTTTTCTTATACTGTGATGTTTATTTTATGTGTTTCATATAGAGTTTAAAATATGTGACATACCATATTAAATTTTAAGTTTACAATAATGTCTTTGTCAAAAGAAAAACTAATTTCTTGGCTGAAGTCAGGAAGAATTTGTTTCATTTGATGCATGATAATTTTGTAATAATTATTTCGTGGGTTTTTTCTTTGCTCCAGTGAATACATCAAAAGAAAAGATAAAAGAAATCACACCTACGTCTACATATTAAAGATGCATTTCTTAAAGTTCAAAAAATACTTACCATTATCATCACAGTGAAAGCTCATGATTTATAAACCAGTTTTAAAAATTACATCCAGGTACTTAATGAGTTGTTTTGAGACATTTTATTTACATACACAATATCAAAACAGCATTCTTTCCAGGCTTTACTGAAATGTGTGTCTACTATCATCTATTTTCACACTCCCTTATATATAGCTTTAGTAGCTATAATTTTATAATGTGCTTTGATAACTTGTATTTTAAAATGAATTAAATTACATTCAAGAAATGATATGTCAATTTACAATAACTATTCATACTTATCCCACAGAATAATTAGCTGACTCCCCTTCTTCTCCTCCTTCCAGCAGAACTATGAACTGGCTTAGACTTATATTAATATATGACTAATTGCATCATATTCTCTGCTATCTTTGTAGGTAGAAAGCATAGTTTGCCCTGTGTCTTTCACACTTTACATAGCACCAAGGACACTTGGCTATAGCAACTACCACATGTCCAGTAACAACTACTGCATGTTTGATGAGTAAATGTGAAACTGATGTCACACCTCCAAGTATTTTAAGTTCAAAGTAGAACTTCTAGCAAATCACACAGCACACCTAGTGTTTGTCTTTGGGAGTTGATCTTTTTTCTGTTTCGCAACTTATTCAAAATTCTGCTCTTCAATTCTGAACTTTGCCTATGGCTATTTTCTCTAAAATGCTCTAGCCCAAGGCAAGGCACCTTCTAAATTAATTCTAGAACTATTTATTGGCACATGCAACTTGGCTGTGTACCACTGGCTCACCAGACATCAAATGTGTGTTCATTTTATTTCGGAGTAAATATCAGTTAGTATCAATTGATGGGAGCAATGATTCTCTTCAAGTAACACAGCACCCTGAGCATACTGTAAGTTCAATGCAGTCTAATTTCTCTAGAAAATAATTATGAAATAAAAACTACCATTAGCTTACTCCATTTAAAATTCACAGACTAGTGTTTGACAGGATTTCTGCACTCTATTACACTTAGACTATCTAACATAATCAACAGCACTCTGTGAGGTTGATAGCAGTTTTGATTCATCGGTGTATGAAAGAGTGCATGTGGCAGTGGTCTTTCTTTGGACAAGTTTCCTTAAATCAGAGTACATAAGAAACTACTCAGGGAATATATGGGGAGGGGATATAATGCTGGTTATGTATGAAGGAAAAGGGGGTAATAATGAAGCAGGAATGGCTAAGTGCAGTTGAATTAGAGGAATGTGGTAGAGAATTAGTATAGGGAGGGGTAACTAACACTAAAGACCTTTGAAAAAGAAAACATGCTACCATAGAAACTTACTAAAATGTACATGCCTTTGTATTTTAAAAGTTAAATGGTATTGAACATTTATAGAGAACCTATGTCTCCTCTAGACAACAGAGGCTCTCAATTAAAAAGCCCAGGTCAGGCATTGACAACCTCTTTCTGAGTTGTTGATCTTTATAGACTATTCTCATAGCTCTTGGTTATATCTGGAACTTGACACCAAGACCCTATTGCTGAAGACATCATGCAGCTGAGTCACAGAAGATGGAGAAATCAAGCTGGCTTCATTTCTACTGACTAGCTTGCATAGTGCTGGGAGGTGAAATGCACACTACCCGGGCAGCAAAGAAACCATCACTTTTCCCCTGCTTGAACCCTGAGAACTACAATAATGAGCAATCTGCTAAAATGTGCTCATGCTACATTATTGGCATTAATGGCAGAGGAGTCACCAATCATTTTGTGATTGGATTTAAGGCCTATTCCACAAGACAAAACTCACATCTTGTGTGATTCATGGTTAGCTGTCCCAAAAACACAAGGTCATAGGCCTTAGGGCAGAACCTAACTATACATATGTGTGTGTGTGTGTGTTATGTGTGTGTGTGTGTGTATTACTCTAATAAAGTAATAAAGGATCATAGGAATGCACTGACCCCTAAGTTTCTAACTTTATACCCAAAGACCAGCACGTTGCTCAACCTTCATGTGGGCCACTCTTTTACAATAGTTGATGATAAATATAGAGACACACAAGCTGCCACTGTACAGAAAATGAGAGACTATGGAATGTTCAACCTTAAATATGGCATCACATTACACCTTATTGAGGAATAGGGGAAAGGAAGATTGTAAGAACCAGAATTAGGGGATGTATGCAGCACAATAATATTTGTTGGATATGACAACACCATTGCATACATGAACACACAGTGACATTGACGGCCTGCACAAGATCCAGCCAGACAAAATTCCATCCTGGGAGAGGGAAAGGGTCATAAAGCTTAAGATCTATAGGGAACTGATGGCTACTGGAGAAGGCAAAATCAAACATTTCCAGGTCTGTGACCACTGACAGGCTACCCATGCCCCAGTGAATAGTTCCACACCATTAATATAGAGGCAACACCAAGAAGATTCAGTGGGTTTAAAACATGAACATGTGAAATTGGTAGGGAAAGGTGGTAGAGGTGATAGAAGAGAGAGAATGAGGGGTAGGTTTAATAAAAAAACACATTATATGCAGGTATAAAATCCTTAAACTAAGAAAATACCATTAAAAAAGGAAAATAATAAAACAGCACCTCCACCCCAGATGATTCTGACCCAGTGATATAAGATTGTCCTAAAGTCACATTCACACACAATTACTCACACGAAAACTGGAGCTGCACATGAACTTTCCAGAAACAAGGGCCACAAGCAAAACTGCATTTCACTCTGCCCCACTCAGACAGTGAATCTTCTGGCTCCACCGATGACTACAATGGCCAACAGAAGCAAGCTTGATCGTTCTATATTCCAGTGATGTGATGCAACCACATTTTAACGAGGAAAGAGGGTGACAGGTGAGAAAAAATGAGAGTAAGGCAAAGTCAACACAGGTGTGCTTGTAAAACAACAACCTAGAACCTAGATCAGAGAAGTAAGAGGGAAAAATAATGGTCATAGCCTACGAACCCCAAATAATGCACTGCAAGGCAGTCCCTGTGTCTCTGGAAAGGAGAGGGTAACAGATATTAGAACATATCTGCAGTTCTCAGAACATCCTCTGAGTTGCCCTTACATACTCATTTAATCTAAGTACCTAAAGACCACTGTAAAACCTCCTGGCAAGCCTGTCCTCGTGAAAAGCTATTAAAGCCGGTTGCTCTGCAGTCCAGAGGGCTCGTCCATAACTAGGCTGACCATCCCACTCCATCACTGTAAAAACAACCCTCACTGCACAGCCACCTGTCTAATTTCCGTAAAAGGTCACAAGGTCCTCAACTACGACACTCCCTTTTTCTTTTTACAAAGGAAAAAAATGCTTAATCAATGATTTTTCCATTTTTTTTCCAGAACAAAACCTTACCCAAAGAGCAGACACATTTTATTCCTTCCTTTCGACATACTCGTAACACTGGCATTCAACGGCAAAACCTTGAAAGGAAAGCTACCTGGTTAGGTTATGGCCTAAGCTGAAATCCATTTTAATTTCTATTCTTGTATAAAAAGTATTGATTCCATTCCTCAGATATCTCACCTGTAAGTGGGGAAATTTCTAGTGTTTGATTGCGGGAAGCAGAATTGAGCACTATTTTGGGCTGACTTTGTAGTGATAAGCCTGTCCATGCTGCAGTGGAGTCATAAACAAGCTCCTTGCCAGGCGCCCACGGGGAGCCACGGTGAGAAATAGCTGATCTCATGTGTGACATTAGCTTAGAGCAAGTGTCCTACAGCCAACCTTGAGACTGAGGCAAGATGTGATAGATTAACACATGGCAGGATGTAATAGAATTGAGAGACGTATCAAAGTAATACATTATCAGATTATCTTTTTCCCCTCACGGATACCTTCTTTCTTCACATCCAAGCTATATGGTAAATATTCTTCCTCTAAAATCTCTTGCTCTCCTGATTTCTGTGAGACAGCAGATTCTCAACAATTCATTCAGAGGCTGAGAAACAGTGCTTTTAATAGACAAAAAACCAGGAACTAAAGGAATTCTCCATAAAATTTGTCATGTAATGCTAAAGAAAGTAAAGAAGGGAGCAAGGAAGGAAGGAGAAAGAAGAGAGGGAGGAAGGAGGAGAGAAAGAGCTATGTAATTTAATTAATCCTATTGTTTTTAGCTGACTATAAGTAGACAATCTTTTTCTGGATATTCCCTGAATCATTTAAGCCAAGTTCTCCTGTTTCCACATTGAAAACAGCTTTTTCCAGGGGAGGCTGAGAGACCTGAGAGGTGTAAAATTGTGAAGGAGAAGTTCTTCTAAGGGAAAGAGATCACTATTGCCCCTCTCCATCTAACAAGTGGATGGATCTCCCCAGAAAAGAGACATAGAGTAGATACTTATGAATGAAAGGGAAGTTGGGACTGAAACGGGAGTATATGAAACACAGAGGGGGGTGGAAGAGGGTGAGAGAAGGAATACAGAAAGGACAGCGGAAAGTAAAGGCTATGGAAACCTAATAGAGTAGAAACTTCCTAGAATATATATAGATATTCTATATATACACATATAAAGGTGATCTAAATGAACTCTCTCATGGGGAAGACAGAGCCCAAACTGGTCATCTCTCATCACCAACTTAAAGCTTCCAGTACCAGAAGTGAATTACATCTAATCAAAGTATTAGCCAAAGAGGCTCCATATGACCCTCCCAAAGAACCCAGACAATTGCAAAGGCTATGGTGACTCTTCACAAACTGATGATAAAGCGCTGTTGCTAAACATAAAACAAACACATTTCACTGAACATGGGAAAGTCAAGCTACTACCTACCTAGAACTTTTTCACCCCTATGAATTAGTGTCATGGTACTGGAAAGTTCTCTGCATGCTACCAAACAAGGAAGGAACACACCAACCTAGCTTTAAACCCATCAGTCTACAGTGATGACTGGCCTGTAATTTGTGCAAAGGCATTAATGACACAAAGATTGTGGGAGTAATCAGCCAATACCTGATTTGATTTAAAGCCCACTCCACAATGCTACACAGGTTGCCAAGAATCTGAGACTAATAGGCCAGGGACCTAGGGGGAAAACCAAATACTGCTGTTCTGCAGGAGGAATGTAGCAATGAAGTATCTTCTAATGACAATCAGCTACATTCAAAGCTTAGTGCCTTGTTCAACCATTATCAGAGAAGCTTCCTCCTGGAGTAGACGGGAACAAATACAGAAACTCACAGCCAGACAATATGCAAAGAGTGACAGACATTGGAAAACTCAACCCTAAATGGAAGGTCTCCATCAAATCTCTCCCTTTAGGGCTCAGAGAACTTTGTAGAAAAGGAAGAGGAAAGATTGTAAGAGTTAGAGGGGATGGAGGACTAAGACATCAAGGCCTTCTTTGCACAGCAGGATGGCACACATATGAACTCACAAAGCTTGGCAGCATGCACAGGGCCTGCACAGGTCTGTACCAGATGGTATCCTCGAGCTGAAGGGAGAAGTAAACACATGCCACCCATGTCTAGCCCAGAAGCTGTCCCAGCTGATAGCCACTTGCAAATGAAAAATTAATTCTCTCTAAGGGAGTCTCAGTGAGGAAACAAAGTACGCTTAAAGCTAGGCTCCATGTCCATTAGTAGATGGTCAACAGAAAATGGAATCAACAGCATCTTTGGAACTTCTTTGTCTAATAATGTAGTCAGGGCTTTTTTTTTTCCTATCATACAGCCCATTGTGCCAAAACAGGCTTCTGATTTGGAGTTTTTATGGGATTCCTGTGTGCTCATGCATGGGTGTCTCTGTGTCTATATGTGCCTCTTGTGCTTTTTTCTTTGGCTTATTTTCTTGTTGGGTTATTTTTTTCATATTCTGAATTGTTTTTATTTAATTTATTTTATTATTATTTCTTATTATTATTATTATTATTTCTTTTTTTCCCAAAAAGAAAGAGAAGTGTGTGGGTCTGGATGAAAGGAGAAATGGAAGTGTGAGAGGCAGAGGTGGAGAAACTGCAGTCAGAATATATTGTATGAAAAAAAATCTATTTTTAATAAAAGGGAAAAAACAAATAGAAAATAAGAACACAGGAAATTTATTGTGATAATTTTAAAGATCTTGTCCATAATAGTCAAGATGAAATTTTTCTGCAATAAACTAGGGCTACAGTTTATTAGAATTATAAACGGTTTTATTCTTTTAGGGGAAAATAATAGTTTTTAACTATAAGGTAATGTAGAAGGTATTGCTTGTGTATGAATGGAGGTGAGAAGAAAACTATGAAAAATTCTTAATAGTCAGTTACTTCCAAATTCAACTTTGAAGTTATTGCTATTAAAATTTTCTGCTGTATTCTTTCTTTAAAATATAATTTATTATATATATATATATATATATATGTGTCTGTGTGTTTATTTTTATGTGTTTGTGCTTGTGTACTTGTATGTGCTGGCATGCTCACCTTTGTTTTATGCACAAAGACAAAGTGATGGCATTTGTTTTCCTCCACTAACATTGCAAACAGTTCTTGAGGGAGAAATTCTGTCTGGACCTAGGGCTTACCTTCAACTGAAATGGAAATGAGCAAACCCCAAAGATATTCCTGTCTCTACCCCCAAGTGGCAAAGGGTCAAAGGCAGGCATGGGATGCCCATCTTACAAGGGTACTGAGCTATGAACTCCAGTCCTTCTGATTACAAAGCAAATACTTATGACAATTGAACCCTATCTCTCCTGCTAGATTCTTGAAGCTAATTAGACTTATGATAGAGGTTTTTAAGATAGAAAGTTCAAGCAAAAATAACATAAGTGATTTCCATTATATCTTGCTGAAATGCGGAGAGTTCCATTATAAATATATAAATCCTCTGATGTTGCTTAGAAAACAAGTAAACACTCTCTGTAGTTTATATAAAGGAGAAACTCAACCTCCCTGTATTCCTAGCACTGCTCAGTGTTGAGGTAAAGGTTTTCACGCCTTAATAATCACATAAAAACATTAATCAATACTTGTGATAGATGAGAGAGGAGGAAGACACAACACTATGATGAAGAAGACAGAAGACTGAAAATGAAAATGAAAAAAAAAGGAAAGTACTCTAGAACATATACACAGGAGGACAGGCTCCAGGACACAGACACAGGAGGACAGGCACTCCTGGATACACACAGAGAAAGACAGGTACTCTAGGACATATACACAGGAGGACATGTACTCCTGGACATGTACACAAGAGGACAGGCACTCCTGGCCAAAGACACAGGAGGACAGGCACTATTGACACACACAAAGGAGGATAGGCACTCCTGGACACACACACAGGAGGATAGGCAATCCTGGACACATACACAGGAGGACAGCTACTCCTGGACATAAACATAGGAGGGCAGCACTCCTGGACACATAAACAGAAGAAGAGGTGCTCCTGGACATATACACATGAGGACAGGTACTCCTGGACACAGACACAGAAGCGGTGCTCCTGGACATATACACAGGAGGCTTCATGCTTAGTAAATGGAGGTTTAAAAGTAACTTTTGAGAGAATGAAGATCCTTTTGGTAGAAAGTTTAATAAAATTCATTGAGGACAATGTTTCAAATAAGTTTTCATCATAGGACTTAGTAAAGTTAAGGAAGGTGGGAAAAAAATTCATAATCCAAGAAACAGAAGGATAAAATTAGAGGTTTTTGCTGGGTTGTTTGCTTTGTTTTTGTTTTGGTAATTTCTACCCTCTGGTAATATCCATAAATATCAATATCATAAAAAGACAGACATTCTGTAAATTGATAGGAGATTCAAGAAAGTGAAGATGATAAGAAAAACTCAATAAACACCAAAAGAAGGAAAGAAGGATGGAAAGGGGTATTGTCAATTCCCTGTATCTGGACTGGTGAAGACTTTGACAATTCTCATGGGTATGGGCATTGGAGTTCTTGTCAGTAATATATGTTCACTTGGGACTTCATCTACTCTCCATTCACACACACTCACTTAGGACTTTCTTCAGTGCCCACAACTTAGCTTGGCACTTTGAGAAAATATCTGCACAAATGATGGAATCAGGTGCTATATTAATCTTCTCTGGGAAACATGAAAAATGTCTGCCCATCCCTGATAGGGCATCTGTGACAGACCTAAGTAATGACTCCCCCAAAGTCTAGCTTGGGCAAAATCAGTGACTTTACCAGAATTCCCAAAAGCTAAGTCATAGAAAATCTTACCCAAGAATGGATTCTTCTTTACTTCCTCATTACCCATCGAAGGACAATCCTTAACTTCCCACCAAGCTCTACACCCTGTTGCACCTTCCAAGACCCTGTGTAACTGGAAGATTTGTGTGCAGCTGGAGGGGCACAGTAGGAGCAGTTTGGAATCTCAGAAGAAGAACTAACTGCATCCCCAAATTATTTCTTCTATGAAGGAATGCCAAGAGGCTTGATCGATTGAGAATCTCTTGCACATTATCACGGCTTCTCTAAGCCGGTAATAGCTGCTAGGCTGAGAGAACAGCATTCCACAATGCCAAGCATGATCAACTGTCAGTACCATTACAGTAACTGGATTCATTTCTGATTAGCCAACTCTTGCCACTATGAGGTATGGAAGTCAGAATAGTTATGTAACTTCCTGGAATCTGTAATGCTACACTCCACCTCCACCATAAGAGAGGAAGCCTACCTTCTGCTCTAAGATTCTTGAAGGCAAAATGTTGACTTGTCAGTGTGTATTTAAAACACAGGGTACTCTATAACAGGCTGCTTACATAATTGGATAAACTTTGTCTTTTGTTATACAAGTTGCTCATGTAAAACTGACAACGTATGAAACATATACTACAAAGTGGTTTTCTGTTTGTTTGCTTGTGTGTTTGTTTAAGCAGAACGTTCACTATTGATAAAGAACAGAGACTAAAGTATGGAATGTTGGTTATTGCCGACTTTAGTGCCACTTTTCCATCTTTAGCAATACCTGTTGCTATGTTGGTTATTACTGCAGCTCATGGGTGTCACAGCTCTGTAAGACTATACTCTTGCTTCTCTCCCTTGGCAGTTTCATAGCAACAGCTGTCTAATTGGACTTACGACATACTTAACAGAAGGAAAATCAAGCCACATACCAGAAACCACCCAACTACCTGGGACTAGTAATGCCATGGGTCTCAGAAGAGAGCGAATACCATCACTTTACTAAACCAGCATAATACCTAAATGCATTCTAATACTTATCTTTATATTCACAGATAAATTTTCTCACTTACTCTCATCAAAAAGAAAGAGAGAGAGAGAGAGAGAGAGAGAGAGAGAGAGAGAGAGAGAGAGAACAAGCGAGGGAGGGGGAAAAAAGAGAAGAAAACAAAAGAAAAAAAGAGAAGAAAAGAAAATAAAGCAAAGAACTCTTTATAGCAAACAGAGACCATTGCAGAAAACCATAACTGGACACAATGAAGAGATCAAAGAATCATGAAGGTCCCAGCACTAATGGATACATCCACAGCACAACTCCTGTACCAAAGGCTCAGTCCATATTATAAAAGAGGGAGATGAAAAGACTGTAAGAGCCAGAGGACAAGGAAGTCTGCACTGTAAACTGTGTCTCCTAGAATTAGTTTCCAAAACAGTACCAGAACAATGATGGTATCAATAGACATACTAATTCAAGAGTGGGGAAAATCTCACAGATTCCCACACCTAGGCAAAGAACTACACGCATCTAATGACTGCTAAGAAAGGAAAAATTAGCTTCCCTAGCGATGACCGTTTAATTTCATATCTAATGCAAAGTGATCAGTTATAAAATCATATGTATGCAAACAATAAAAAATGGACTTATCGCACTGTCCTTATATATTTTTGCATGTGTATATACATGTACACACATATGCGTGTGTGTTTGTAACAATAGTAACAAAGAAAGAGAGGCCATCAATTTGAAAATGAGTGGGAGGGCACAGGAGAATTTGGAGGAAGAGGACGTGGGAGAGGTTGAAGTGAGAAAAGGAAAAAGAAAAGTGATGCAATTAAATTTTAATTAAAAGCATACTAAAAAAGTAAGCATTTTTAAAAGTTTAGGAAATTGTAAAACCCATGACACACAAGTCATGAGTCATTTTGTTTTGCTTTGTTTTGTCTGTCTGTATGTCTGTGTACCACAAACATACATTAGTGACCACAGAAATCAGAAGAAGAAAATGAATCATAGGAAATGGATTTGCAGAGAGTTATGAGCCACAATGTGGGTTCTAGTAATCAAACCACAATCCTCTGGAAGAACATCCCATACTCTTAACAACTGAGACATCTCTTTAGCCCCTACTTTTTTTAGCCCTATTTTTTTCTGGTGGAAAAGCTGAATAAGTTTGGGAGATACACACACACAAATACATACATATATTTATATACATACATATATGTATATGTATATGTATATACATATACATGTATATGTATGTATTTGAAATACATAGTGGAAGTAGACATAGACTAGATACATATTTGGAAAATATAATCTGTAAAATATTTGAGTAACAAAATGAGTGTAAAAATAATCATGGCATACTAACTCAAGTGTTTAGCCCATGTGCTGTAATGAGGTTCAAAAACTAAAAATCATTTTGCACAATTTGCTGGGTTGTGACATGGAATTTCACGAAGGGAAAATAAAAAGAAATTAGAACAAGCCTCAGGTTTTCCTTCTGCAAGATTACATTTTGTTGCAAACCCTGTAGGGACAATTAAATTGGAAAATAGAAAGTGTCCTAGTTACTTACAATTTTTTTTATAAAAATCACAAAGTAAAAAGTAAACTATTATAGAGACACAAGAGTAAAACCTATTATAATTCTTAATAACCCATATCATTTTGTCAGGTATTCTTCCCCAAGGCATTTCTGTTTATGAAATTTCTTTGCTTTTACTCTAGTCAATTATAGCTTATAAAAATCATCTAATGTTTATTTTTAAAACCTAAATGTGATTAAGATATAGAGATTATAGCAATAAAACAGGAATAAGGTATACAGATTATTAAACTAAAGTAACTTAAGGACTAACATAATAAATTTACATAGATGCTGATGTTAAAAATAATTCGGATGACACAATGTAGTTTTTGTTTCTGAATTTTTTCTAACAGACTTTCAGGTTAAAGGTCAATTCTACCTACCTTTTTTTTAAAAATCCATCAGCATATATTTGCCCCTGTACACTCCTAAGACTAGAAATTTTCATGCTATTTTCTTTGCACTCAGTGAAGTTCTCATAAGAATGTAGGGCACATTCTAACAAAGCCTAAACGCGCACAGCTTACCACTTCCTTGTTCATGTACAGAAATGGGGGCCCTATTCTGAGTGTGAAAGGAACTCACCAGGAAGTTTTGAGAGTCTTGAATGATCTAACATCACTGATATTAATTGATTTTTTTGCAAAATATGAATTTCTAGGAATTATTAATTTTCCACATTAGCCTTACAACCTGCTTTCATTTTATTTTTGAAAAAAAGGAAAAAAGAAAAGAAAAGAAAAAGAAAAAAACAAGATGCAAGTTAAAGTTACAGAAAATAGAATTGGCAGATCCTTTTTCATCAGAAACTGTGTTTTAGCCTGGACCTTTTTACTTAGCATAAGGCTCACTATTTTAAATTACAACTGAAAAGTAAATAGTGAAAATTAATTGTCATGGATTTTTTTATTTTATTAAATAAGAGAATTTTATGATTGTTTTTGGAATGATCATCCTTATCTGCAGCATAGATGACAAAGTAGTCTGATTTGCGAAACTGTCACACAACTCTATTAAATTCCTCTGGTGTTTTCTGTCGACATACTTTGAGGAGGTTTTTCTGACATTTTCTAACTCTTTCACACCCATACAATGATCCACTAGCTTGTTCACTTTTTTATTTTTCATGAAAATGAATGTGAATTCAGTGATGAATATAATGTCCACAGTGTGCACTAAGACCCATAGCACAAACTAAGCAGATCAGGTCATGGCCTTTTCATTTGTTGGTGTCTAGGGTTGGCATTGACTATTCAGTAACTAAGAATGGCAGGGAGCACAAAAGCTAAAAAGAGAACCAGAAGTCAATTGTGTAAAGAGGAGAGAAAGGAATTATGAGGTCCATTTTTAAACTCAATGTATAAAAAGATTAGAAATTCACACTAGAATTTATCACTCAAATTATTATTTAAATTTGTGTCAGAGATCTAATGAAAGAGAAAGCTTAAAAAAATGTTCATTAATGAATGCTAGGTTATACTTAGGAGGAATATGTTCTGATGCACTCGGCACAGAGCAAGGTGAATTTTGAAAATGATAATATTCTGCATAATTCTAAACAACTGCAGAAAAGGATTTCATGGGGTCACCAGAATAAAATGATAAGTTTTTGAGAAGATAAATATATTTACCTTGAACTTTATTCAACATGTTCATTCATCAGCCTCATAATTTGTTCAATTTAAAAGACATTATAACTTAAAAGCTAAAGTGAATTCTATATGAATTACTGATATAATGAAATTAATTACTACTTTTCATCAATGAAATGTTTGATATGGATATAAATAATTTGCATTGATATGGATTTTGCTTTGCTGATGTAAGTTTAAGGTTAATTTTGCTGTATATATGTATATATGTTTCTGATCTTGATTAAGGTATTGTGATTGTGTAGTTCATTAAAAATGTTATGTATAATTAGGAAATATAGATGGTTAATGAAAAATCATCTATAATAAAGTTTGTAGTCATGTTAGTTAGATTTTTCTAGATATGCATAGATATATTTCAGTTAGATAGACATGCTTCATATCTTTCAAAGATGACAGAACATGCATTTAATGTTTTAATAACTTAGGGATTTTCATGACAATGAGACACGTCTGCTCCTGGCAGCACCAAGCTACTTCAAGAGGAAGATGGGCATCGAAGAGGCTCCTTATGGAGTTTGCTAGCCATTTGGGCAAGAAACTGCTCTTGCCTGGACTGCTTAAATGGACACAAAGAACCCACAGAAACTGCTGAACTTGCCTAAAAGGTGAGATGATGCTTCAGGGTTCCTGATTTGTAAAAGAGTCTGAGAGACATTCTTCAGGACACAAAAGAAAGTGACTGAACTGTCTTTGAATTTTCCTGCTTCATGGAAATGTCTGCTGGATGCTATGGGCCTGTAGGCTGAAGATGGATGCCCCAACGATACAGAGGAACTTTGGGTAACTGTCCAGGCAGCGAGATGTCTCTGTCATTTCTAGAGTTTGGAAATTGCTTATTTCTTGCTTACTTAGGGAATATTATATCCTTCTGGAGTCTTTGATGGAGTTGAAGAATGTATAGTTATAGTTTTCCTTAGTTATAATAAAAGATAAAATAGATATAAATATTATAACTGTAATTCTTACCTGATAACTGTTCTGTTATATGTAATTTTACTATGTTAAAATGAAGCCCTTTCTTTTTTGTTTAAACAGAAAAAGGGGAAATGTAGGAGGGTCCGTCTTTATTTCTGTGCTTTGATTGGTTAAATAAAGACTCTACCTGCCTTTTAAGGTCAGTCCTTAGGTGGGCAGAGTAGACAGAACGGAAGTTCTGGGAAGAGAGAAGGAAATGAGACAGTCACCATGAGGCTCCCGTCGCAGATGGATGCAGGTTAGACCCTTCCAGTAAGTCACCACATGGTGGATTACAGACTTTTATAATGGGTTAGTTTATGAGGTGAGGGCTAGCCAAGAAGAGGCTAGAGATAATGGGCCAGGCAGAGTTTGAATGAATGCCATTCTCATGTGGTTATTCCGGGTGCCGGTGGCCAGTGGCTGAGTGGGCCAGTGGCTGGTGGCTGGGGAACATAACCCGCACCTCTCCCCTATTTACAACAAATGTTGAGTATTTATGCCACAGTATTAGCAAATATATAATACACTTTCATGTAGTATGTATAGAATGAAGTTGTCCAAAGACATATTTCATTGATAGGTCATAATTAATACCCGTGATCCCAGCACTAGGGAAGCAGACAGAAAAGAAAGAAGAGGGAGCCTCTGGCCAACTTGCAGTATATAGGTAAAACTCTAATAAAAAAAAAGGGCATGCTGTGAGTCCTTGAATATATGCACTTATTTATGAATTAAAATGTCTTTTCCACTTGGTGAATACTTTGTCCTGAAATAATGAAAAATAGAGTATTAAAATCTCATGCTGAAAGTTCGTCTAAAACTTTAGTCTGGACACCAGGAAAAGCATGCTTTGGAGGAATATGGGGGCTATAACTCAGCAATGTGGTGAGTGGCAGCATGCTGTGCACCGAGCTGTGCATATTTTAGTGAAAAGTCACAGATGAGCAAACATAGTAGATGAAGGCATCTAGTACACTAGAGATGAGAAGCGGTGTGGGAGCATAATGGAGTGGAGTGTCCAATAGTAGAATTGTTCATCTGTAGGGAGAGATCATTGCTTTTACAATTTTAAAATGAGGAGTGGCAAGGACTAGTATACACGTGCTCAGACTTGAAGGCCAAAGACTGTCTCTCCATGAACTGGGGATCGATCTTGTGAAGGATGGCTGTTAAGTCAAGGATACCTAGAAGGTTTTTAGCTGAGGAACTAGATGGGGCTGTCATTGATGAAGATTAAGGAGACTGTGCACAACCAGGTATAAAATCCAGTGCATTTTTCTTGTGCTAGCTCCTTCAGATGCTTTAACATACCCAGTTCGCTTGCTACTGCAGCAGCTTGTTAGGGTTCCCATTTGTTCTCTTAAGCTATGGCCTCTTTGCCTCCCCACTAGCACACTAAGCACACTAGCTTCCTTTCCTGTCGTAACTTCTACATAACTGTCTCTTATAGTGGCATTTCAAATGGATTTTAATAAATAAAGACTGCCTGAAGATCTGAGAGTGAAACAATTCCACTGGTCAGACTTACAGACCAAATTATGTTGGGGGAAGGCCGATAGTTAGTTCCCAGCTGCTTAGCCCCCCAATAATCACACAAAAACCATACTATTTAAATCACTGCTTGGCCCATTAGATCTAGCTTCTTATTGGCTAACTCTTACATATTAATTTAACCCATTTGTGGTAATCTGTGTATCTCCATGAGGTGATGGCTTACCAGTAAAGTTCCCAGCATCTGACTCTGGTGGCTCCGTGGCTTCTCCTGAATCTGCCTCCATTCTCCCAGCATTCTGTTTAGCTTTTCCTGCCTAGTTCTGCCTCCCTATAGCTCTGCTATAGTCCCAAAGCAGTTCCTTTATTAACCAATGATATTCACAGCATACAGAGAGGACTCCCACATTAAGATTATGGCAACACACACCTTTAATCCCAGTAGCCACCCTAGATGTCATAGAAATTGGGTATGACTATAGTCTCCCATTAAGGCTATCTCTTCTAACTTCTTGTCTAATTTTCCACCATCTGTAGAAAAATCCCATAAATGTGCCTCTTTCTACCATTTTCAGCTCTCATCACTTGTGCTGTTTATTCTTAAATTGTCCCTGACAAGGTCACATTTGTATTTACTCCCTGAAGTTATATTTAATAACTTAGTTCTGTTAATTAAATAATTTGCATTAATATATCTTCATTTGCCCTATTTCTCAGCCCTTGGCAACTAACATATAGAAATTAAGAAGCATGTCAAACTGTTTAAATGTTGTTGAGGTTGAGGGAAATAATAGAAGTCTATGCAAATGAGGCAAGATGGCAAAACCAGAATGCAGAAGGCATAAACTGGTGGTGATTAAAAGAACTCTGCTATTGTCCTGAAGACATTTGTCACTCACAGAGGGACAGAGTGTGCAAGGCAGATGTCTCCAAGCAAGATCTACATCAAAATCCAAAATTCTGAAATGGTTTATTGAGTCAAGTGGATCTTGGAATAGCCATTGATCTTTATAGTCTACAAGAAACCTCATTTCTTCCAGAGTCAAGCAATAGAGATCAGAGGGAGGTCATAGGTGGAGAGGCCTGAGAGAAGAAATAATCTCTTAAGCCTGTGCTCTGCAGTGCATAAAATGTAAAGTAATTCCATTAGTGTTGCATAGATATTTCCAATTAGAAAATTAACAACAGCAACAACAAAAAACTAATAAAACTGAGGAAAGTCAAAACACTTCAAGAGATGGCCAACTAATAACACACCCACAACTCACAGGTAATGGGACAAAACCAATCACGCAATTGAAACAACACAAAAGTTACATAAAGATAGATAATCTACTAACAAAAGGGAATCAGAAAAAAATGAGTACAATGATTCATACTCATAGAAACTTACATTTTTAAAAAAAATGAAAATGAGTATATAATGAAAATTTAAATGCACTAGAATCCTTGAAGAAGCAAGAGGGAACAATTTCTTAGAAGACATATTTGAAAAAGAGCCACGTACCACATATGCCCTAATATAAAGAATACAGAAGTGCCTTTTTCATTTAGGCATGCATTATTTGATACAAAATTTTCTTTTTAAAATGTACCCTGAACAAAAACATGGTAATGTGGAAAATTGATTATATACTATTGCTGATGATCTTTAATTTACTAATGCTGCTATAACTAGAATTTTAATATAATGTTTTATAGAGGAATTATAATTTATGAATGTTGTTTTTCCCATATTATCATTTTATGTTTTTATAAATAATTTTAAAACCATAACAAAAAAGAATGCTTTCCCCAACAAATAAGCGAATTTCATGTAGCTTTCATGGTTTGAAAATGTTTTTCTGAGCAATAGATAGATCAAAAGTCAAAAATTATTAATTTAGGAATGAAGCACTTTTATAATTATACTGAACTAAATGATCTTTAAAACAAATTAATCTAATCTAAATGATAAGGGTGACGTTTAGTTTAGTTTATTTATTTAACATGGAAGATATAATATATTTTAAGTTCTTTCTTACCTTTTCCATTAACATTTTCAAGCCACAGTCTGTAGATTACAATTGTACAATCTTAGGACCTGGAATCTATAAATAGTGACTGAATTCTTGTTGAGACAATGTACTCATAATAATCAGTGACATTTCCTTTACTAAACAGTATTTAATACGTAAATATATAATAATGGTATTTTTTCCAAGACTAATACCAATGGGTCAAATGTTATGATAACTCACATTTAAGGGATAAATATTATTTAGGTTTATTCTCTAGAACTAAAAAATTCTCATCTCTAATCTTGAGGATTCCCCACCTCAAAATTTTAGTTATGTGCTTGCCTGTTTATTTGTTGTTTCATGGAGACAAGTCTATCCTTGAACTTGCACTGTAGCTGAAGCTGACCTTATATTCTTGATCCTCTTCCCTATATTACATGAGCTAGGACTATAATTATATAACAAGCCACCCACTGAGAAACTTTACATGTGCTTTTAATATGGGAATCAATTTCTTCTGAATATAATTTGTCATTATTTTTGTATCTGGGATAAATCTTCAAATTTCCCTAGCCTGCCGAAAGCAACAGTATCATAGGCCAGTCCATTTTTTTTTTCCTTCTGGGAACACTAGGATTCCTGGAAAGTAGAGAAGAGTCTTGGTACAAAGCCGTTCAAGTTATCTTCAAGTTTCACATCCACAAGCATTTCATTACTAAAAGAAATGGGGGACTTTGAATCATTTCACCTCCTTCTGCATCCTACTGTAACACAATGCGTTGGTAGCTGGCTGGTTTCCAACTAAATCTGTACAGCTTCCCTAAACATGAACATTTGAGTAGGAGTTTGTACACAGAAAGTGGGTAAGTCTTGAAACCAGGTACATTTGTATAAGCTTTAGTATGTATCAAAAATAAAACATGTAACATCTCATGTTTATATGTTAATTGAGTAAGACTATACATTGATTAAAAAAACAACATTGTTTGGTCAAATGTTTTATAAGAAAAGAAATTTTGTTAAATATCACAAATGTTCATGTATCAAAAAATAATCTATATCTGATTTAAATTGTATGATTAGCATTATATTACTCTTCTGTGAAGTAGCATTCATAAAATATGGCCCTGGTATTAATAACTGTTGGATAAAATAACTGAATGAACATGATTAATTAAAATATGCCTTTTTGTAATGGTTTTAATGTATATTTATTAATTAATAAAGTAAACTTGCATAGACAAGTTCTATCAAACAGATTTATCTATTTAATATTTTTAAGTTACATGATTGAATTATACTGATTTCAATATGATTACTTAGGAGAAGTACAAAGAAAAGCTATTGTGTGTGTATCAGGTTGTGGGGAAAGCAAGGAGACTGTGGTGGTGATAAAGCACATAGGGAAAGAGAGGTGTGGTAGGAAGAGCACGTGTGAACATTTAAAAGAGGTAGCATTATGCTGTTTCCTTACAGGGAGGTAAGACGGACATTGTTTTATAACATTTTAACTGTAAAAGTGCTCTGCATATAGTATACATGAATTAGCTCACATCTTAAAACAGAGAGAATCTTGCATATCCAGTCCCTATCATTCCCTGGGCTCTTATTACAAAGTGTTAGATCCTGGGTGGCCTGAACAGCAGAAGTTCATCCTTACAGTTCTGGAGGCTAAATGTCTGACATCAGAACTTTATTGGGGGCATGCTGTCTCTGGAGTCTCTAGGGGAGAATCTTGGTACTTCTTTGAGATTCTCCTGCAGCTCGTATCCTTGCCATTTCTAGACTCGCAGAGCAGCGTTTTGCCTCAGTATCACAGTATTCTCCCTGTGCTGTTTGTGACTTCTCTCAAAGTTCTTCCACAAGACATCAGTCATAATCTATTAACACTCTCCTAACAATGGAACCTTAGTTTAAGGAAATTACGTCTCTAAAAGTCTCCTTCCAAACCAAGGCACATTCTCAGGGATTAGGGATACTTGCAGTAGTGGAAAAGCAATACATACCAGCATCTTTCTTGAAATATTTGTAACTTAATGAAAACAAAAATTAAAATGATTACTCATGATTTTAAATAGATGCAGTCTATCTTTATGAATTCCAGTCACTTTGTCAAGTATTAATGATAAGAGTATATGTGTTGTGCATGTGTTGGGGAAGGGAATGTAAGCTATCAGAAAAGAAGTGCGGCTGTGAGCCTGAGTCAAATTTGGCATGTCTATTTATACACTAGTTCAATGTGCGGCAATGAGAGTCACAGTGGAAAGCATGCATTATAGATTATGGTAGAAGTCTGGCTTCCCACATCTTCTAATCTCTGTTTATTTGTGTGTCTGTCTCTTTGTGCCTCTGGATTTCTAAGTCCATGTTTGTGTCACTTTCTGATGCTTTTTCAATCACAGGTTCTCAAACTTGCAATTAAAAGTTAAGTAAAGTTTTTGTTTATTTTTCAGCAGCATTCTTAAATATTTATGAAGGATCTTAAGTCTGACTCGCTTTGAGGAAATATAGATGAATTAATAATTGATGTGGCTGCTTTGCAGAAAATTAAAGGTTGGAAGCACGTGTTAAAAAATTAAATCATCCATGGCTAAGATAGCAGATGTTATTGATTTGAAATCTTGCAAAAAATGTACAATTAGATTTTTTTTTAGTTCAAGTAAACTAGAAAGGTAATGATCCATCACAAGTTCCATAATTCTAACACTCGAGGCTACTTAAATATGAACAAGGAGAAGTTTTAATTCCCTATTCCAGAATTTATGAGCATATGACTTATTAATATAAGAGTAAAAATAATGAAGAGCTTAGACACTTTACATTATGTAGGATATAGGTATATGGGCTAATTCATTTGGACTATTGCTATAGATGTACAAGTATTTCTTACAAGCCTTAATTGTATCTCCTAAAGTAGGCATTTAAGTACCCCAACAAGATAAAATATGGAAAGATGGTTTGCAGAAACTGTCAAGTTAGAAATCTGGCTACACCTGGGCACTGGCAATTGCCACAGTTGGTGGAAAAGTAATTCATATTTTCACTCAAGATTTATGGAACTTGCAGCCTTGACTGGAAGGATTTGTTAAAGGCTAACCTTCCTATAAAAGTTCACTGATTTTGCTTCTACTTAAAGAATGAGAGAGTCTACACAAATACTGAGATCATTTTCGACACACCTTGCAGAAAAAATAGTCTAAGTCCTTGTCAAAAGTCTTACTTTCTTATTTCATGTTTAACAAAATAAAACAAACAAAAAATGTGCAGGGCAATTTTACTAGTAATGAACTCTGCTACTCTCTCCTATGCATTCAAGGCAGACTATAGTCCCTGTAAAGGTATCATATTTAAAGACATTTATTTGCCCACCCAAACTCAAAGAATCTTTTATTTTTGCTACAAAATATCCCATAACTTGATGAATCAATTTTTATAATTCTGGTTTTCCCATCTCTATGACTATAAAACACCCATCCTTCTATGAGCCACTGGTGTGATCAGCTTGTAATGCTCAGGGCAGTACTTTATATAGTAAGTGAAACTAAGAATAAATAAGCTCTTTCTTAGGTCTTCTAAAATGTGAACATTTAATATTTTTATAGTAGCAAATTTAAAATCTATGGCTACCTCTACAAAATCCAAGGATGCCTGAAATCTGAAATATTTTCTTTAAGTTAGGAAAGCAATTTTCTTATTAATTCGTTTCATTCAAAGTCATTTATTTTTAATGTTGTGTTCTTATACTTCCTGTTGGATTATAAAAAGAATGAGTAATATGGATGGGTGGAAGGAAGGGAATAAAGTAATGTCTTCATCAAAACATCAACAGAAAGACTACGATTCCTCTGTGGTTAAAGAAACTAGGGGAATCTGTGGTGTAAGCTGATATAGTGGTTGGTCCTCAGTAGTCTTGAAACCAGGAAATCAGGAAAAGCACCCTGGCTTCTCATGACTCCTATTGTCATTTGGCCACCTGAGGGAGGCCACCGTGTTTACTGTCCCCATGGAGAATGGAAGTCTCTCCACATCTCAGAACATTTGTTATTAGCATTGAATAAATAAGTAAGTAAATTTTCTGTTTCATGAAGACTTAGCCCCCGACCTGGAAAATAAAACATATGGCTTAGGAATCTAATGTATGTTCTCAAAATGTGTTTTATATCTGTGCTTAGATTTGTCAACAGTTTATAGTGAAGTGAAAATACAAGGCTTGTGGGAAAAGGTGGCCTTGCTCAGGAGTTAAAATATAGGACTCTCTTCCCATCGCTGTTACCTAGCACTTCTTTTTGGCATAATCAATGAAACAATGCTCCATAGAATCACTGCCTTTTTTCTAGCGTTGATCATTTCATTCAAGAAACACCAGAGAAATAGTTTCAGAATTTGGGATTAAGGGTCAAAGGACTGTTCTTCTGGTTCTCAGTTACTTAGAAAACCTACTCTTCACGACAGTTGAAATACATACCCTGTACAATGAAAAGCAACTGCTCAGTACTCCCAGTGAGGGTAGAAATTAAAAAACAAAGGCTGCATTTGAAAAATAAGTAACTTGGATTGCAAATAAAAGTAATCTCTTCATTTTGATGTTGGAATGGATGCTGTGACAAGCAGCCTACGACGTCCTTCAGAACTCTGGGGCTTTACTCCCCTTGCTGCTAGACCTATACTTACTGTTCACATTTCCATGAAATTGTCCTTGGAGACAGCTAACTTGAATAGTTGCAAGCCTCCTCCTTGGGTCACAAAAGTCAATTATTTGTATAATGTATATAGTATAGTATGCAACATATGAGATATGAGTAAAGGTTATTATTTATAACACACAGAATAAAGAATAGAAATAACACTTTCCTGGAAGTATGGAGTAAGTCTTTATTATTGATTCACCAGAGTTTTCTCTGCCAAGAATGGCTTAACAGCTATAGTGTGGATGACTTACAAACAGAGTTTGGAAGCTTGAAATAATAATGTCGTTATTGTTGTGGTCACTAAGGCGAGAACACTCTTGCTAGCTGCAGAGTCCAAACCTCTGCCAACAGAACTACTAAATCCACCAGCTTCTTTCTAAAAGGGTCCATCACCTTCATGAGGACACTAATCTTTTTCCTTTGGATCCATCTTTCAGTACCATCATAGGTATTTGGGGCCACACAGGCTTTGTGTCCACTATATTATTCAACCCAACTGTTTCTTTCCTCATTCTCCTTTCTCTTCCTCCTTCTCTTCTCTTCAATCTCACTCCTAACTCACTCATTTTGGCTCTTTCCTCCCTTTCCCCACACTTCCCTTCCCTTCCTGACCCTTCTTTTGCCATTCCTGAGAAGAAACCATAGTCTCAGTTGTCATCCAAAGAACACATCTGCAGTAGATGCTAAAGAAAGGATGTTAGCCCAAGTGAACTTGTCAGATTGCATGGCCAATATTTTAAAAGAATAAAAGATGCTTTCTGGAGAATTGCCCACATAGAATGATTTACATTGGGTGATACTAAAGTTTTAATTGTGTGTGTTAAAACAGTTAAAAACAAATCAATTTGAGTCTAAGAGTGATTCAATTCATAGAGTGTGTCCGTATTTCTTCAGAGACAACAGAAGATTTTTGCTGATTTTTTCTTTAGCAAATATCTTTTTAAATTAATATTTCTTACCTTATAGCAATTTGGATATTATATATCAGCAGAATTCAAATCAGACAAACCATCTTTCTGATTGTTTAGGTGTCTGTGGCATATTCTCTTCTGAGAGGTAAACTGCAGTCATTTCAGTGATAGTCTAAAGGGCCTGTATTTACCATTGCCAAAGAACTACATGCAAAATCAGAAAGAATCAGTGTGCAACACATGGGATTCCTCGCATCAGCAAGGGTTCCTGATCACTACATGGCAATAAAGTCTTTATTTCTAAGTGGCTCTTATGTCTGTGTAAAAGAGCAAGGTTTCAGTATATAATAGATACTTATTCATTTATGTTTCCTACAGAATTCTTCACAATAGACAAGCTACAGAATCAGATTAGGTATTTTACCAAAGATGAAAGAAAATGTGAGAAATAGATATAGATATATGAATATGATAGAATTATATTCAGCTCCAAAGAATAAAAATATGTTACATGCAAGAAAAATGAAAGCGACTGTAGATTATAGAGAGTAAAATAAGTAAGGCTCAGACTCAGAAAGACAACTATAATACCTTTCTCTCCTGTATTCTAAATTTGCTATTGATGATTGAGGGAGGAGAGAGAAAAGGGGGAGTATAGACATACACAGTCTAAGTATATGAGAGAAATGATATATTTTGTGTGAAAATACCTTTAGGAAATCTATTACTATGTGCAGTTAATATTCCAAAAGTACTTTATAATTTAAGAAAGAAAGGAAAGGAAATTTTAAAATGAAATAAATACCTTTGAGAAATAAGTTCCTCAAATAGTGGAGTATCTGTCACTCAGGCATCTTTCAAAATTTCAAACTTGTTTAACTGATGTAGGATTCCACTCTGTATGCTGTGAATGCTGTTGGTTAATAAAGAAACTGTCTTGGGCCTGCACAGGGTACAGAGACAGGCAGGGAAAACTGAACTGAATGCTGGGAGTAAGAAAGAAGGAGTTAGGGAGAAGTCATGTAGCTCTGCCAGAGACAGATGCCAGTCAGAATCCTGCTGGTAAGCCACAGCTATGTGGCAATACACGGATTACTAGAAATGGGTTAAATTAAGATGTAAGAGTTAACAAATATGAAGCTATAGCTAATGGGCCAAGCAGTGATTTAAATAATATAGTTTTGTGTGATTATTTTGGGACTGAGCAGCCAAGAACAAAGAAGTGGCCCTATTCCAACATTTAACTTTCACATTTACAACATTACAAGAAGCAAGTTTGCATGGAAGATAATTTGTCAGTGTTTCCAAATGCCTACCCTATCTAAGAGGATGTCTGAGCTGAGAAGACATGTTCTTTACATTCCTCTGTTGTTGTCTCTTATATAGTTAGTGTTCCATTGCAACTCTGAATGTAACAAGATGTCATAGAAATTTTGTGGAAAGAAAATTGCTAAAATGCTGAATCTGCCAAGCTATGCTTCTTACTTGGGCTGAAACCTGGTCCCTTTATGACTTGTATTTGCATTTGCTTTGACTTGTTGATGGTTTCAAGGAAATCCCTCAGGCTTGCATCTTTCATAGATTACAGGGGTTACCACTCCCATTATTCCATTTAGCATCAGGTTTTTCTCTAAACTTCTTATCTCCCTGAGTACAAGACTTAACTCCAACATCACATTTCTTGGTGTTTCCTTTTTCCTCAAACCATACATTTCATATTTCTCTGCCCAGTTTCTGCCTTTTTATTATAGATCTGTATAAGAGTGATCATTAATAATCACATGACACAGTCAATACAGAGATGTCTTGAAATAAATCCCTTTTGCCAATGTCATTAATCTAAAACTCTTCATTTTATCCCCAGGCAGATTTTTAGGATTATGGCAAAAAGCAGTCACATTCTTTGCCAAAAGATCATAAGAATGATCTCTAGGTCAGCTACTAATATTAATCCCCTGAAACCTCTTGAGTTAGGCTTGCAGAGTCCAAATCACACTTAGTACTTCTATCTTCCATATTCCTACAAACATATCCTACTAAGTCCCACTTAAAACATTCAACTTCTTTTCTAGTTCAAAGTCTCTCATATCCCTCCAAACAACTGCATGGTCAAACCTGTCGTAATAATATCCCACTTGTGACATCAAATTTTGTCTTACATTCTATTGCTGTGAAGAGACACCATGACCAAGAAAACTCATAAAACAAAGCATTCAATTGGAGGCTTGCATTCAATTCTAGAGGGTTAATCCATGAACATCATGGTGGGAAACAGACAGGCATGGCACTGGAGCAGTAGCTGAGAGCTTTACATTGATCCATCAGGCAGCAGGCAGAGGTAGAGAGACACTGCTCCTGGAATGGGCCTTTGAAACCTCAAAGACTACTCCCAATGACACCCATCCGCTAATAAGGCCACACCTTCAAATTCTTCTCAAACAGTTCAACTAATTCGGTAGCAAGCATTCACACATGTACGGCATCTGCATTCAAGCCACAGCAACCCCAAGCAGCATCACAGCTGCATCTTTGTCTGCTGGTACTAGTGGCTAAGCACATAGCTTAACACACTTCACCCAAAGTTATTACATACAATATTTCATAGTTTTCAGTTTGTCTGAACAAAACTCTTTATTATGTGTTTCATCCTTTCCTGTCTGGTTTATATATTTTAACACCTTTGATTTAAAAAAAATCAATACCTTTTTTATATCCTTAATTAAGACAAACTACATAACTACATAATTTAATAATTTCCAATGGGAGAAGATCTAGCTAAGTTCTTCTTTTTCTAAGATAAAAGCACGGAAAAGAGAGAGAGAGAGAGAGAGAGAGAGAGAGAGAGAGAGAGTGAGCGCTAAGCCTGTGTTTAGTTCCCTTATGGTGTAATCTTCAAGAAAATGTATTTTTGTTCTACAGTTGATATTGTGCCCCAAAATTTCCAGATACAAATGTATGATTCTCTATCCAATAGTACATTTCAATATTTTGGTAATTAGTTCATGTAGTTTGGCAATGTAGAATAAAAAAAAGTTATTTCTCCTGAGACTTTTGTAAACAAATGTTAACTTACCATTAAAGATATCTCAAAGCTGAGAGTTAAAGAACTGCATCCCGTCTGCTGCTATGGATAGTAGTTCTCTATCTACTCTCATGCTTCACATTGCTATTTACTTTGCCACTGTTAGCAGGTCTTGTTCTTCTCTTCCTGTGTACCTCACTTGCAATGCAGTGTGCAAAGTATCTTGAAATTTAGTGTCCTTCTGTTCTCACTTTAAAATAGTTACTTTATTAGGAAATAGTAGTGGTGCTGACATAAATTTTTGAAAACTCTATTCTTACCTATTTGATTTTCGTCAAGCAGTAATTGTACAGTTTTTATAGGACAGAAGTTTGAAAGGCTTGATAGAGCTTATTCCTCTTTCTGTTATACCCATGACGTAAAAATACTTTTGCATTTTTAAATGACTACATTTCAAATGGTTATGTATGTACTGCATAACCTCCCTGATTTTGCCTCTTGATCAGAAAAGTTTAAAATATTTATTATGTGTCCTATTAAGGAGTTTTCTGGCCTCTGACCTAAAGACAAGATTGCTGGGAGTATTGTCTTCTGAAATGGCTGTGGTTAGTGGTGCCATAAATTACTTCCTCTGAAAACATAAACAACTTAGATGAGTGTAGGATGAGATTTATGGGAAATGTTTAGATGTAGTCTGCCTCCTTCCAACCCCATTTTCTAATTTTACTTACTTTCACTGTCTTTAGGTGTGGTGGTTAGAATGAGAATGTCCCTGGTAGGCTCCGATGTTTGAATACTTGGTCCCAAATTGGTGGCACTGTTTGTGTAGACTTAGTAGGTGACCTTGCTGGAGGAAGTATGTCACTGGGAATGGACTTTGAGAGTTTAACAACTCACACTATTTCAATTTGGCTTTTCCTCTTTCCTGTAAAATGAAGGGCCTGCTTGATGGGGTTTCTTACCCACCCGGTACCCCAGAGCCAGCAAGCCCCAAAGAAAATCACACAGAGGTCTCCATAAGATTATAAACTGATTGGCCCAATAGCTCAGGGTTCTTACTAGAGCTTGTAACTTATATTAACCTATTGTTCTTATCTATGTTAGCCACATGGCTCAGTACCTATCTCGTCACATGTTGCCTCTTTGGTGGTCTGTGCATTAATGTGGGAGAGCTTCCTGCTTTCCAGAATTCTCCTGTTCTCAACTCTACCTCCTGTCTGGTTTTCCTGCCTGTACTTCCTACCTGGCCAGTCAGCATTTGTTTAAAACATGATTGACAGAATACAGACAATTATCCCGCACCTCCTTCCTGTGTGTACTCAAGATGTGAGCCCTCAGCTCTGGCTCCTGTTGCCACACTTTTGCTCTGTCATATGCACTTAACTCTGGGACCATAAGCCCAGATAGACCCTTCCTT
>JAQHUG010000187.1:1279601-1307324 GCA_028555095.1 Dicrostonyx torquatus
CTGATCTAAATAATTCTTCACTTAGACTCTCTTTTCAGACAAGCCTAGGTTTTGTTAAGCTGATAGCTGAAGCTAACCAGGCCATCAATAAACAAGAAATTTTATGTCTGGGAAAGCAAGATTCCTGTTCCAGTTTGGGGAGTAGGTCATTTACCTCTTCTGGCAGTTGGCACTAGCATCCCACTTGTGAATGGTATAGACTACATTAGGATTTCTCCCTACTTAGAGTTTTCTTACTCTTGCAGTGTATACTTACATGTGAGAAAGAGTGGCAGATTTCTGTTGGCTAACCAGGTGTTCTGCTGAAGTAAACATTTACTATGCATGTAGATTTTCTTCACTAGATAAATGACAATACTTTCCTTTTAAAACATCACAAAATGATTGACACATTCTACATTGAACTTGGACTTATGCTTATTTAGAGAGAAGTAATCCTTAGGAGTTAATAACAATAAATATCTGTCCTAAAGTGAAATATATAATTTCCTAGGGAATCATTCACTATTTTATTAAAGAGACATTTATCACCTTTCCCATATAGCAAAACAAAACAAGTGGATTAGTCATATTTACTGCAAATTATTAACTATTGACTTTCTAAAATATAAGATATCTAGCCAAAAATATCTGATACTTTCAGACTCCAGTGACAGGTCACAGAGGTTTAAACTCTTATTATTTCTCTGAGTGCTAAAGTTCCTAGATAATATAACATGCCCAAGGCCACACAGTAGACTTGAGGTTGATTTTTACTATTGTGCAACTGAATGAATGCGTGCAGATGTCTATGTTAAGAAAAGTTCCTTGAGGTTTCTGAAAAGGCAGTCACAGAAAATGCAGTCTCATCTTCTAGGACAGTGACTTCTAACCAGAGTTGCTTATCAGAACTGCAAAGAAGTCCCAAAGAACCAAGTGTCACTCAAAACCACCAATTTATCCAGAAATAAAGCCTTGTCTGCTATGGTTTAAGAGTTGCCTAGAAGATACCTGTGTGCAACCATAAAGACTGAGAGTTACTGATTTGCCAAGTAGCTTTTAAAGTATGGTCTTGAGTCAGCAACATCAGCAGCATCTAGGAATTGCAAATTTTCCCTCATCCTAAAGCAAAACTTGGGTCTGGGGCTTATCAATGTGTGCTTTCACAAACTGTCTAGGCATTCCTAACATGCTAAGGTCCAATGAACTGTGTCAAGGAGTCTAGAGATTAATTGCGAAAGTTTAAGATCCATAAAACAGACTGTAGAACCTGATCAAAATGCTGGTTTGAACCAAGGACGTAGGGTGCTTTGGGTCAATGATCTTGTACCCTATAAAGATTTGTCACTTATATTGGTTTAATAAAATGCTGACTGGCCAGTTGCTAGGCAAGAAGTATAGGTGTGGCAAACAACAGGAGAATTCTGGGAAGAGGAAAGCCTCAATAAGTAGTTACTACCCAGACACAGAGAAAGCAAGATGAGAATGCCTCAGTTATAAAAGGTACCAAGCCATGTGGCTAACACAGACAAGAATTATGGATTAACGTAAGATATAAGAGTTAATAAGGTGATGATCAAGATATTCATCAATGTGATTATGGAACAAGGCTAGTTCACCCACCCTCTCCTCTGCTGCCCAAATACCTGGCTGGGGACATCCCTGTGGACACCTGGGATCCCCTCTAGAGCCAAGTCTCTTGCCAATCCTAAAATGACTCCTTTAATGTAAATATATTATTCCCGACCCCAATATCCACCCTTCCTCCATCTCCACCCTCCCACTTCCTCAAGCTCTCCTCAGTCCTTCCCTTCTCCTTTTTCCCTTTTCCCACCCCCACCCCTACCTCCACCCCTATCCCTACTCCCATGCTTCCAATTTTTGCGATCTTGTTTGCTTCCAATTTGCAGGATGACCTATATATGTTTTCACCTTCTTAGGCCGGGATGGAGGAGGAGGACCTTGGACTTCCCACAGGGCAGGGTACCTCCCCCTCTTAAGGAAGCAGGGGAAGGAAGGAAGGGTAGTGGGGGAATGGGAGGAGACTGGGAGAAGGGGAGGAAATGTAAATTTTTGAATAAAAAATAAAAGAATATGAAAAAAGAGTTAATAAGAAGCCTGAGCTAATAGATCAATCAGTTTGTAATTAATGTAGGCCTCTGTGTATTTCTTTGGGACTGAATGACTACAGGACTGGGCAGGACAGAAACCTCTGTCAACAGTAAGGGTAGAACCTAAAAATGTGCATTTCTAACAAGTGTTCAGGAGATATATTTCTGCAAAGCAGACTCTGATAAGAACTAGTCTGTGGTCTACCATTTATTTGCTTTTTATTTGCATCACCATTGACAATTGTCTGCTAAGAGTATTATAAATAGCATATGTAGAAATACCTGCCCAAGAAGAAGTAAGAGAACATAAACTCATTTTAATAGCACATCCAATGGTAGAAACCAAATAGAAAATGAAAGGACTGTGAGTGTAGCTAGGAATAACCCTGGGCAAGATTCATGATTTCATATTCTCTATTTTCTTCTGAATGTTTTGAAAACTGTTGAACTCACAACTGTGTTATTCTATGGATATAATGTTCACATCCCCACAATTCATGGTTGAAACTACATTCATTAAAGTAATATGATGTTAGGGAGACAATTAGGTTATAGATGGTATCCTTTGACCTTATTTCTAATTTTTAGAAAAATGTTAGTAAGATTTTATCCATAAATATTTATAAAGGGTATCACTCATAACATTTATGAATTTGATAAATGTCCTTCTGGAAAAGGTCCCTGAAAACTAGATTGTCCTTTCACCCGTGAATATATACATCTAAGAGGAAAGGAGCCCTCAACTAAATACTACTGAATTGGCACCTTGTTTTTGGCTTCTCATCATCTGTGACTGTAAGAAATAAATTTCTTTTGTTTTTAAGCATGTGTGTATGATGTGCTGTTACTGCAGACTAAGAGATGAAGATAAGCTTATGATGAGCTTTGTTTCACTATCTAAGGAGCACTTTCTGTATTGCCATACTTTGTTGAGTGTGCAAGGGTTGTGACTTGCAAATATTTAAGACTCCACATTGCTCTCCAAGTGTTTACTAGTTTGTAGTAAGTGTTCCAACTGCCTGTTGAAAGCATAAAAGCAAGCTGTACACAATTTTCCAGAAGATGCTTCTATATTCAAAAGAAACAGCTAGATGTCTATTTGTCTCTTGCAGATTCTCTCTCTCTTTTCACTCATGAGAAGTACACACACTGAAAATGCTCACCTTCTGCAACCACCCAGCATCAGCACAGGCTGGCACACTGCCTGCCCTACTGCCTCGCTAATGCAGTGACCCCTTATGCTTGAAGAAACCACATGGAGAGAGCATAAAATGCCAACAGATTTAAAAGGACTCTGCTCTGAGAAGAGCAGCATTTCTATTTTGAACTGCAATTTACAGATCTTACAGATTGTCAATTTGCCCCTTCCCCTGTTATTAAAGTTGAACAGCAAAATAAGCAAAAAATTTGAAAGGGCAACAGCAAATGACCAAAGAAAATGAAATTTAATATTTCACAGAGTTTGGTATTTTGTATGTGTGTGACATTTGTTTGTAACACTTGTCCTTTCTTCCTAAAACCAGAGAACCAAGATAATTCTTGCTCTAAGAGTCAGAGCCAAGGACAAAGGATATTTTTGAGGCAAGGGGCTCAGTCTGTCAGTTAAAAGCTGACAGTCCTCTTACCAGAAATGTATTCGTGTGTAAATTAGGCCAGAGAAGACAGATCAACTACTACATGGATTTGGTTTACACCGGCCTCATTACTCAGACACAATGTTTATACTGGAGAGCCACAATAAGAATAGAGGCTAGAGTAACCTAATCATAAATATCATTCTGAAAACTTGATCCGGATACAAACATGGCCCACTGTGGATCCCAGAAGAGTGCCAGGCTGAAAGCAAACACAAAATACGTACCTACTAAACCACAGACCTGTGTGAGGCTGCCTGTAAAGAGTGGATGAAAATGCAAAGCAATTATAGGATGAGCCTTTAATACATCTAAAATTTAATGATCTGCTATGACTTAGTCGTTCCAACCAGACTTTATCCCGTTCCAAAAAGATGCTGTCAACAAAATGGAAAATAACAAATGAACAGGGTTAAACACTTTAGTGCTATCATTTCAAATGGCAAGACACAGCAGAGCAAGCCGACTAGAGTGGTCAATAATTTAAGTAAAGAATGGAGAAAATTCAAGCATGTAATCAAAGCAAATTTTAAGGTCTGATTTCCATCCTACCAAACGATGTTTAAAGGCTAAAGAGAAGGCTCATTAGATGAAGCAGTGGCAGTGGATTAAACACTTAACATTCAAATTTGAGGCCAGAGTTAAGAACCTCAGAACACATGGAAAACTAGGTATGGTATCTTCCCCTGTAATGCAAATAGCACTATGGAGAAGTGAAAGATGGAGACGAGAAGATCTGGAAGCTTGTAGGCCAGATAGCCTGGCATATGATGCACAGACAGGAAAGCCACCTAAAACAGGGCAGAAAGGAAACTGACACCTGAGGTTATCCTTTGACATCTACACACATGCTGTGTTGTGCATATGACACTCACACACACACTATATACACATCATGCACATATGTTAAAATTATGCTTCATTTATCAAAATATATTTCTCATGTCTGCTAGAAAATTTAGTTTCCTCCAAAAGTTTAAGCTGAGATTTGGTTACTGTTTGGAAGCCCCGCTGACTTCTGGGCCTTCCCTCATTATTATACTACGCGATATCTCAGGAGGCCCTTGTGTCCCTGAGATACAAAGCCCAAACTTCTGAGATGCTAGCAGGAGAGGGACTCCATTGTAAACCTTACAAAGTCTCTTTGGTTTCCAGAAAGAGGAGAGGGTTGATAATAGAGGATGAGAGTGGTGTCCCTTTCCTGCCTACAGCCAATGTGCCTCTCTCTGCAGAAGCCCCTTTACTGACACTCAGGAAGGATCAGGGCCATAGGGAAAAGTGCTGGGTCTTTGTGAATTACTAACCAAAAAATCCAGGCTGTATAGGGAGCGGAGGACTGATGAGACCGACCTTAGTAAAGCATTTCTAGTTAGAAATTATCAATGCTTCTAGGAGTTGATTTTTAAAGCCCATTCCACGTTTTGTTTTTTTTTTTAAAAATGTACCAGAAATACATCACTCTAAAAAAAATCAAATAACTTTAATGTTGGCTTTCTCCTGAATGTTTAGAAACACAAAGGTTCTTTCTGTCTATACACAATTGATGCTAAGTAGCTTGTGACAAGACAACTACTAAGAGGATCTCATTGAAGAATTCGTGGAATACTTCAGCCTAAGGACTTCATCACAGCCCCTCATGACTGCCAATGAGGTTTCTAAAATCCTCATCTTAGTGACATTTTTATATTTACATTTTAAATTGTTCTGAGGACTATCCAGACTAATAGAGAGAATGGATGAAAACATAATTGTAAACTACTTGGACTGCCATCTTTAATGTTTTGATTGTCTACACATTAAATCTTCTATTCGTATTTTCTTCCAAGAATCTGCTTTTCTGTTATTGCATCACTACTCTGTTGTATTCTAATTTTCTTCTTTATCTCATCAAACATAAAATATGAAGAAGGAAGAAGTCTTAAACTGATGTCAATGTGCCAGCCTAATGGTATTTGTACTGTGTGGTCAGAAGTTGGCAGTACACTTGTTTCTGGTTGCGATCCCACACTGAAAAGCATTCTGGGGGCTTGACAATACTGGCATCATGATATACTCCCGTTACATGCGTAAGGCAGCAGGCAGAGCAGAGTTCTCAGAGGACAAAAGGAAAGATTTATAGACATGACAAAAGAACACTCTGCCTGTTCCCTTCTTTAAATAATTATGACTTTCCATGAATCTCTTTCTAAATCAACTACAGAATGACAAATATCTGGGCAAAGAAAAGGCCACAAAAATATCACTTACAGTAAGCACTATTGAGGTTTTAGAAGCACGGTATTGAATTCTCTGCTGTACTTTCTGCATATGATTCATTATGTGGGATGCTCCCCACCTCTCCACACACCATATATTTCTCCCATTATCATTCGGAGAGGACTTGCAAGCCTCCCTGTTTCTGTCAAGTTCATTCTTTTCTCAATATGAGGGGTCGGGAATAAAGTATTTCAGTGTATTTTTCATCCAACAAGTTAAGGCGGTAGAATAAAAGTATTTGACTAATTTATTCCATGATATGAAAACTTCAGGATTGAGAGAAAAAATGACTTACAGATGTATGTCTCACTTAACCATGAAGATTTATATTAAAGAAAATTTGGACTTTTTCTTGACTCAATAACATATCTTAGAACTCTTTCTTCACTGAGATAGTTAACATAAAGCTCTCATTCCTCCTGAATAGTCTACAATAATGCAGATTTTGCTCTGTGTCTACCTCTCTTGTCCAGCCTACAATTCAATGGCGTCATACGGATCTTTTTCTTTTCTCCAAAGCATCTATTATGTGCTCTGATTATCTATTACATTTCTGTCTCTGGATGCCCGCAGATGGGTTTCAAATCCCTCCTGCCCAGACTGAAATTAATCACTGTTGTTTCCCTGTTAATCCCTGCACATCTTCTAGGTCAAAGTGATTAAAAATGTTCCAGGGCCTGCAATGGTCAGGGCTCATTTGGATTGGTTCCTGAATCTCAAAACAAGCGTTTAGAAAACTGCCACACTATTTAATAATACTTCAAACCTCTAAGCACATGAGTCTGCTTCTACTCAGATATCTTTATTGCATTTTACAGAAGGATACAAAAACCACTTAAAACTAGTCCTTTATCCCAAATAATCTGTGAACAGCAACTGTGCAACTCAGCGAACAACACCTGCAGCGGAGGCCAGAGACTAGAGCATGCTGTCCGAGAAAAGGGGGTGTCCGCTAACTCTGCTCTTTACTAGCCTAGGCCCTCCTAGAATTGCTCTCATCTTCTCCTACCTGCCCTCGATTCTCTGAGGTGCGCCAGCCATTACCCTTACCTTTGTTGTTGTTTTTGGGAGGGTTATGTATTGTATTGAATTTTTTCCTTAGAATATATTCTAATGAGGATTCCCCACCTGCCTGCCTAATCTGTTCTCTTCATAGTAACACTTTCATGAACAAAACCTTGGTCAAAGTTGGCAAGATGACTCAGTACTTAAGAACACTGTCTGCTCTTGCAGTGGATATGGATTCAATTTTTGGCACTCACACGGTGGTTTATAATCTTATGTAACTCCTATTCCAGGACATTCAGCACTCCCTTCTCCTTAGCCTGGTCAACAGCCACATACATGATACATACAAATACAAACAAAATACTCATACACATGAAATTTTACCAGAAATTATATTTTCAAAAAGTCCTTGGCCCACTCCAGGATCCATCTAAAGCTCCCATTCAGCTGTGCTAGCCCACTGCAGTGTGATTAATCTCTAGATCCTTGGCTAAAAATTTTAACATATAACATATAAGTGTCCTTATTTCAAAAACAAATATTCTACAACACTTGAAGCAATTTACTTCTTGAAGACTGTCTGCCCAATATCTCTGTTTAAAATCTGTGAAGTAAAACACGAAGGTATCTTTTGTTTAGTTTAGTTTTGTTGTTGTTTGTTTTTTGTCTTGCTTGATTTTGTTTGTTTCATTGTTTTTGATTTTTTGAGACTGTGTTTCTCCGCAACTATGGGACCTGTCCTGGAATATGCTCTGTAGCCCAGGTTGGTCTCAGACTCACAAGATCCATCTGTGTCTGCCTCCTGAGTAGTGGTGGGATTAAAGACATGAGCCACCACTGCCCGGCATGAAGTTGTCTCTTAAAATAAACATTCAAAATTGCCCTTGCAGAGGTTGTGAGAAGCAGTTTATGCAGCAAGTAGAAAGGTGGTCAGGCAGCGTTAAGGGTGTAGTAGCACCCCGTGCTCTGCTTTTCTCCAGGGACTGTCACCATCCTTTGGTGGGAGAAAGTGCTGATCAGATTGACCCCACTATTCTCCTTTCAATGGCTTTAATGGTAACGGAAAAAGATGAGTGTATATGGTTCTCAGTAGAAACTGTTTTGAAGGAGAAACAAAGAGGACCAAGTTCCAGGCAGTGTTAATATATAAAGAGTTGGCAGAAAAGGTGTTTACTGAGAGTATTAGGGGATGGGGGAGCAGCCCAATGGAAAGATGCACATGAGAAGAAGGAGCTAAAAACCAGGTTTTAAAAAGGTGGATGTGGTCAATAGCAGCATCTGTAAGCAAATTATGTTGTGCTCGGCAGAAAAACATGATTGGGAGTAAAAGTTAAGAAGCCACTGGAGACTTTATCAAGAGCAGTTTCAGCAGCACCCTGGGAAGTCGCCGCAGCTGCAGCTTGTGCTGGATCAGATGCAAACATCGCCTCTTACAGCACTGAGACCTGTGCTAGTGTCCATAGAATTCCCAGAGCCATAAAGTACCTGACCACAATTAGCGGGCAGGGGCAAATCCCCATGGAAAAATCGTTCTCTGCATGTTACTGTCCCAAAGGCTCTGACCTGAGAGTGCTATCTGTCATCATCTACTTTACTGCTTAAACCACCCAGGCTGCCTGTGGAAGGTCATCCATCAAGACTTCAGTAAAGCCAGACTTGCCTTCGAGAACTTGACTTCTAGACTTGAATCCCTGACTCTTAACTATTATTTATTCTGGTTCTCTTCTCCAAGACTCATTCTGTCTGCCTAAAAACAAAGAAAAGGGCATGTGGCACCAAACCTAAGTCATCATGAATGAATGTTATTGCTGGAAAAGCCTAATCCTTACTCTTCCTGTCCTTTGTCTGAGAACCTTCCTCAAGAAATGTTTTTTTTTCTGTTTTGTCATGTGAGTCATGCAGTCCTCACTATTTTCATGTAGGAAAAGACTTCTGGAAGGGAAACAAACTTCTCACTATCAAATATTAGGGTAGGAGTGGCACATTTGGGGTGCTGCCATGTGTGAGACTACAGTTTGATGCAATAGTTCTTTCCTGGAGAGCCTGGATCCCTGGGTTCAGTTCTCAGAGAGAGTTGAATGCCTACAACGTTGAGTATAGTCCATAAAAACAGAAGATCTCATACCCTGATGTGAAGCCCTGAGTGGCAATCATTCAGGATGCAGCTATGTTACATGGAAGAGGCACATGTCAATCAGAAGGGTCCCTGTTCTGTTCTAATTTGTTACCATCCATTTTATGGCAATTAGAGTTTTTTTGAATAGTTGTCTTCCAAAGGCATAATACTATCGAGCTACCTACCTCACAGGTAGGCGGTCCATGAGACAAGTCTACGCTAGCTAATAAAATGTAACCAGAGGCAAGGTTGTCAAAATAGATAAATGGCCATGGAGAGAGATCTGATAGAGTCAAGCATCCTGGTTAGCTTGGAGACCAGCTGGAAAACCCTCATCACCCAGTATCTCCAAAGCTGCAAGCAGGTCCTTGGTGCATGAGAAATACATCATGAGCCACAAGACTTGCAGCACTGTGGGGCTAGAGCTCAGTTAGCAAAGTGCTTGTAGTCTAGGCGGGATCTGGGCTCAGTACTCCAGCACTCACATTTTCAAAAGGTAAGATGATGCCATGTAATCCTGCAATGCCAGTACTACAGAGGCAGAGACAGAAGGATCCCATATTAGCCCAATCAGCGAGCTTCAGGCCCAGAGAGAGATACTCTCTCAAAAACTAAGGTGAAGGAAGTTTGAGAGATATATGACATGGAGGATATCTGTTACACACACATACTCACACATTCGTACACTCTCACATATATGCACATTCACATGGGTATATGTATTTAAACACACACATATGTATATAACATACACATTCAACTTGAGGCATGATGCATTGTTACACAACACTCCATCTCGCATATTAAAAGCATCATATAATTTTAATGTTTAAAAGAACATTTTTCCCCACAATTACTTCTTCTTATAGATGGAGCTCATCTGTGAGTATGTGGGGTATTTGCACTATCACCAAACTACTGTGTGACATAGAAATGTCTTGAATTCAGGCTTCCTGAAATTCCCTTCACTGCTTACTCACTGTAGCAAAGATGTCAATCTAAGATACCTGACTAGCAGGGTAGGCTACTGATGACATGCAATCGCCAATATTTTTAAAAATATGTACATGCATATACATGCATGAAATAAGCATGTTACTAAATAAGTATAAATGCATGTGAGTGGCTGACACAGGACTCTGAAGAGCTTTGCTGTCTCTGTAGTGTTTTCAGTATAACTTGTTGGAATTTGTCTCTATTCACTTCCGTTAAGAAAACCACAACTGATGAAAATGCTGAGCTGTGGAACCCAGTCCCAATGGATCCATTCTACAAAACACACTTGCACCAAAGGTTCAGGGAAAATTGCAGGAGACTAGACAAAAAGAAACCTAGGAGTTTGCTGTGAGATTGTGTCATCTAGTACTTTCAGAAGCTACACCCATAAAGTCTCACCTCATGAGCTGAACGAGGACATCAATGAACATGCCAAAGTGAATGGGGAAAAGCCCATGAGGCCACAACCCTATATAGACAACTATGGGCAACTGAAGTAAGCTTGGAGTAGGAAAGGCATTCTTTCCAAGGGAGGAACAGTTGGTTGTCTAGTGCCAGTCACCCGTGAAAACATACACACAAGTAACATCATATGGAGTGAGCAAGTTATATTTAGGAATGAATATATATACATACATACATGCAATAACAATTAGTGAAAAAAAGACCATGAATTTGAAGGAGAGAATGGATGGACATATGGAAGGGTTTGGAGTGAGGAAAGGGAAGAGAAAATGTTGTAATTAAAGTATAGTCTCAAAATAAAATAAGAAAAAAAAAGATGTTTAGATTCATGCTAAGCCTGAAATATCTTTAGTGTTATATAGTATCATTAATATTATGTTAGCTTTACCATTGTTATTGCTAAGTAAGAAAACTCAAGCATAGAAAATAAAACAGTATTCCAAATTCATGCTACATATCTGATTACAGGAGTAAAACAACAGTAATGACTCCTCTGATCCTACCAGATTCGCTGTGCTCGGTCCACATAGTTCGCCCTGCTTCTCAGGTTGGGGAAATAATCAGGAGTTGTTTGATGTGGTCAAGACTGAGTAAAGAAAGGTGGTTTCATCTACAGGAACAAGCATAAAGCCCTCAAAATAGAAAATGTGCAACTTTAGGGATGGGAGGAGTTTACCTGACTAGAACTAAGAAGACAGCAATGACAGTTAAGGCCTACTGAGCAAGCTGCTTCTCTCGAGTTCGCATGTTCTTTGGACATTTTCTTAGAACAAATTGGTGGTCTTCAGGGATTCTTTATTATTGTTGAGTAGGGGTTGTGGACGAAGCAAAACAGAGTGAAGAGAATTGCTGTCCATTACATAAGACTGAAGTAGTCTGGATTTCTCTTGGGACAGGTGTGATGAAAATGTCATTCTCACTCCTGTTTTCCCTTGTGGGCTTGTAGGCCATTAAGACACACAATCCCCCCTCCCTATGCCCATGTATTTGTAAACAGACTCTTTTCTGAAAGCCTTTTAATCTTCTTTGATAAAGAGCACTAATGCCCTATCTTCAAATGACCCTCTGTTCTAACCTTGACAGAAAAGCCCCAAATTCCAATCCTTTCTGCTAGAAATTTCTTTCATGCTTAATTGTCAAATAGCAATGCAATTCCCCTGGAAAGATTCACTGAGAGATAAGATTGCCTTGAAAATCACCTTCTGCATCACTAGAAAAGTGAGCACACTTTGCAAATATCTACATATACAAGCCATCTTGTTCTCACCAGGTTTTCAAAGTGGCAATATATCCAGCACAGAATGAAAGAAGATGATCATCCTGGAGGATAACCTGGGGAAAAAGAGAGGCTATAAGAGCAAAGGGAGTAAATTCAGGAAACACAGACCACAGTAAATGGAATGTTCCACATTTTGATTGCTAATCAGGGGGTCAATGAATACCCTGGAATACACCTCCTCTCCCCTCGCCTAGGCAATATCCAGTCTCCTCCAAACAAGGCTCTAGCTCTCCAGTTCCCTCACTCTCAGATGATCAACCAAGCAGACACATATGTAGTCAAGCAAACAGCTACCAGAGTATTTGTGATATGGGTTCAAACTGCTGAAATTAAAATGTCTTTCCCCAAACAGAGCTGTGCTGATTTATCTAGCTTCCTCATGATTCCTGAAACTTGTTCTTTCTACACTCAATTCAATGATCGACCTTGCTTAGCTTGTATTATATTTTAGAGAAGCCCATCTATTAATAATTTACTCATTTCTCATTTACATTATGTTATGTTTGTTTTCCTAAGGAAGTAAGAGTATTGATTTTAATTTCTATATCATGAAGCAAATTATTTCTGACCTCTATATGTACAGAAGATATGCACTTAAACTGCAACTCTTGCTAGTCATAAAATACTCTGCTGAATCATGAATATTAAAGCAAATAACTTTTCATCATGGATCCAAGAGTATATATTACTGTGGGGAAAAATGGAGCTGTTAATTTTAATCCAAAAAATTAACTGGAGCATGTAGTAGTTGGAAGAAGTTCTAGGATTATATAAGGGATTAATATAAGATTTAAATATTAAGTGCATTAATATTTATGTTAAATATAATTATAATGCTCTAAAAGAACATTTATCCATGAATTATATCATTCTCCTCCAATTTAAATGGCTCTGTTTTCCTCAGGAACTGAAAAATAATGATGTTTCTAGAACACTATCTAGTTCATCTTTAAGGCCATATATGCACATAATCATACACATGGGTTAATGTTTTTTCCTTTCCAGATTGGTAGTTGTCTGAATTCTGAGACATTGATTTTTACTAAAATATTTAAGCTAGGTGTGCAAGTACTAGGAGACAAGGAAGGAGGAAAAATCAGGGTAAGTTCTCTGTCCTAGAGTCTCCGTGAAAGGAAAGTTGAAAGGGAATTTACAGCAAGGTTGATTGACAGTTGAGAAGCATGGTGCCTCTTTCACGCTCTGTAGATAATACTGTCAAAATGTTCAAAGGGGTAACGTCTAGAAGTGTATTATTACAGAATAACGGCTCCTTTGGGCCATGACTGTCACTCCTCTTCCCTCTGTCTCCCTGAATATTGTGGTACTACCATGTTCATCTGCCCTTATAGTCCATTGCTGTCTACCACAATGTCTGTCTAGAATTATATCATCAACCTTTCCACTTTTGTCTTCTTGGGTTTTTAAACAAGGTGTCACTATTGCCCTGGCTGACCTGGTACTCACTATGTAGCTCCAGGGTGGCCTCCCAGTTGCAACCATATTCCTGGATCACAAATTGATTGTTTTAGCTTCTGAAAGCTATTGTGAACAACTTGCAAACTTGGTGTCTTTTCGCATGCATCACTATACACAACAGCAACAACAAACTCTCTCGCTCCATGTTTACCTCTTTATACTTTTAACTCTTAAACAATATCAGGAGTATTGAAAATATTTGATAAAAATTCAATCAAACTATCAATTGCAATAACTAAACAATTATATATGTATATTATTTATCTGTAACCTAAAGGTGAAACTCAATAAAAAGATAAAAAGAGCATAATTTAGCTCTTAATATCTTTTAATTGTCACATGGAACTGTAGAAGGGAAATTAAAAATTCTTTGTCATGTGCCACTTTAGAAAGTTGGCAGTCACAAGTCATTGAAGTCCCTTGTGGACAGGGGTGCTCTTCAATTGTCCTTAGATAGATGTACTTTCCAACTACTTCAACTTGAAACTACTACCTAGCAACTTTGCGGTATGAACAAACACTAGACTATTAGTATATGTGATTTTTTACATGATTCTCAAATACTCATTTATGCACATTTTTCCAAAAAGTCAGGCCACAAAGATGACAATTATTTGGTTTTATTCAGATCCCAGTAAGGTTACACCAGATAGTCTTCAAATAGTTGCTCCTTAAAATAAAATAAAGATAAAGTAGAATTGTGATTTGGAAAAGAACTTCATTTTGCAGGTATATAAAGAAAATTGATACTAAGTTAAACTAAGGCATGCCTTCTGTTAGTGTTTAGAGACAAGGAACTGATTTCCTCAATACCAAAATGATTGTGAATGTGGCTCATTTTGTTATCAATATTTTTTTATTTCATAGAGGTAGAACTATACAGAAAATAATGTTAAAATCAATCAAGCAGGATAAGAAAAATATATTAAGTGTATCTCTGAAAAAAATCTTTTATGTGCTTGTCAGCTGCCTTCATTTAGACTTACTGAAACATAATAGATATCACATCACTCCAAGTGGTTGTCTGGTGATATTAATTGCAATTACATTGTGGGTCCACAATTTATCAAGTTGATTTCATACACAATTTTATTACTACGCTAATAAAACCATGATGGGATATTCTCAAAACAATGGTATCTTCTTACATGTTAGCCAATTTTGAAATCAGGCTAAATATCATTTACAAAATTATGATTTTATATGTAACTAGAAGTTATAAGATATAATAAAATGAAGTAAGGGGGTGATATTTAGTGTTGACTCCATCAAGCACTCTACCTGAGAAAAATACCCTAATTTGATATTTAAATTTCCATATGATTTTAGTAATCTCTAATAATTTTACTTCATTCCATGTGTGTGTACTTTATTGTGGTGTCATCATCTCTTTCTGCTGGATCAAAGTTGATGTCCAGCAGCTTCTCTCCTGTAACCATATCAAATTCTCACCATGGGCCTCCACCAGCATTTGTGTAATTAGCTCCATTCCTAAAACTCTAACAGCAACCATAGAGGAATTAATGGTAACTGGTGTTTGGATATAAAGGGCTCATTTTCTACCATTCATTATGCCAATTCAGCCATGATAAATGAACAGAAATGGAGTATTCTCCATATTTCCAGGACACCCCATCCCAAGCCCATGGCTTGAATGCTAAGTGGGGAAACCCTGTAGGAAATCACACATAATTAGAAGGACTTTACAGTACTGTGGAGCCAGAACAGCTCAGCTCTGTCTCATCTCCATGTCAGGCTTGTTTGGCTAATGTATAATTTTGTTTTGATGTGAATCATTGAAATTTAAGCATGTTGAACTAAATATTTGAACTGTACATAAAACCTTTATGAAAAAAATACCAAGTTTGTGTTTGAAGGTTTTTATTTTTAAAGTACTTTAGCTAAACATAAAATAATTGCTTGTAATGATCTTAAGAAATCTTAACTTCTCTTTCCTGGAGGCTTGACATTTGGGGCACAGGAATGTTTTGCTCTCTATGAAAAGCAAATTATTTTAGTACAAAGTTGCTTCCTTGGATGAGGGGCTGTGAAAGCCCAGCATTTAATAGATAAGCTGGAAATCCAGGTCAGCAGTGACAGGGGCTTTAGGCTCCATAAACATCAAAGAGCAAATCTCTGCACTATCAGGGTAGATCCTGCCTTCCTTTTCAGACCGTTTAAAACTGAACTGAGAAATACGAAAGGGAAAGGATGGTAAGTTTTACAGAGTTAAAGATGTTATTGTGTGTGTTTTTCAGATGTTAGTAGCATCTTAAATGGGTGGATTGGAGATAAGCATCATGATATCAAGCCCCATTCTCAGCCTGAAAAGCTACCCTTGAAACAGAAGATGACAGTCTGGTTGTTGCTGAATATAGGACAGCCAGCCCCTCCAGCCCAACATACACCTCACCCAAAAGCCAAACGTTTCAAAACTCTGAAACTGTACAAAGCCCACTTATGTTCACCGGCACACTGGGGCAGCCTATTGTGAAAGCATCTCAGTACTGAGAGGTAGTACTTACTTTTGTAGATTTCCCCTGGCTTGGTTTGCGTACAAAGGAGCTGAATGGATACGCTTCAGTCAAGCCTCATCACTTAAATTTGAAAACAAAAAAAAAGAGAAATTTATAACAAACTTTGATTCAAGAAAGCTCTATTTGCTAACTAGAATGTATGTGAAGTATAAGCCATCATTACTACAGTATTTGCCAAAATAAAATAACACGACTGTGGTTGTTAACTTTGGCAATATGACAGCATGTGAAATATAGAAACAGTTTAATTTCTAACTGGGAAGTAGTGAGAGAAGGAAGTGGGGCAGCCTGCCTTAGTGGTACCAAGAGCAGGGTCATGGTCCTCTTAGCCACTGCTAAAAAAGCTTATTCTGCAAGCAGGATACTTTAAAATCATGCAAACCTTCTCCCTAACAGCTGCCCAGTTCCCTCCAGCAGAGTGGGAAGGGGGGTGGACAGGGCTCTTTAGCACTAAAATGACCTTTTCCATGAATAGGTTAGCCAGGTGCAGGCTACCAGATGTCAATTTCCATAGTCTTAATCCTCAGTAGGCCATTTATCTCTTCTTACAGGATAAGGCTCAATTCTCGGGTACAGAAAGAGTCAGCATTTTATTATTAGGGCAGGTGGACTTGACCAAATTTCATACTCTCCCATAAAGAACACTCTTTAAAATATTGTTTTCTGTCATCACCTCATGATTACATCACAAAACAGACTTCTCGATATTGGCAAGTAATAGGAACATGCCTATAAAGCTAATTCTTAAAGGTGTAAGAACACGCTTGTACAATGCCCTTTGCAACTACTATGCTTTGAGTGATTAACTGTTGATTCAAAATCAGGTGGAATGACTTCTGCAAAAACATTCAAGAAACTTGAACAGATAATAGACAAAGGTCAATTGAGTTTGACCGGCTGGCAACTTCAAAACATTCTCTCTGCCCATCAGCTGGTATGTACTCCACCACAAAGCTCAAACCCTAGCTCATGCTTTGTGATTTCTCCAGCAAATCCAACACAGTGAAATTCCTCTTCAACCCACAGCTCTAGGATCTGCAACCATTTTCATCCACTCTGCACTACTGAAGTCTCTCTGAGTCCCAAAACTACTGAGGTAACTAATATTTGGTGATATTTCAAAGACTTTTGAAGAGAAAATGGATTGAATTTGACATGTCTCTCCCTGGCTTATGTTTTGTTTGTTTGTTTGAGCTAATTTAGTGGTACCTAAACCTAGTATTTTCAGAGTCATGAGGGAAAAAAGCCTAAAACTTGATTCTCATGCCTTAACCAGATTTTTATTCTATATGTCTACAGGGATTCAGGAATCCCAAATGACTAAAGTAATTTGACAAATGTTTGGCCACCTCGCTAAGGACTGCAGTGAGATTTGAGTCCATGATCACTAGTGAGATATTATCTCCAAGAAAGAACAGCTTTATGATCTTTTACATTTTTTATTTTTATTTTGTGTATATAGATATTTTGCCGGCATGAATTTCAGTGTACCCACATGTTTGCAGTGTCTCCAGAGCCAGAAGAAGGCATCTGATCTCCCCGGACAAGAGTTACAGATGGTTGTGAGATACCCTGTGAGTGCTTGGAGGAGGAGCCGAGGTTCTCTGGAAGAGAGCAGCCAGTAAATTCTCTTAACCACTGAGTCATTGCTCCAGCCTGCTTTATCATCTTTGCTATTTTACAAACTTAAGTTCAAAACGCTTTCTCAAATGTATGTTCCCTCTGAGATTCACTCTTCTCTTTTACAAGACAAGAACTAATTCTACTTGTTGTAGGAATGGAATGAGAATTTTTTTCCAAAGGCAAAAAACAGAAGAAATGAGAAGAAGGCTGGAGACAAAATGAATGGTAGTGCAGGCATGCTGGCCTTGTCACAGAATCCTGAAACGTTCAACTATCCTGTGATTTTGATGAGGAAGTGAAGTCATCACACTTTTCCAAGCTCTGAAATAGAATTACCCTGGGTTGAAGTTGGAATTGAGGATATTTAGACAAAGCTTTAGTCAGAATACAGGGCACTGCTTCCCTTGGACAATCTGCAATTTCTTCTATTCAACTCATTCATTCAACACACATCAGTTGACAAACAGTTCCAATACAAAGGGCATCCCAAAGGGGTGTAAGAGAGATAGTGTTCCTACTCAGACGTCCTATTCCAGCAAGACCATGGCTGATGACAGAAGGGAATAAATGAGCAATAAGTTAATGAACAAGAACAATTAGGTTACAATAAATACTGCCCTAGATATTTAATGAGCAACACGACAAAGAGTGACTGGGAAGATGTTGCAGAGCATCTTCCAGATTGAAATCCAAAGGACAAGAAGGATGTAGCTTTAGGAATGCCTTCCCTACAGAAGGAAAATCTATAAAGAAAGTTCTAGGACAATGAACTTGGCATGTCTAGGAACCAGGAATGCAGTTACTGTGGCTGAGGCACTGTGAGCGAAACAAGAGGGGTAACACGTGAGGGAAAGAGTGGTCAGAGCAAGAGCACCATTGCAGACTCTGGATGCCAGCTTTTATCCTAAGAGAGATGAGAAGGCAGTGGAACATTTCCAGGGAAGAAATATGATTACCAGATGCCTGATTCACAAGGGTCAATGTGGGCTCTTTGAACCAATGTAGAACTGGTTATGTGAGAAGAGGAGCAGAGGAAACCCTACCGTTTGGGAAGCTATCACAGGGGTTTCAGCAGAAGAACAACTGAAGAGGCTGATGTGCTTGGGGAGGGTAGGGGCATGCTTAGAGGAAATGTTTATATTGTTTGATGATGTGGAACCTGTAGGATGCTGAGGGCAACTACAGAGAAAGTAAGGCTTTAAGACTTAAATAAATGGATGCTGGACTGGGTTTGGAAAAGCCAATGCAGTTTCTGGAAGTACCCTACAGTGGTGTCTCAACTACCATGAAACTTCAACGGCAACAAATTTAGTTATCTTCAGAGGTTCAGGAACATCATCCAAAACATAAATGATACAGTCAGTTCTTTCAAGAGAGTGTATGAGGCTTTTAATTCATTCTACAGAAGCAACTGTGAAGGGGGTCGTCAATATTAACCAGGGGGCTGGTATCATAGAAATTTCTCCATTAGGTAGCTAGGGCCTCCTAGCCGAAAATGTTTGTGGGATCTGGAGTAAGGATCAACACTGTGCACATTCCAACTCCGTTCTATCTTTGTACAAAATTTGCAAGGTAGAACAAGGTTAAATTATCTATAACCAAGCACAAATGAAAAACAATCCCTAGTTGTTTGAAGACTATGATGTAAAACAGATAATTAAGTTGTTTGCTTTACAGGGCCACTGCTTTAACTTGCATTGTGCAATAAAACTCTGTCAATTCACACTTCACAACAAAACTACTTGTAATCAAAACTGCTAGATTGTCTTCAGATCATTCTTTACAAAAATGATTTGAGTAAGCCAAGCAAGCACACGTTGGCTTGGTTGACTTGAGAGAGTCCTTCACTTCTGATTCTCCTAACTGTATTTGTTACGTTACGAAGTTGCTTGTACTACTGATTATGTGAGGCAACCTGAAGATTTTGTGCTGTGCTTTTAAGGACTGTATTGCTTGTCCGGGTGCCTTTGTTTCTGAAGCTCATTTCTAGCTTTAGCTCTCCTTTAAACTACTCTGTCTCCGTTTCTTCTCGTATATTTTCTTGGGCAGGTCTCTTGCTATATTTTTGCATCATTCTAAATGACTATGGTTCCAAAGACTTCACAATTATGGTACAATACATTAAAGTAATAATCAACACCAACTTCCAAAGTTATATTCTTTTAAATTTTGTTTAGAGAAACAAAAAGTAAAATTTAAATTTGTAGTCCTATATTCATGGAGCAATCCTTCCCCAGTCGACAGAAGAATGCAGTATGAACCCACAGTCATATAAAACTTTAAGGCAGGCATTTCAGCCACCAGCAGATTCTGGTACTTATCTGCCATAAGAGAGCAATTTCTGTGTTGAACAATAGGAAATAATGAATAGCAGAATTTGATTGAGCCTTATTTTTCATAGTTCAGAAAAAGTTGACAAAGGACAGATAATGTTAACTTTTGAAAGGGAAGAAGTAACTGATTTTGAGCACTAGCAGTTATTGAAAATGTACTGTTAGCCAGCCCCTCTATTAAGAAATTTACATGGGTTTTCACAATAACTGGCAAGATGTGCTCTCTGGTCATGCCTAAATGGAAGAGAAGTGGCCACTCCAGGTGGCTGAGTACCTGCAAGTTGCACGGAGAAAGAGAGTGACCTTTCTGCCCAAGTAGAGTCAGAATAGAGTCTGCCTTATGTCTCTTCCCATGCCCTAAAGCATGAGACTCTGAGTGTCATTTACAGCAACTGGAAGGGATATATTGGAAGGCTATTGCCTTCAATAATAGCAACAGACAAGAGCTGAAGTTAGAAACATTGGCCCAGAGAAGACTTAATATTCATCGCAATGTTAAGCCTTTTCATAACTGGTAGTAGAGATGTCTAAAAAGTTTGCAACATTAACCATTCCCAGTTCCCACCTTCATGGTGCTTTTGTTTTGTTTTGTGGTGTGTGTGTGTGTGTGTGTGTGTGTGTGTGTGTGTGTGTGTGTGTGTGTTGCATGCATATAGGTGCACGTGCCCATGTATGTGAAGGGTACGATGCTTGGTATCTTCATCCATGGATCTCTGCCTTATTCTTTTAAGAGGGTGTATCTCACTGATGAAAGCTTATGGTTTGGGATAGATTGGCCACTGAGTAAGTATTTGGGATCCACATGTCTTCATGCCTCAGTACTAGGATGACAGGCATGCAGAGAGGAGCCCTAAATTTCATGCGGGTGATGAGGATTTGAACTCAGATTTGAGGATTTGAATACCTGTTCAGCAAGCTCTCTTAACTACATTGCCATCTCCTTTGCACACTTAGTGTGATATTATTTACAAACCTTGACTCTACCAGAGTCATATTACATACATATGAAGATTTTTCTATACATCTACTATTCTCTTCTGTCTATTTTCTCACTACCAGGCTGCTTTCTCTCCCAAGCTCTCTTTCTGATATTTCCTTTTGGTCTTCATCAATATAGAAGGAAAAGGAGAGCAGAGAAAATGAAGAGGAAAGGAGAGAAGCAACGGTAGAGCAACCACACTCTAGCTGTGCATTTCATAACCAGATACTGTGAACGCACATCACTTCTTAGACCTTTGCTCCAGCTCTTAACATGTTATGTCCTTAGATAAAGTCCTTTGAAACCATATATATGTACGAGGGTGACTTTCTGCATGAGCATGAGTGCATGTAAGCATGTGTGTGTGTGTGCACCTGTGCATGCACGCATGTGCCTAAGTGCATGCACATGTTTGTGCATGAAAGAGCTGTCATTTCACCTCTCACTGGGTGACTTACTGCGTGACCTTGGACCAGTAGCACACCACTGTGCTTTCACCTGTGCCGTCAGACATTGAGAAAGCCACACGAGTTTAAGCATCTGAGCAAGGCTGCTGAGAAGATGAGATCACACATTAAGGACGACTCACTTGAAAGTGGCTGATGATCATGAAGCACTCTGGTAGGAACGTATTCCATTCCTTTCTCGGATCTTCAAATCTAACTCCCAGTTTTGTGTTTCCCATCTGCCACTTTAGCAATGCCTCATTTATTTGATATTTCAGAGAATAAGGTGTTCCACTAGAAATTAATGGATTTTCCACCAAACCAAACCAGGGAAATGAATCCTTTAGCTTTCATCATTTTAAGTGGAATATTTTCAAAACAGGAATTACTCATATCCTGGCTCCTTAAATGTGGCTTATTAAACACAGTTACGTTTCCTGATGATTCAGTCACATCGTTGCTATAAACATTGGATGCCCACCCCATGTGGCTGCTAGAATGACCTTAGCTATTTGCTTCTGATACCCATTGCTCATTAGCATATCATAGAATCAATGTTTTGCAATTTTTATGCCCAGATAACCCCAAGTTCCTTGATAGCATGTTCCATATATACTATACGTCCATGTTTCTCACCTGGTCCCAACAATATAGGTAAGCTTAGAAAATGCTGACTCTATAAAGCTCAGTGTTAATCTGAACCTACTCTTGTCTTGGGAAAGGTAAGAAAACACACAAGCCAAAACCAGCAAACACCTTTGTTACAGAGTAGACAACTGCAGGCAAAGTGAGCAAGTAAGCAAAGGCACCCAATGTCTAAAATACAGTGTAGGAGAATTCCTACCACGCCCTGGAGGACCAGCCCTGGCTCTGCACTTCCTACTCTTGGCACCTTCCACACACGCCACAAAAATTCTACAGCCAGCTCTTCTTCTGTTGCATACATCATCTCTTTCACCTGCCTCCTCTCTGCCCTTCTGCAGTCTTATCTTGCTGGAACTCTGTCATGGCATCTGGCTTCTTGGCTTCTACAGGAAAAGACTGACCTTTCATGTGCGTCACATTTAAGGAAAGATTCCTTCTTTCCTGCTGGGGAATTAATCCATCTATTGTCAGCTCCAGGCCTTTTCTGCTTAAGTTCATGCAAAAGGCTCAAAGCTCATGGTTTCTTTCATTCAAACGATATACACATAGTTTTTCCTTTTGTAAATAACATCACTCCTGCTGTTTGGAAGACTTTGGGGAACTATAGATATTCTGTATTCTATAAAGCTAACCTGCTAGAAGTCATCCCAGTTGTGACAATCATTGTAGGAATTCATAATCCCTTTCTCAGAGGAGCAGGGAGTGTGAAGGTCTGGCTTTATGGCTCCCAAATAGGCAGAGTGATCCATAAGAACTACCTTTGCTATCTTTTCTTCACCCAGACATATTTAAATAAGGAACATTGATATCGCAGGAGGCACAGCTTCAATTCTGCAAGAAATAGCTTCCTTTAATCATTTGCACGAAATATGAAAGGAAAATAGAAGAAAATTTGTATCAAATCAATCCTTTATGACTATTTATGTCAATTCCTAACACAGTTTTGGTGCTGCTCTTAGAGCATGTAACGTCTAGAGGCCCAAGATGTTAGATTATGATACTCAAACCACGACTGCTGATAGTTCAGCATCATAGAGATGCCCAGGCTGTTAAGTGGTGTACCAGACAGTCTTGTGTGGAATGAGTGTAGGGCCAAGGTTCCTGACCCCTAATTCAGTGCACAGAACTGAGAACGAAATGAAAAGAATAGAAAGTGTCTGGGATATAAGAATGAAGGCTTTGTTATTGTCAAGTTGTTATTCTGCATAAGATACAAAGTTTTATCTATGTTTTCTCATGACAGGGGAACAGAAGGAAAGGAAAAGAGAAAATGTATGGAGTGAGAAAAGGCAATCATGGGATAAAATTTTGTCATCCTGTATGACATCACCAACCGTACAGGGACATGAGATGCAGTGAGTCTGGATTGAGAAAGAGCCTAACATGTAAACTAACATGTGCCTGGGATGATGAAGACAGCATGAGCCAAAGCATGCAAGTGCCACATTCACAATGAACATATTGCTCATATTCTGAAAGGGTAACTTTGTCTTTTTTATTTAAATAAAATATATTATCTAGCGTTATATCTGTATTTTGGAAATATCTACTAGAAAATTTTAAATTGCATTATATGTATCATTAATATTTGAGGGTCAGTTAATAGTTTAAAGGTTTGCATTTTTATGTATATTTGTGAGAATTTCATGCATGTATACAATGAAAGATATTTACCTTCATTTTCTCCTCAAACTTGCCCCATATCTCCCTCCACATATTCCTCTCTTAAACTTCATGTCTCTGTATTTTATGATACACCAAATCCAGTTCATGTTTCCCATTATGAGTATGGGGCCCTCACTGGAGCATGGAATCCTATCAGTGGCCACACTAACAAAAGAGGGATTCTCCCTCCCTTAGCAGATATCAACTACCAAAGCTACTCAGTAAGAGACTGGAAATTGGAAATGGACATCTAGCCCAGCTGTGCCAGAATTTTGGCTGTCTTGATACTGTACAGGTCTTCTGCAGATATATAGCTCCTGTGAACTTATGTGTATAGCAGACATGTCATATCCAAAAGACATTTCATAGTAATCCACCCCATCCTCTGCTCTGGCTCTCACTTTCTTTCTACCTCTTCTTCTACAGTATCCCACAGAAGCAGAAGGTAAGAAGAACACACACATTTATTTTTATAAATATACATATTTATTTTATATGTGTTTATATGTATATATAGAGATACACGTGTGTGTGTGTGTGTGTGTGTGTAATTTCAGGCCAATCACTGAATTCTTTATTCCCCTAACTTTGACCAGTTATATATTTCTCAATTAACTCCATCCTAGCTTCTTTGACCTAAGTTGAGTGAAGCTCAAGCCTATGGATAAAAATATAAATATTGAGAAAGTGGTTGGACAGTACAAAATTCATCAAATAGCAAGAGAGTGCCTAACCCTTGGGCCTACGAATTCCAGGAACTTTTGATCATGTTTACAGTAACAGGTCTGAAATTCCCTCCTGTGCAGCAGGCCTCATATCCAATAAGAAACTAAATCTTTATTCCCATAACATTAATGACACTTTTGCCCCAGACAGTATGGTGTTCCTGGTAAATTAGTGGTGCAGCATGCAGCAGGGCTCATCACTGAGTAAGACTTCTGATGTGTTTTCTCTTTGCAGCATCCTAGGTAGCACTTTCTAGAGCTACAAAACTGGTCATCAGGGAAAATATTTCTCTTTAGGTTCAGGATTGATTTCCTCTGTGTCCTGTATCCAAAGTTTATGGTATCTCCAGTAATGAGGTTTTAGCATCACATAATTTTTGGATGGTATATTTTTAGGATTGCTCAACAGACAAACAGAAAACTCCAATAATCCAGAATTATTAATCAAGGTCAGGTCAATGTTTATTCATTCTTCCCACAAATGAGTAAGAGTAGACTTATGGTTCATGATACATTTCTCCATCACTGGAACTACAGACCTTCCTCTGTTTTTCTCTTCCACCATCTTGAGTATGTTGCCTCATGAACTAAGGTAGTTGCTGGAGCACTAAGCAGAACAACCCCATTCAGCTCAACAGAGAACAGAAAGGAGTCCATTTAGGGTATATTTCATAAGTCATCTTCTGCAGTCATCCTCTTCCACCTTCCCCGGTGGGCAAAAACACATTTGGATCAAGATATAAACCTCACTCAATCCCTGTATAATTTTGGAGGAAAATTGTGATTGATACCATTTTGCCTCCCTGGTCTTCGATGAATTCAGGAGTGCCCGCACAACAACTTCTTTGCATTTTCCAATCAAATGCACAGCTGAAATAGGAGCTTTCTGCTGATGACTGTTTGACCCAGTTTGTTTGAAGCTCTGGTGGTGTTGTTCTGACATCAACTTTAACAGTAGCCTTTTCTTCTCTCTGTAGTACCTTGGTGCACATGATAAGTTATGTGGTCATCTTTATTTTACCCCCCCACAAAAGCAAGAAATGGCTGATAAGGTAGATTTACTCTGCTGGAGGCCCTTGAGGCACCACCTGAAGAATCCCCCTTCCACCCCACAACACCACTATTCTGAAGCTGTTCTCTTGATGGTTATTTAGACTTCCAGATTGACAAGTTAAATGACTTTCATAATTATTTTTATATATTCACTTAAATATCTGTGGAGTTACTCCATATGACATGCACTGGGCATTTATGACAGTGGGCACTTGGGCTAAAAATAAAATCAGTACTGTTAATCTTAGTTTAGAACTCCTACTACAGTGGAAGAATAAATGTCAATTTTCTTAACAGTCTTGATTATTGCTTCCTCTTTGGAAGTCTCTATGTCTTTCTTATGCCAGAAATAATTTGTCCATTAATTTCCAAAATATTGAGTGTTTTACCTGTGTGTATGTATGTACACTATGTTTGTGTCTGGTACCCATAGAAGTCAAAAAAAGACTTCCCCTGAAACTAGACTTATGGATTGTTGTATGGATCTTAGGAATAAAGCTTGAATCCTCTGCAAGAGCAACAAGTTTTTTTTTAACTACTGAGCTATCTTTCCAGCTCTTAATTTTTGCTTTTTAATTATATCACTTTTGCCCTTCTTTTTTTTCTCTCCCCCTCCCAAACTACTTCCCTCCAACTCTTCCTATATTCCCTGATTCTTAAACTGATAGCATCTTTTACTCTTATTATGTTACACACACACACACCTATGAACAAATATGAAAATACAATCTTCTGAGTCCATTTTGTTGTTTGTGTGTATATGGTTTCAGGACCGACCACTTTGTATTGGATAAGCCAATTGATAGCAGGTGTCTGAGAGGGTCTAACTCTCTCTCTCTCTCAAGAGCCATTAGTTGCCTACAGTTCTTTGTCTATGGGAGCAATCCTGTGAGAGTTTTTTTCCCTTCCAAGTTAGTCAAATTCACAAGATATATGTATGTCTGTATATATTAGTGTGCGGTTGTGTGTGTATGTGTGTGTGTGCGTGTCCAATAAGTGGCACTCAAAGGTTGGTGATACTGAGTAGCTGTCTAATTGGACTAAGACCCACTCAATATGAGGGAAATTATGGCTGATACTAGAAACCTAATCAGTCACCTAGGGCTCATAGGTCTTAGAAGAAAATCCACTTTTTAGATGAGAATAATTCCTGACTATATCCTAAATCTTATCTTTCTATCCACAGAAAAGTATAGCTAGCATTCCCTTCAAGAGTTTTCTCCTTATAGAAAACAGATACCAACACAGAAAACTACAACTGGACACAATCAGAGATCAATGGACCATGAGGAATTATATCATAACTCCTGCATCTGTGACTCAGAGAACATCATGGAGGAGGAGTCGGAAAGAATGTAAGAACTAGAATACCAGGAAGTTGGCTATAAATGTTCTCTTCTAAGTTGACTGCAAAAAAGACCAAACTATGGCAATATCAATACTACTAATTCTTTAAGAATCTTCAAACAATATTTGAAGAGGCAGTATTATTAGAGTGACCCAAAGTGCAGCATCTCAGCAGTAGAGGAGCTCTTTTAAAAAACCACAGTGAAAACTCCCACAAACTCTTCTAACTGAAACGTGTCTGGATATTAGTGGTCACTCATAGATTACTGCTCATTCATAGATTAGTGTCATTCATGACTAATGCAGCAATCCTTGGAACTGTGTTCTCTATCCCAGAAATGTAGAGAAGTTAGGAGAGTCCTTCTCTCCTAAGTGCATGGTGCCTTCATCTGTTCCACCTGCTGATGTTCACGTATGCTTTCTGTTAAAACTTCTGAGAACATGACAATAAGCAAACTCCTGTATGCTTTACAGAGCAAGCTGTGCAGAGACTCCCTAAAAGAATTAATGATTATTCCATCAACATCCACTCCTCCCATTCTAAAACCCTGAAAACCCGAGTGACAATGATGGGCTGTGGTAAACCCATCCCATGTTGCTCTGCAGGTATTTCAGTAGTCAACATGACCTTGTAGATGATTTTTATGGCCCTGAAAGACATGGTGATTTAAACCACAGTGACTTCACAGATTCAGTGCTCTCTTAACAAAAAAATGATGATTCACTACTGACAAATTATATTCTTTCTATATGATTTCATCTTTTACCAAACAAACAGTACCTTTACTCACCTATTTTCAAGAATTTTTGAAGTAGAGGTTTGTTGTAAATTGGGGAGAGGTATGGGTTATATTCCCAGCGCCTAGCTCCCAGCCCCCAGCCGCTGGCCCGCTCAGCCACTCGTTGCTTGCTTATGCCCAAAATAATCACATGAGACTGTATTCATTTAAACTCTGCCTGGCCCATCATCACCACCCTCTTCTTGGCTAGCCCTCACCTCATAAACTAACCCATTATAAAAGTCTGTAAGTCACCACGTGGTGACTTACC
>JAQHUG010000187.1:1310179-1327546 GCA_028555095.1 Dicrostonyx torquatus
CACATGAAACTGTATTCATTTAAACTCTGCCTGGCCCATCATCACTACCCTCTTCTTGGCTAGCCCTCACCTCATAAACTAACCCATTTTAAAAGTCTGTAAGTCACCACGTGGTGACTTACCGGAAAAGTCTAACCTGCATCCATCTGCGACGGTGGCTTGTGGCGTCTGGCTCACTTCCTTCTCACTTCCCAGAACTTCCTTTCTGTCTACTCTGCCCACCTAAGGGCTGACCTATCTTACAAGCCAGGTAGAGTCTTTATTTAACCAATCAAAGCACAGAAATACAGGTGGACCCTCCCACAGAGGTTCTCATGTACACTGCATATTAAATTCACCTAGAGATCTCTAACTAATTTTCATTCTCAGTTCATAGCACTCAGATTCTTATTTAATTGATTTTGGGTGTAACAATCAGGTCGTTGCAATTTTAAAACTTCCTAAATAGCTCTGTGTTGTAGGCCACTTGAGATTATGAATCATAACCTTAATATTCAAAGTGTGACATTATGATGAGTAAAGCATTCAGTCTGTGAGGCAGGGTCTGAATGTTTGTGTTAGTGCAAGTTATTACTAAGTGCTCCAAAGCAGCCAGTTTAGAGCAGTGACATCCAATAGAAACATAATGCAAATAAAGTGTAATTCATTCTCATCCGGTGGTCATGTAGCAAAGATTTATAAAAGATAAAAATAACTTACTTATGTAATTTATTTAGCTCATTATAACCAGGATATTTTTTCAAAACTTAATATAGAATGATTAATGGAATTTTTGCAGTGTTTTTTAAATTCGTGGGTTTTTTTACACTTGCAAATCTCAGCCTCCTTAGTCAGGTTCTAGCATTTCACAGCCACCTGTGGTTGTGTCTACCAAGAAAAGGCCAGTGAAGACACAAGTCTAACTAACCAGTCTGTGCTAATACCAACCATAGCTTTCACATAAACACTATGCGACAGTCAAAAGAAATCTATACACTCTTAACACCTAAAAGGGAGAATTCTCAACTGGTTGTTACTAAAAAGAAATGATAGGAAGTAGGGGGATGTCTCAATCTGTACAGGTGCTTTCCATTGAGCCTGAAGACCTTAATTCCATCCCCAGGATACACATAGTGGACAGAGATAGTCAGTTTGGCTGCACTGTCCTCTGACTTCCACACATGTGCCCATGATATGCACTCACTCCCATTCCTCCACACGAATAATGCATAAAGGCAAAACCAATTTAAACAATAATACAAAATTACTTGTGATATGGAACCTAGTTTTAATGTTACATAAGTACATAAATAAAAACATTACCCCATGAATATGTATAATTTGATGTTTGTATTGTTTTAAAAATAAATTTAATTCTAAAACAAGAGCTTACCATCAACAATTAGTCTGAAGTTTCTTGGGCTGTCAATGTTACTCGATGACTAAGGCTATATCTTGTTCAATTTGAAGCACTCACATCAGGCAGTTCACAACCACTTCTAACTCTAAATCCAGGGGAATCCTCTTACCTCAGATATGTGTACATATACACATAAAAAATAATAGTGTTCACTTCCTGCTAGCCTCACTCTGCCCCCACAGCCTCGTAAATTCTCCCTCAACATTTTGCTGTTTTAGATTTTACTTTAGTTACTTTCAATTGCTATGATAAAATACCAGGACCACAAAGACTTAGAGAAGAAAGGATTTATTTGAGCTTATGGCTTCCGAGGAAGAAGAGTCCTTCATCGTCTTGGCAAGGAGGCACAGTGGCTGGAGCAGAAGATTGGGGCTTAAATTTTCAACCCAAGTATGGAGCACAGAGAATAAACTAGAAATGGCACCAATGTTTCAAACTTCAAAGTCCACCTCCAGACACTTCTTCCAACAAGTTCACACCTCCCATGCTTCCCCAAAGAGCACCACCATCTGATGACCAAGAATTTAAATACCAGAGACTATGGGGGGGGGGAGAGATACTAATTTAAATCACTTCAGGTTTTTGGTGTTTTGTTTTTGATTTTCTGTGAATACAGACTGATTTTTCTAGCTGTCCAGGATCTTCACACCGGATTACAGTGACTGACCTGTGGTCTAGATTAGATGGGGTATACTCTCATTTATTGAAGAAGAGAGTAAAGATGCTGTTACACACTGGCTAGACATGGACATAAGCAGAAAGAAAAGACATGTACCTATCTGGACAGCCTCTGTGGAGGTTCCAGCCAGGAAGCCCAGCTACTCATATGCCCTTGAGCAGGGGGTGAACCTTTTCTATAGAGAAAATGCCTCATCTGCTAAGGGTGCAACTTCCAGAAGTGATGGAGGAAGGGGATACCACCTAAGAAGCCATATCAATTGAAACCACCCTGGCGGTCTGCAAGGTCAACAGATCTATTTCTCTTTACATCTAATACACATCATTACTAATAAAAAATAAAATGGAAGGTATGGACTAAAAGGCATATTCCCTGGTAAGGAATTGCAGCCTTCCTAGGGATGCTGAATCAATCTGCCTGACCACTCAGGAGCTCTTCATGGTTATATGTGCCCAACCACCCACACACACACCATAGTGATGGGACTAAGTGACAGATGCTTCACCTTAAACATTACTTAAAGGGACACCAACCACACTCTGTTGATTGCTCTAAAACATAACGGATACGTAAAAGGAGATTTTAAAGGACCTTATTATTAGCCTGAAATTAGTACAATCCATATATCAGAGACAATGAATTCAAGAAAAATGCCTTTTATAATTTAGCCTGCTTTCCGTATGAGGAACAAAACTCCATTCACATGGAATAGGGTGGGGATTGTGAAATTCTTGCCAAGATCATTTCTTGTTTGTTCCTCTTTTCTCTCCACATGATGACAGAGCCAGCCAAAAACCTGACATGTCTCAGACACGGTGATGCTTTGTCTAGATTTACACTGTCTGGTACTGTAGCCACTAGCCACATGCGGCTGTTTGAAATGTCTGCTCCAAATTGAAATGTGTTGTACATATAAAATACATACCAGATTTCAAGTCTTGGTACATGTGTAAGTTTTCTATGGCTCCTATAAAAATCTATTATATGATTAGTAATGTAAAATATGCCTATGTTATCTCATAGTTCTACAAGCCAACAAAATTAGCATTTCCTCTTCTTAGAGTCCCATAGGCCAACATAAAACATGCCATGGCTTCATCCTTTTCCAAAGGCTCTGGACGTGGATCCACCACCAAGCTCATTCAGCTTGCTGGACTGAATTGCTTGGGAGCTAGAGCAGGAGTCTTTTGTTTCTTTCGTGGTTGCTAGCTAGAAGTTTCTCAGCTCCTGTGGTACCCTGTTTACATCGCATTGCCACCTCCGTCCTCAACGCAGCAAGCACATATTGTAGCCTGAGCTTGACATGAGCTGTCTGATTTCTCCTTCTGTTATGTCTTCTGTTTCTAGTCAGAGAATATCCTGTAATGTTAAGAAGCCTTGTAATAGCCCAGGGTAGTTTGGAGGAGGGTTATTGTGACTTTCTATAATCCCAGTATGTGAGAGGCAGAAGCAGTAAGGTCATTTTAAGTTTAAGGCTCACCAGGACTATATGAGTCCCTGCCTCCAAATCAAATACACAAACAAAAAATTCATAAAGCCCCAGAGCTGCAGCTCAGTGGTAAAGCTCATGCCCTACATGGTGAGGCCCTGGGTTCAATCCTCATTGTTAGAAAACAACTATAACACGTATAAAACACCTTGAAAAGCTCCATTCAGCTGTCCTAGTAACATACTTCAAAACCCAGAATGAGGGAGGATGAGCAGAATGATTGCCATGAGATAAAGACCAGTCTGGACTACGCAGTAGTTCCAGGGTATTCTGGGCAACTTAGTTAGACCCTGTCTCTAAATAATTTTCTTAATGACTAGGGTTAAAAGCTAGCAATTTTTTTTGTATGCATCAGCTCTACTGGTGTGGGAGAATTGTCTATATTCTGTCAATCATGTTTAAAATGAATGCTGATTGGCCAGGCAGGAAGTATAGGTGGGAAAACCAGACAGGAAGTAGAGGTGAGAACAGGAGAATTTGGGAAGCAGGAAGCTTTCCTGGCATTCCTGCACAGACCACCAAGGAAGCAGGATGTAAGCTGCCCTGCTAAGAAAAGGTACCGGCCATGTGGCTAGCATAGATTAAGTTACAAGAGCTAGTAAGAAGACTGAGATAATGGGCCAATAAGTTTATAACCTAATGTAGACTCTCTGTGTGATTTTCTTTGGGGCTTGACGGCTGCGGGGTACCGGGTGGGACAGTAACCCCAACGAGCAAGCCAGCCCTCATTTTACACTCTATGTTCAATCATCAGCATGGAAAATAATAAAGACATACTAGGTATATGGATTGACCTCTGTGAAGACCTTTCATTGTTAAACTATGAAAATAAAATGGTAATCTAGAGTAAAAAATCCTTGTAGAGAGCTGTTTGTCTACAAAGTGATTTGTATCAACTAAAATTCATTGTGCCTTTGGACTTGTCCCACTGTCGTGCTATTTGAAGATAGCAGACCATAGAATTTACTCCTAGTACCAGTGACAGAGGAAATCATATGTACATATAATTATAAATATATATACATGAGGATTACGTAAGGTTAGATATAGATAGACAATTTATCTATACAATATGAATATGGATTAGTTTTAGGTTCATATATATATATATATTACATAAAAACATACCCCACAGACACATGCGATATTATATTTGTACATACACACACACACACACACACACACACACACACACTTTTATTTCCTTTTCTTTAAACCATGAACAGGAGAGAATAATAACAGCATGAAGTTATTTAAAGAGCTATTTATGTTGAGGATGAGATACAGAATGATGTTCAAAGAAATGTTACAGGCTTACTTTACACCATTTGATTCGTGCTCCAAATTCATTAAAGTGTAATTTTAGAATATTTAGACTTATGGAAAATTAATGGTATGTTCAGCAGTCACAAAGTGTTCACATGCTTATATCTGAATATTAGATTTAAGCAATTCTTGAAATGTATGGATGCCACTATACTAGAATGATTTTGAATTATTTTCATTGTGAAAGATAATCTATTTTTCCTTTCATATAAAAGCAATAGTTTTCCACAAGTTAAGATATGTAACACTTTATTTTAGCTACCTGAATTATATTATACAAAACATTATTTTACTATTTAAGAAAGAATCTCATGTCACTAAACTGCAGTCTTTAACCTTAACTACGTCTGAAAATTCTTTTTCAGATGCAAATATAGGCTCTAGCAATCAATACATGGATATCTTTAGGAGCTATTCTGATATCATACTGTGAAAATACAAGGTTTCCTTGATCACTCATTCAGATTATAAGAATATAACACCATGTAGCTTTTGAAGAAGAAGGACACCCACTGGTAGGCCACAGCATCATGGTAATACACAGATTGATAGAAATGGGTTAATTTAAGATACAAGAGCTAGCTAGGAATATGCTTGAGCCCTTGGCCAAACAATGCTGTATTAATATAGTTTCTGTGTGATTATTCAGGTCTGGTTGATGGGGAAATGAAACATAGTCTCCACTTATAGATGTGGGGTGAAATGGGCAGATGGGGGGCAAGAGAAGGGAGAAGGAAAAACTGGGGCTAGTATTTAAAAAGAAGAAAAAAACAAACAAAAATAAACCCCAATAAAACAAAGAATATAATGGTTTAAATAAACTATATTGCTAAAATTGGTTTACCTTTTTCTGAGCTTCTAGAATATTTTAATTTCACATGTGACCTATATATGTGTCTTGCACCACACTTGTATTGACCAGTATAGTCTGGAACTCAAAGGTTCAAGAGCAGCAAAATTCTCCTTAACCTTACCCACAGATTCTGATACTCTATCTAGAGGCCTGTGTCTTCCATTGGAAATGGCTTCATTACAGTATTGTCTGACTTTAGGTTTTTAAAGAAATATTACATTGTTTTAGTTACTTTTCTATTGAAGTGAAGGGACACCCCGACAAAGACAACATAAAAAGGGAAGTATTTGCTGGTACTCATTGATCCAGAGGGTTATATTCCATGGTCATCATGATGAGAAACATGGCAGCTTATAGGTAGGCATGACACTAAAGCAGAGACTAAGAGTTTACATCCTGATGAACAAGTTGGAGGCAGAGAGAAAGCTAAATTGGAATGATGTGGTCATTTGAAACCTCAAAGCCCACTCCAGTGACATTCCTTCTCTAACAAGGTCACGCCTACTCCAACTAGGCCACACCTCCTATTCCTTCCTAAACAGATCCACTAACTGGTGACCAAACATTCAAACATCTGAACTAATGTAGGCCGTTATCTCTTTCAAACCACCTCACAAAGCAAAACACAGTATGAAGGAAACCTCTTCTTTCAAATATAAGACATCCCACCAGATGCTCTATGAGGAAGCAGGCATAGTGTCTCTTCTAAAAGAGAAGCTGGGGAAAAAATCACATCCCTTCCCAAGAATGCTAGACATGACTGGCTTCCCTCCATGAAACCTGGCCTGTTTTAGTTCCTGATTTGATTTGCAGTCATTGGTTGGCACATAATAGGCTCTCCTAGTGAAATTCTCCATATCCAACTGATTCCAGGTGCCAGTTACAGCTCATTGAAGGAAATAAAAATCAATTTTGGAAGGTAAAACAGCTATCCCCTCCCCCCAATTTCCTAATAATAATGAAACATTTACAAACCATGAAATGGGCAGTTTTCATTTGAAGTTGTGAAGTGAATTCTTAATGGTCGTATTTTTATGAGTCAAGAGAGCATAATGGTTCCGGTTTACCAGATAAACATTCTAATTAACCAACGAATGTTTTAATTAACTGAATGTCTTCATTTCTGTGCTTCATCTGGCTTTTGTGGTCAAGCTAGAAAACATAAATTTGTGACCGGTTTCAAAATGAAATTTTAAAAGTATTCTCTGGATGTACCACTTTTGTGGAGTTTAGTTTTGTGTCAGTTGATAGTCTCATGTCCCTTAATCTTGTCTTCCAACGCTCAAAGAACTAAAGGGCCTGGCTGGAGCTATGCCTCAATTTTTTGGATGTATTAGGATCCCAGACTAAGGGCTGATCTTCTAACAGTGTGACAAGATCTGTGTCAGTTTCCAAGCCCATCAACTGCCTAGGGTAAGGACCCTCTGAGGAAAAGTTAGAGGTGCTGAGGAAGCACAGCCTTCTGGAAGGTTCTCTACTGCCAGTCATCATTCTGGAAGAATGATAAAGTAAATGTATTGACCCATACTCTCTCTCTAATCTTCCAAAGAATGTGTATCAATAAAAAGATTATACAAATAAACACTTAAAGGATAGTTTGCTAATTTGAAGGAATTATGACAAAATGAAACATTCTTCAAAAAACCTGTTGTCATGACTTTCTGGACTTTATTGCTTATTAGCACTTTTTCCTCCTCAAGACAAACAAAATAGCAACATTTGTTCAGGGAAAAAAAACTGTGTTTCTTCCTTTCTTATTGCTTTTATTGTTTGGGGTTTCTTTTCTACTGTAATGTGGCATTGTGATTTTGAGATGGAAGTGAAATCCCTTGTCTTTCAAACATAAGAATGTGATTGTGTGCTATTGTTGCCAATGATGAGCTAAAGAGGTTAATGGATCACGGAGCTGGCAAACAGCCATCTCTCCTACTGCTCCTTCTATTACACAAGATACATGTGGCTGTGGATGTTGAGCTCATGACTTTGTCTGACTAGATGGTAAATAAGTGTATGGAGATTGAACTTTTTTTCCTTCTAGAATTCAACAGCTCTTTCCTTCCGGCTATTCTATTGCCTGACAGCTTAAAAATGTATTTTGAGATCTGAGCCTATTACCTTTTGAGGTGATGGTAAAAATGGATCAGGGAAAGAGGCAAGGCCGACTTCTGAACGCGAATCCAGAGATACTGTGTTTAATGGATTGCAGCCGACCTTTCATTTCCAGACAGACAGAATTAACACAGTGCGGTGGCCGTAATAGAAAGGGCTGATATGGGAGAAAGCACAACAAGTCTTTCCAATGTTTCTGCCAGTGATCCCCCTCATAGCACTAATTAAGTGAATCAGCCCTCCCTGCAGTCCCCAGATTGTTTCAACTCTGAATGCCACAACTGTCATTTGAAAACAGGCAAGCTCTCCTGAGCAATAACATTGTGATGTTTTCCTAAAGTACGTGTACATTTGTGCAGTGAAAAGTATGCAAGAGACGGATTATCTCTACAGAAAGAACGAGGCAGAGAAAAGGATGGAAATGAGAAAACAAGTTTGACATGTGTCCAGGCAACCCGGGGAGGGGCATGGTAACTTTAAATGTGAGAAGGACCATTTTCTTGTAACTGTAATTAGGCAGGGATGCGTTTTGAGAACCAGAATTAAGATAAAAGCAGCACAAACCAGTTTCCAGGTGAGATCCCTTCCAGCCCGCAAAGGCACTGTCTGCAGCCAATAGACTCATTCCCTGTCCTGATGTTCTGTTGAAAGCAAGGGATGGGACAGGGGGACTAAGTAGGATAGGTGAGCATGCCTCTGGAACTCCAGACCTGCAAGAAGGCTGAGCCCTGGGTTCCTTCCTCTTCCTAACTAGACTATGATCGCCCCCTGTGACTCTGAAGGCACACAGCAGCCCAAAGCCAGGCGGTAGCTGACACCACCAGCCCCTCCTAGCCGCCAGCACTCTCACCTGGCATGCTGAAGTCAATTGGCCTCTTTGGACATCTGCGCCCCCGGTCATGCCCTGAATCTAGCTCCCCACCACCACAGCAGAAAAAATTGTATGTCTCAGCTCCTCAAGCACTGGGTCCATCTCTACGTTTCAGATCAGTGCCCTGCCATCCCAGTCACCTCTGCAGGTTCTGTGACCTTAGATTGTTCAGGAGCCTTGGCCACCCATCTTGCAGCCACACTGTGATAGTCAAAGCTTGCAATTCCGGGGTGGGACATTCAGTAACCCAGCCTTATGTCCTCCACCTCCGGGTACATCCTTTTCCAGCTTCAACACCCTAAGGCTCGGCCCTCCCCGTGATGCTGGGGGCTCCAGTGAGTGCGCCCACCTCCTAGCTAAAGACACCTGCTCTCCTTTCCCCCACCAGTTTCCTCCTCCTTCCTTTTCTCTAGGTCTCTCCGCCGCCCTAGCGAGCACAGGAACGGCCACTGGAGGAGGAGCAGAGGGAGGAGGGGAGCGCAAGGAGGCGAAGGGGCGGGGTGGGTGGGAAGAGAACCGGGAGGGTGTGGACTGGCAGCCACTCTGCAGCTGGTCGCCCGGGACCTGGTCCCTCCCGCGAGCCAAAGTGATGAAGGGGAAGATATCCTCTTAGACACACACACGCGCACGCATCCAGCTGGGCACGTCTCTGGGAGGTAGCAGCCAGCTGGAGCTCCGGAGACCGGGCGGCGGCCGTGACAGCGCGAGAGGCAGGGAGTCCGTGGTCCGCACAGCTTGGCACTGGCGGCAGGAGGACGCAGAGAGGGAAAATCGCAGCCGCCCTGACTGTTGCTCTTTTGAACGCATCCCGAGGGACGGGTTTTGCAGACATTGTCACCGAGGACGCCAGGGGCTCTGCCCCTCGCGTGCGGGATCCGGTTCTGCATCCGTGTCTGTGCCGGGAGAGGAATATGCGAACCTCCACCCGCACTGCTCCTGCGGTCCTCTTAGCTACGCGGACTCGGACTCCGGCGGCTGCCCCTGACGTGTCTGCGCCGCGGGAGCGCGCCCTGCCGCACCTGGCTCTGGTCTCCCAGGGAAGTGCGCGAAACGCGCTGTAAACTCCGCTACTTCTCTTCCCCTCCGGTCCTCGCTCCCCGCCCCGGACCTCGCGGCCACCGCTGTCGCCGCCCCAGAGTGGAAACCCGCCCTCCCCGCTCTCATGCGCGGATAGGGCGCTCCTTGTCTGCTCTCCTTGCCGCTCACTCACAGCGGACACCTAGTCAGAGCATCCCAAACTGCGGGACAACTGCAACTGGGACCGCGGAAATGGCTGGGTGACCCAGTGCTACTGGACTGGGCCACCGCTTCCCAAGCTGCGGCCCGCTCCGAGGCTGTCGCCACTGGGGATGACGGTGAGTGAGCAGGGCATGTTGCCCTGCATGGGATAGAGGGGAGAAGAATCTGTTCGGACCTTCTAGGTTTCGGGGGAAGTGAGAAGCGGAGTCAGCGAGAGGAGGCATCCCTCTGGCCAAAACTCCTTGTGGGGCTATGTTTTCCTAGGTGCCTCCTGAGGAAGACTTTGAGCCAAACCCCCTTTACTGAGGTTGGGATTAAACTAATGGGACAAGGGAAACAGCGGGAACAATTGCTTGAGTGAATTTAGATAGTCACTCGGCCTCCAAGCTTGTCCTCCTGCCGGCCCACGCGCCTGTCTGTATTCCCAGAGACCTACATGCAGCGCTTTCCTAGAGTCAGAGGGAGAACTCGCTTTCACTGAAGATCGCTCATCTCAGCAGAGTTTGGGGCGTTCGCGCTTGGCCACTTCTGGGCTGATACTGCCATTTGAAGTTATAAGGTCGAGATTTAAGGGCAGTGGGATGCACTGAGACACAAACAAAAAGTAGACAGAGGAGGCAGAAGTTGCCTTGGTGGAAGGTCTCTTTGGAGACCCCCACCACTCCTATCTTCATTTCCCATTCCCTCAAGCCTCACTCAGCGCAGCCCTTCCCTCTCACATCCAGCATCTCTCTCTGTCTCTGTCTGTGTCTCTGTCTCTCTCTCTCTCTCTCTCTCACACACACACACACACACACACACACACACACACACACACGATGAGAGCCATGGAGAGGGTGATGAGTTATTATTACTAAGAAGTCTGCAGTCTCTGCGACCAACTGCAGCGCTGTCACCCGCCTCTGGGACTTAGAACACCACCAGCGAGGAAAGAAACCCCACCTGCTGTAGATGACTTTACTCCAGTTTCAGGACCACACCAAGCAAACCTCTAGCGCTCCTCCTGAGTCATTTCATCTTGGTGGGCGCCTCTCTGCTCCCAGGCTTCCCTCCTTGAGTGCCATGTACCCAAGAAAGCTACTGCTGGGATACTTGTGGCCTTTAGTTCATTCGTGCCCACCTTTCTTCTCTCTCTTGCTCTTCCCCCTCTCCTCTGTCTTGGTCTCTCTGTCTGTCTCTCTCCCTGCGTGTACCTATTTGTCTCTCTCTGTCTCTCTGTCTCCGTTATTTCATGGAAAAGACTAGTCTCTTAAGGGAACCTTTAATGTTTTTAAAGTGCTTTATATCATATTACTTCATGGATACATTTAATTGCCCCGTGACTCTCTTCTGATTTATGTAAGCTGAATCTGATAAATAGTGTGCAGGGTCTGGAGTGGGCAAAATATGGGCGGACATCCTCCGGGTGGCACTGCTCCTTTCTCAACTGATTTGCTGTCAGTCATATAAAGTGAGTGCCTCTAAAGGGTTTTGTGCAGTGTTCTCTACATATTTCATAGCTTTGGACAGGTGTTTTCATGGTACAATTCAATTCATATCGGTCTCCTTTTCAAAGAAACTGCTGAAGATGATAAGCAATTGCCAAATTTAGATATCAAATATAATGGTTTTAAATCTTTTATTGCTATTAATTACAATATGTTTTAAAATTACCTTTGTCCTGCCTCTTCATGGGTGGTTTTCCCCCCTCTTTATTCTTAAATTAGTTAAGTTCTTAGCAGGAGAAATAAAATCATATTTCCTTGCCTTTTTCGTCATGCTTGTTTACAACTGATACTATTTGAAGTGACTGGGTCAGTTGAGACAGGCTTCTCAGGGAAAACAAAGATATTTGCCAGTGAATTGTACTAAAATTCAATGAGACAAGAAACAATAATGGGGAGGAAACTATTGTTTACCTATAGCTGTCTTCTCAGTGTGTTAACTGTGGTAAGAATAATAGCTCTGGCCTCTCCTAAGTTACCCTAGGCTACTTACACATGACCTTTCCTCAATTAATAAAAGAGAAACAGGCATCGTTGCTGATGTAAAATATTTTCCAATAGATATTGCTAAGCATCTAATGAGAGGAATTATGGGCAGAGTGTCAGTGACTAGTCACAGCCGGTACTGGGTTCTGGTTTCTACATGAAACCGATCTCATGCTCATTGTTGGAAGGGGCTCCCTCTGATATCTTTGTGAGGAGGCTTCGCTCAGTGTTTGGAAGAGATGCTGCCTTCACTATTCTCCCCATTTTGCAGGCGAACACAGATGTTTTTTAATGAATAACTTTCCTCCTCGCTGAATTTGCACTCATTCAAGAAGTCTTTCTAGAGACATGAGCGCACACAATAAGCATGGCTGAGCTGGGGCGTCATTTCAAGCAAGAAAGGATTATTACTAGCAGTGGGGTGTTCTACTCTGGGTGAGGGGAACTGCAGAGCAGTGGCTTTCTTAGGAAAGCAGATTTGTCCCCAAAGTAGATAATCAACCAAAAAAGAGCCCTTGACTCAAGAGTCACATGATATATTAAAGTAGCTAACTTTGTTTTCTGCCTAAATCTTGCCATTATTTTTAACCCACATGCCATTTGGATGACTCAACTCCACAGAACTGATGCTGTGTCTAATCTTCTGATTGCCTATCAGAGTTCTTAGAGTAAGTCATGAATCTGCAGTGGCTCTCATTTCTAGTCCTGTCTTTCTGTGCACTTCTCTGGAGCAGTGCCAGACCTCAATACATCATTAGCATTCACTTATGAATAAATGCAAATCTTCTTGTTGCTTCAAAAAAAGCAAACTTGAATTCATAGAACAGTGTTTTGCTTCCTCATTTCCTCATCCCTATGTTTTTCTAATCTCGGCAACAGTAACATCTCTTAATAATGTAATTGTATGCAAATGAAGAAGTTAACAAAAATGATTATTTGGGTTCTCTTTTAGAGGAAGAAATGAAACTTCTTACGGAAATTATAGTTGGGGAGAATGTTCTTTGAACCTCCTGGAGTATCTTGGCAGGATGCTTTTTTTAAATGGCAGTGACCTTTATTCATAAACTAAACAACTCTTTATAGTAAAATACATTATTTATTAGTGGATAGAGTATTTGCTCAAATGACTGGCATGTTTAGGAATATAATGTGAGCTGTAATACACTAGAGTGTGTAACTGAAATTGTATAAGTACTCAAATATTTTTATATGTTGTAAATGCATAATTTTACATTTCTTTGAAGTATCTTATTTTAATAGTTCAGTGTTGTAACTGAGTAGTTATTGTTTGGTAGTGAAACTGCATTTTAAGAAAAAGTGAGTGGTGTGGGGAAAGAAAAAATAAGAAAGAGAATTAATTGTTCAAATCACAGGGGTTTATCTTCATTCAAGCCCTGTTCCCTCTCATATTTAGGGTGGCAAAGTAAAGGAAAGTCAAAGACAGAATGACTGGCTAATTTTCCATTATGGACTGGAGTGATGCTATTCAGAATAGGAGAATACTTAGATTTTTTTTCCTGATCAACTTAACACAAAATCTTTAAAGCTAGCAAAGCAAAGCTGTATTGTTTTTTTTTTCCTGGAGTCTAATTATTTGTTTTATTTGTTGACAAATTTTTTTCTTTCTCTGTAATCCAAATTGTTTCTGAGAACTACATTTTAAGTCACCAATCAAATGCACTTCAAAATAGCTAACTTATTAATTGTTAGGAAAATTACATTTGGAAATCCTTCTAGCTTATATACAGATAAGGATACACCACCTTTCTAAATCTTATATGCAAGGTTCATTATCTGCCTTATTATTTATTAATGTTTTGTACAATGGACTATTTTCCATTATTTTGAAATTTTTCATGAAAACTGTGTTTGTATTTAGAAGTGTTTGAAAAGTTGTTTTTATCAAGTATTATAGATAAATATATGCAAATATGTATGCATACATGTGTGCGTGTGTATATAAAACATATTCGCTTTTGTTTCTGTGTACAGCTCTATGTTATAATAACTGACTACAGGAATACCATCCTTTGTGACATGGGATTTGTGACGTGAGCCTCATCTTTAGAGTGATACTGACGAATGTCTCAAGATTGGTATAAGAATTTTGGAGTGATAAACTTTTATGAACAGTTTGATTAAGAAATACTTATAATGACCATGAGTGCGCAGCGTTACTATAACTCGTTTATTTCTGCAGCCTCTCTGTCATGTCCCATCTTGCATAGGGGAAATACATATTGTTACTAAGCCAATTTTTGAGATGAGGAAATTGAGGCTTTGTCTCCCTAAATGACAGTCATATTGCTAAAGCTACCATATGGCGGAGCGGACATTTAATACAGGCAGCCTCCTATACTATTCCACTGCTTTTGAATAATTTTTAAAGTTAATTAAAGAAAATATATGCATGTTAGTTTTTGTTAACTTTACGTGAACTAGAGCCACCTAAGAAGAAGAAACCTTAGTTGAAAAATTGTTTTCATTTATTTGGCCTGTGTACATATCTGTGGGTTATTGTCTTGAATAATAATGGTTATGGCAGGACGCAGTTCACGCAGGTGGTGCTAAGCCTGGTTGGGTGGTCCTAAGCAACCCAGTGAGCAGCTTTACTCCATGATCTCTGCGTCATTTACGAAGGTTTTAACTTAGAGTAATTTCTTCAGAAGCTCACTGGGAAAGGGGTTGTAATGGAAGAGTGACATAGCCTGAACCTGAGCAGGGCTGGAGTGTGGTACTGCACCTTAATTTAGTTTTTAATGGACTCAATCATTTCCTAAGGTTCGGCTGCTTTAAAATTAGGTAACTTTAAGAACTGATGCTATACTTAAGCAGTTTTAATAGCACAGATGATCAGATACTGAATGCTTTATGCTTTCCATAATATCCTTATAATGTGAACTTCTTGCACTAAGGTCAATAATATGTGTTACTACAGGGTTCGTGCCAAAGAAATCTGAGTTTTATAAAAGGTATGAGATCAGTAAGCACCCTGTTACTGTTTGCTACATGAACTGAAGAAGGATATTCCTCAAATTGCTTGTACAAAGACAAAACAAAAATAAAAACCTTTCAAACATTTTTATACTTACATTGGGTATTTTGTAATCATAATACCAGTCAATGGTTAAGAGATACTTTCTGTTTCATGTTGGTCTCAGTCATCATCTATGAATCATATCTGAAGCCATGTGGAAAAATAATCTTTGTAAAATGGAGTGTTTGAACAAAATAAAAGAGTGTAAGGAGTGTGCAAAAATAAATTGATTCCACCACTTGTATTTAAATATAGGGGAGAGTGCCTGCAATTATGCCTTTTATTTTAATAAGACATAAAATACAAGATTAACATTAAAGAGCAGGGTCTCTAAAGTGCTAATGAGGAAGCACCACCATCCTGTCATAAATAGAAGTTATCACTCTATTTGAGAATAGTTTGGGGAACTGTTTGCAAACCTATTAAAATATCACTGTGATGCTTTCCAGCATAGTTAGCTAACTCAACCCACTGAAGAAACTTGCATTGGCATTTATCATAGTCTAAGTACTATATCAGACAGGACTGGGTGAGCTGGTCTCTACTTCACTATTGCTTATCTGTGTGACCCCTTGGAGCACAGATTAGACTTTCTAATTCTTACTAATTTTAGATGTTATGTGGTAATAGAAATGCCATTTGCTGTCTTTTTTTTTACAATAATCTACACAAGATACCTAGCATAGTGCATCAAATTTGAGTCAGTGGTTGATTCTGCTGATAGCATCTTTAACACCACTGTGACAGTATCAGGAGAGTTAAATGAAATAGCCATGTGCTGCATGTTGAATCAGGGCTTCTAGCCTATAAAGCACAGATTCTGGTTATTCTCCTAGTGCTGAGGGAAGAACACAAAGAAAGATGTTTTCAAAACTTGAGTTTGATTACTAGACTAAAAGGCCCATGTCTACCATAGAATGTAAGAGACTGGGAGTAGAATTCAATGACAGAGCATTTATCCAGCGTGCTCCAGGCTTTAGGTTTTACCCTAAGAACCAGCAAAAATGGGGGCAGGGATATTGAACTTGAGAGAAGGCTCAAGAGGTCATGGGATTCTTTTCTAATTCACATTCTTTTGTTTGTTTGTTTGTTTTTCAAGACAGAATTTCTCTGTGTAGCTTTGAAGCCTGTTCTGGAACTAGCTCTGTAGACCAGGTTGGCCGTAAACTCACAGAGATCTGCCTGCCTCTGCCTCCCAAGTGCTGGGATTAGAGGCATGGACCACCACTGCCTGGCATTCACATTCTTTTTAAAGTCTGCCTATAGCTCTTTTGTTTTGTTTTGTTTTATTTATCTTTGTTTGTCACCATGGAGGTCTAGTATCTCTGGCCTGTAACACATTATGCAGACCCAGCTGGCCTCTAGTGTCAAACCATCCCTCTGTATTTGTCTCCTAAGTGCTGTGCAGCCATGCACCAAAGTGCCCAGTCTGAAGTCCTTCTAGGCCTCTTCTGACAGTATATGTCCTCTGACATAGGTACCGTGAAGGAGGAGAACAAGGTGTTATTAAAGTCACCAAAATGTTTGTTAATCTCTTTATATTAAATATCAACTAAAAGTTTACAGTGTATAGATAAAATTCATTGTATAAAGAGAAAGGGTTGTGTCTGGGTTGTGTAATTAAACAAGTTACTTCTTTCAAAGGTTTAATTTAGTTCTTAGATTTTCTTGTTTGGTAACAATTTAATACAGAAGCTCCACCTACCATCCACATTTTAAGCTCATACAGCTATTCATGCTCTTCTATGTAATTTTTATTTAATGAAGCAATAAATGATGTTACCTCACATTCACTCAATATTTCCAAAACCTACCCCACCCCTCTTTATTTTCCTGCGCCTTTTTTGCCACATCCCTTCACCTTAAAAAGCTTCATTTAGAGGAAAGTTCATGCCTTGGTTTGCCATATCTCACTCTTTTCACATGTGTATATAATAGCTAGTTAAGCTGTCATTGGCCATGCTGGAGGAGGAGCGAGTAGCAGTTGGAGTTCTCAGTGTCAGCCCAGGAGAAGGGACTCCTCTGACAGGGCAATCTCATTTAGGCAGGGTCACGGGACTGGAGACACTGGAATGCCATCTGCTTCTGCTGTGCCTTTGCATGTTTGCTGCAATCTAGAATGGTGTGCATGGACATGTGGAGAGCTTGACTGCCTGTTATATAGTGTGTTTGTCTCTTGGAAACATCCCGTTCTACTGGGCATTTTTACCTCTGGATTGTCAAGATGACCCCTCTCTAAGCTGTACTGTCTAATTTGATAGTAATAATGAGAGCCTATACAGAGTTTAGATGAATAAAAAAATATACAAGGATATATTTCACAGCCAAGGTCTGTGGGTCTCTCCTAAGGAGCTGCATGGCTTGTAGTGAAGTTAATGACTAACAACTGAGTCCC
>JAQHUG010000187.1:1355134-1389766 GCA_028555095.1 Dicrostonyx torquatus
GTTCTCTCTCTGGCACTGTTTAACCCTGGTATGTGATTCACTTAATTTTCCTAGCTCTTGAATCCTGTCCCAAGTATTTAAGGCTGCTTTGTGGCATAAGGACAAGATTTGTTCATTGTAAAAATCTTGAACCTGTGGGTCAGCATAAGTGCCCTCACCAAGAATTTGATCTTGGGAAGTTTCAAGTCCTTTTGCCTTCCCCTGCTGTTCTAAAATTTTAGCCTCTTCTCTGAATTAACATTTAAACATCAGTTGAGGCCTGTTATCCAGAACTGCTGACACTAACTGTAGTCAGTACTGTGTCATGGCTTTGATGCTAGAAGCCCATGTCTTTACCATCTCCCTAAAAAATGTGAAATGCAAGCCATAAGTTACTACAGCTTGCTTAATTTCTTTTAGATCATTCATTCCTATCGGTATCCATCTACCTTCTTTGGATCCTTTTGAGCCTTTAGAACTTGACGCTTTGTCAGAGTAGATTACAGAGTAGAAAGCTAAAACCCTGGGTAAGTCATCTCTGACAGCTACTGGCAGTGTTAAAACCTGTCCTTGTACATTCTTTCCCTGCTCATCAGCTCCAATAATTTCCTCAATCATTTTAAATCTTTTAACTACTGTCTTTTGTAAAGCCTGAATCTCCTGACCTCTATATATATTTAGTGATTTCATTGGGGCACTTGGCCTTTGGTCCTCATTCTGCACATGTGATTCCAAGGTCTGAAGTTTTTCCTTTGAAGATAATATCTGATCCTTGGGCATTATTTGGATAGTGTACAGATTGCCTTACTGGAGAGATACTCTATCTGCTAGCCTATCATACCTTTTTAACAAATTTTGATTGTCAAATTCAATAGTATGACTTCTTTCATATAATTTCTCAGAACCCTTAGACATGAATTCAATTTTGTCTGTCAATTTAACATTACCCTTTCAATAGTATTAATTTTTTAGGTAACTTTTGATTTTCAGTGGTAATAATCCTGCCAGATAGCTGTTCATTATTAGTCTGTATAGACTGTATCATTTCTAAAAGTGTCTTATTCTTGACTCTGTTATCAAATCATTTTTGTAAGGATATCATATGAAGAAAAAACTGAATCCCAATATCCAATAAATGGATGTATCACAATAACCATATAAACCTTGCAGAATACAAACCATAGTATTAGTAAAAAAGTTACTAAAAGTGTCAATGATAATGTAGCCTGCCATTATATAACTTTCAACTTTATTGATTTATTAATTACCTGTTATAAGGTCTGGTAAGTTGTTTTAGGTGTAATAATCTTTATTGTCCAGCGGGTGTCATGGTTGCAGATTTGCAACTAGCAGCAATGCAATTGATAGCGACACCAATGGTCCTATGCCACTTTAGTTTCCTGTCTTAAATACTGAGACATATGCTTTGCCTGAAAAATTAAAAGCAATTAAATCAATTTTGTATATGGAGCAAGAAGCCCAGAACTCATGGGCAAGAAACACAAACCCGAAGCTGCACAAGTTGCCACATCTCAAGGAATGCTGCAGTGGGGGAGGGAATGTGTGTGGGCTTGGGAAATTTACAAGAAACAGTGTGCAGTTACCTCTGCTGTTGCAGGGGTTCTACACAAAACTACTTAGGTAAAAGCAAGCCAAGTGGACTGAGTTAGGAGACTTTCTGAGCTGTGGACTGTTTGGGCCTTTAAGCCAGTCTACCAGGTAGGTGTGGAGTCCGGATCCATGTTGAGCACCAGATGAAAATGGATTCTAAAGAGAAATCCCACACTAGCTTATTATTGAGTATAATAAAGGGTTATTTATTTAGGGGTAGAGTCACAGATCACAATCCTCTACATGAATGGGGAATAGGAACCAAATCACACCACTGGAAGAGAGGCCAGACCTGTGCTTTACATCAGCACATATAGTATAAGACGCCACACCCAAGTGGGCAGGCAACTTAAAGGCTGTTGGAATTCCTACAGCACATACTCTAGAAAAATAACATCAAGTTATCCCACACACAATACCCATACACACAGAAATACAAATAGTACTTCTTTGTATGTTACATGTGTGTGCATGTGATCATATGCACACCTGTGGAAGTAGTGGATGTGGAGGCCAGAGGCTCGTGCCAAATGCCTTCCTCAGTCTCTCTCTACCTTATTATTTATTAGGGTCTCTTACTGAACATGGGGCTCACCACATTGGCTATACTGGCTGACCAGCAATCCCAAAGGATCCTCCTGATTCTACCTCTTTACTTCTGGGATTAGAGGCATGTGGTAACCTGCATGATATTTTGTGTGGTTACTAGGGATCTGAAATCAGAGCCTAACAATGGCTTCTTTGAATGACTGAGCCATATTCTCAACTGATGTGTGATTTTCCTCTGTATGCTGTGATTACCATTTATGAATAAAGAAACTGGCTTGGCCAGTTGATAAGGCAGAACTTAGGTAGGCAGGGAAAACTGAGCAAAATGCTGGGAGAAAGAAATAAAGAGTCAGAGAGATGCTATGTAACCCCACTGGAGACAGATGCCAAAACATTAGCTGGTAAGCCACAACCACATGGCAGTACACAGATTAATAGAAATGGGTTGAATTAATATGTAAAAGTTAGCCAATAAGAAGCTAGAGCTAATAGGCCAAACAGTGATTTAATTAATACAGTTTTTGTGTGATTATTTTCAGGGCTGAGCGGCTGGGAACCAACAAGTGGCTCCCTCCTTCCTACACTCAGACCCTACAACTAACATGTTTAAAGTAAGCTTTACCCAGCTTTCACATGGTTGATCAGACAGATATTACTACAATTATTAGTGAGGACTGGTAACTATATATGAACCTATTCTATAAATGAGTCTAATTTACAAAAATGTTATTCTCTTTAGGTATTCTTATCTTTAGAATCACTACCTCTTCTTGTGTTTTTGAGCCCTAAAGGGGAGAAATTTATGTAAATCATAAGAACTGCCTAATTGCTTATATAAAAAGTTGTATAATTCAAAATAAATATATTTAAAATATTAAACATATGCAATTGTTACCTCCTTTAGTGTTGAAATGTATGATAGATAGCTTCAGAGATCACAGTAAAATATTGTCACTTCCTATACAATCTAGTCATAAATAAATATTTAAGTTATATATCAATCTATGGTCACTGTTTCTGTTTTGTTTGTTTGTATGTTTACTTGTTTTTGCTTTGCCATGTTTTTATTCTTTTTGAAATTAAATGTAACAAAAAAAGAAGTCACCAAGTTAGGATTGCTTGTATCATATTTCTCTGTGGTCTAACAGGAGCTGATGAAAAAGTGGTTTAGTATTTGATTATGGACTCTTAAGAGCTAGTAAAATGCTCAGTCACAGTGTGGTATTGGATGGGTTTCCTTTGAGTTAATTCTCATAACAACTTGATGAAGTAATTATTGCTCTTGCTCTATGAGAGATCCTTTTACTGACTCCATGCTCCCATGGGATCCAAGAGGTCAAGCAAACATTAGGGCTTAGGTCTCCTGATGTGGGATAATTGTCTGAATTCTGTCAATCATGTTTTAAATAAATGCTGATTGGCCAGGCAGGAAGTATAGGCAGGAAAACCAGAGAGGAAGTAGAGGTGAGAACAGGAGAATTCTGGAAAGCAGGAAGCTCCCTTGGCATTCCTGTGCAGTCCACCAAAGAAGCAGGATGTGTCCCTGCCCTAACTGAGAAAAGGTACCTGCCATGTGCTAACATAGATAAGAACTATGGGTTAATATAAGTTATAAGAGCTAGTAAGAAGACTGAGCTAATGGGCCAATCATTGTATAACCTAATGTATACTCTCTGTGTGATTTTCTTTGGGGCTTGCTGGCTGTGGAGTACTGGGCAGGACAGAAACCCCAACAAGCCAGCCAGCCTTCATGTTACAGTCTCCTGACCCCAGAGCACAGGTGACCAAGATGTTGATTTCTCCAAGCTTCAGTGTAACCTGAAGGAGGAAGGTGATTGTAGAAAAGTTTATTCAGAACCAAAAAAGTGATGACTCAAAAATGTGGGGTGAAATATAGAAGTAGGAGATCGTGTTGTGTGAGGCTTTGATAGGCAGAATCAATTATCTATATTTGATTGGCATAAATTTGTCCTTGAGAAAGTCTCTGTTACAGGACAGTTATTTTTGAGAAAGAATCTGCTGAGGGATGATAAGATGGCTTATCAGATAAAGGTACTTTCTACTCACATGACTAGAGTTCACTTCCTTGGAACCCCATGTAGAGGGAGGAGAGAACTAACTCATAGAAGGTCTACACTGAACTCGATACACAACTCATGGTACGCTACTGTATACTAAATAAATACATGTAAAAAATTGTAAATCCACCTAAAGTGTCTGAGATTAGATTTCTGAGAATGGTTAATGAAAAGAAAAAGCTCAAAGTTAGGCAGGCCATAAATAACTAGGTTGGTTACTTAGTCAATTAATTCATGTGAAATTTGAATTATGAATACCAAAATTGAGTTGGAACATTGCTAACATATTTTAAACTGTGGGCTTTTGGTTAGTATAGATATTGAAATTTTTCTAAACACCTTATGCTATGGGCCCTACATAATATGGATAGACTACACTGTGCTTTCTCAAAAGGGAAGCCATGAACAGTGAAGTGTTAAATGGAAGAGATTAATGAGCCTTGGCAGGTCAGGGTAGGGGATCTGGAGTGGCATCTGCTCACACTGCAGTGAACTTAACTCTCGCCAGTTATATGAACTTTCATAAGGGAGAAGCTCTTATTTTTAACTAATAAAGTGTTCTGAGTTTCACACTGATTCAATAGTGAGACTCTTAATAAGGGCATCTTGCCTCCTTCTTGGTAAATGTTTATGCTTAGATAATATGTGAGTAGATCTCCAGTTATTCCTTCTAAAGTAAGCTCCTCTTCCCCTCCGTCTCTTTCATCCAGCCCACCAACAGGCGCCATCATTACTCTGTAGTCCTTAGGATAATCTGTGAATATTTCAATGTACCTGAGGCTAGTGTCATTTCCCATCTAAAATATAAGCTCTATTAAGTAAGACACCACATCACATTTTATTTCTAACTTGGTTGGCACCAAGGTTACCACTCAAGGAGTATCTATCTGTTAAATAACAGAGCAGTGCATAAAATGTTTTCTGTTTAAATGATGAATAATAAAAATTAGAATGTACTATTAAAGTATCATATCCATAGGTGTCTGAGGAAGGATGCTGAGGGTTTTTTTTTATTATATTTGACAACTGCTAGAAGATTTGTTTATGTTTTCAGCAAGTGTGCTCATTATTTTTGCTTTTGAAATTATAATGTAATTACATTTCTCGCTCCCTTTTCTCCTTCCATAACATCTTGTATACATACCCTCCTTGCTCTCTTTCAAATTCACAACTTTTTTTTTCACTGAATGTTGATACATATTGGCATGTTTATTGGTATCCTCCTCAATTCAGTGCATGTTTAAGCAGACATGTTGATGGGATTTTATGGATGGGTACCTTCTGACATTACTAGGAGATACAAAATATCGCAAATAAAACTTCCAGTCCTCTGGCCCTTATGATCTTTCTGATCCCCCTTCCACTATATTTCCAGATCCTTAGGAGCAGGGATTGTGTTGCAGATGTATCAGTTGATGCTGGGCATGGCCACTTTGCATTTTGGTTGACTATAGTTTTCTGTAATGGTCTCTCTCTGTGTCAAAGAGAAGCTTCCTGGATGAGGGGTGAGGACCACACTTACTTGTCAGTATAAGAACACATGCTTAGATTGTTGTTAAGGCTTATTCTACCTTAGCAAAGTAGTTGTTTTAGGTTCTTCTCTAATAATCATGACTTCACTGTTATTGAATATTTGTCTAGGCTTCCAGTACCAGGTATTATTTCCCTCTTGTTGAGTTATTGTTAAGTCCAACTAAAGAGTTGTTGGTTACCACCAAGGAATTCATGCCACTATTGCACTCTTTAGGGTTATTGTGCCATGTTGATCACTGTTGTGATTCTAGGCATTACAGATGCGTAGAGCTATTGGCTGCGCCCTTCCTTGGGTAGCTTGAATGCGGCTAACTGGTCAGATGAAAGTTAGTCCTCAAGAGGAGGTGTGAGAGCCTTCATTCTTTTTTGTTTTTGATTTTTATTGAGCTCTACATTTTTCTCTGCTCCCCTTCCTGCCTCTCCCCTCTCCTTCAATCCTCTCCCAAGGTCCTCATGTTCCCAATTTACTCAGGAGATCTTGTCTTTTCCTACTATCCATTTAGATAAGATCTATGTATGTCTCTCTTAGGGTCCTCATTGTTGTTTAGAGAGCCTTCATTCTTAAGTAAGAGCTGTAGCTGGACTCCAACCAGGTCAGAAGTTGCTTGTGTCTGTATCACAGTGCAAAGTGTCAACTGGGAAGAAGAACACTACTTCTACTGACCACATGCTGTCCTCAGGGAATTACCTCCAAGACTGACCTATGTGATTAATAAAAATAAAATGATTTACCTTTTAAAGATACTTTAGCCTTCTGAAGATGTCAGACATTTATCTGCAGTTTGGCATTTTTACATTTTCAAGACACTGAGAATTAGACATTTAATTACTTGCATGGTCACCTTACAAATTATGGGAACTTCTAAGATCTTAAATCAGATGTCTGTATCAGCCTTCAGTGAGTTTCCCTTTAAAACACAGCAGTATAACCTGCTTTTGAGAAGAACAATATCATTTCTCAAGCTGTGTAACTACTATATGACAGTTTCATTGCCCTAAAACTTAAAAATGGCACCAAAACATAAAAACACCTTTCTGATACATAGTTTATTCCATTTATGTAAGCCTGATGATTTATTTTACTTACTCATGTGGGGAAGATTGATTTTTGTAGTAATATTAATATTAGAGTGTATAGATAATATTTTAGTGTTTCTGTTACCCATTGTTTGACTATTTCCTAGTAAACTGTGTGTTTTCTTCCTGTGTGTCATCTTCTCTTATTTTTTTCACCTTTTGGATAAATTGTCATGTGCACTCTCATTAGCTCTAGATTCAGATCCGTTTCTGCTTTTCATTTCTTGTCCCCTTAGAATGGAAAAAATCATCAATTTGATTTCAGTGCTCATTTGATATGTGACAGAATAAACAATACTGGATGGATTCCAGGTCCACATTATGTTTACTGCCATCCCTCCTCCAACAGATGGCCAATGTGGTGCTTGCTTTATGGGTGTCCTTAGACAGGCCACTTCCTGCATCACTGGTTTATTGCAACTGGTAGTGATATGGTTGGAAGGGTAGCATCCAAAAGCAGATGACATGGCATAATTTACACAAATAATTATCAGTACTCAGGCAAACTACTTAAATACAAAAATAACTGCTATGGAGAATCCTTGCTCTCTGATGGCCTAATTCACTTTATATCACAATAAACTCAATAATGGTTAATAGAAAAAGTCACATGCCTGCTTCCATTTCTCTTAATGGCCCTGCAGGGGTAGATTGCAGCATGAATGAAAGGATGATATGTTTTCAAAGCCTTGGCAGCCCGCAGTGACCTTCAGTGGAGATGAAATGCTCTGCTGGCTGGAGGAACAATTGAGCTGAAACCAGTGAGGCGCGGTAAGACTTCCCAAATTAAAAGCCACCAGCAACTGCCCAGACATGAAAAGAATATTACTCCACAAGATGATTTTATGCAAACCATAGCAAATGGGAAGGGGAACAAAATTCAAATAAAAGAAATGGATTTTCTTTCATCATAGTGTAATGTGCATATGGTATCTGGAACACAAACTGTAACCTGTTGATATATATATATATATATATATCAATAAAAAGTCAGACCTTTCATATAAAATTGAGCATGAAGAAAAAAGTAGTGTTCATAAGATCTGACACTCAGATTGTTTTCTGTCCATCCTCTGACTCATTAAGTGTCAGTGACTTGTGCATGCAAAGATTTTCCCCATACTTATTGTGAAGCGTGTATGTAATCCACCAATAGGAGAGCTGTGAGACTATTTGCCATTTTTTATTTTGGGAAAATAATTGAATATGACAAGATTTCTAGAAATTTGTTGGAAAACTAAAATAACCCCCTAAATACATCTCTAGTCTAAACACCGATTGAAGCAGAAAAGCGAAAGTACAAACCCTGTATTTCTGGAAGGAATAAGGAGAATTGTAGAAGAGAGTGGATAGAGAGATGTACCACTTTATTATACCAGGTATAGAAATTCTGCCAGTAGACCATGTATAATGCTTGCATATCCTCTCCATAAAATTTTATTTCACAAATAAAAATGTTCCCATAATCATAAAGGCTGTATTGTTCATATGTTATCCAAACAATACAATAAAATTATTCATTTTACATGAATGCATACATACATTGAACCTGGAAATGGTGAAGGATAGGTGTGGTAAAATAATATAAAAGAGAATATTTTCATTTCAAACTTGTTTGAAAAGAAAATGCCCTTACAGAGTGGTGTACAGCCCCAAGAAGGTCCTTGGCGTTACTCTCTAGGTGCTGTGGGACTATCAATCCTCTTTGCAGTTAGTGACCTAAATAATATCTGTGTCAAGTCTCATGTCTAAAACTTCTGAGTGTTAGCCATGAATAAAAAATAAAGTTTTAAGCATCCATGTGTGCCTTTTGTTTATGGATGAAGAAAATGTGAAATTTTAAAACAAGAAAGATGGTCATAAGCTGCTTCAGTTCTTTTGAATCTATTCTTATCATATTCACTTGGGTATTTGATGCAAAGTCTATCTCATCTACAGAGGCAGAGAGTGCAGGCATCTGCCATATAGTCATAAAAATTTCCATAGAGTTCTTGTGCCCAAAAAAAAAACAAATAAAAAACTTATTTTTATTTTTTCCAGCAAATTACTCAGAGCACTGGATTTCATTCCATTAAGTAGAAAATCATCATTGCTTTAATGGTTGTTGTCCATTCAAAGGCTGCAAGGGTCTCCTTCCGTATCTATTTCCCTGCAATTATAAAACCAGTATTCTCAAATGTGGTATTTGAGCAGAATCAGCAGCAGCAATGAGAACTTATAAATACACCCATTAAATCAGAAACCAAAGTCCATCTGTCTGTCAACACTAAGTGCGCTCCCACTGACAGATGTGAGAAATTCCTTTATTTAATTTATATCAAAGAATCTTTTATCATTTCAAAATATGTAATTTATATTTAATAAAAGGAATTCATCTTAAATGTACATCTCTGTCAGTTTTGAAAACTTTACCTATCACTTTAAATGAGCATTATAATCAAGATATTGAATGTTTCTAACTATCCCCTTGTATTTTTTGTTGTTGTTGTTTTTGTTGTTTTGGTTTTTCTAGACATGGTTTCTCTGTAGCTTTGGAGCCTGTCCTGGAACTAGCTCTTGTAGACCAGGCTGGTCTAGAACTCACAGAGATCCGCCTGCCTCTGCCTCCCAAGTGCTGGGATTAAAGGCATGCGCCACCACCGCCTGGCTCCCCTTGTATTTTTATAGTCATCAGTCCTATCTACTCCCAGTAAATGATCTGATTTTTATCACTATTGGTTAGAGTTCTTTGTTCTAGAGCTTTGTACAAATGAAATCAGTCTTTATTTCCTTAACATATTTTTTTTTAAATTTACTCATCTAATTTCACCATTAACTTAAAAATCCATAGTTTTATCACCCAGTCATGATGTATTGAGTGGATATGCTGCCACCTTTGTCCTCTCACCTATTGTTAGATACTTGGATTGATTATAATTTAGGATTTGTGTGAGCAGAATTACTAGGAGCATTCTTCTGTAAGTCTGGTGCATGTATTTCCATTTGTCACAGTTGGGGCTGGAGCTGCTGAATACTGTGGTTAGGGGGTGTTCTGTAGGAACTTCATTCCCATGGGAGCATGGGAATCCAGTTCATCCACATCACCTCCCAGATTGGTTGGTTATCTTAAGGGTTTTGTTACTGAAGCTGATGTTTTTCCCTATGGGTGAATAACATTTAGGTTTCTTTTGCTTTTGTGGGTTTTGTTGGCCATGAGTTTCTCTCTTCTAATGATGTCCCTGATCATTTCTCATGGTCATTTTTAATTGGGTTGATGTCTTAGTTAGGTTTTCTATTGCTGTGATAAACACCATGGCCAAAACAACTTGGGGAGTGGAATACATGGTTTTTCCTTTAGGGGGAGAGCTTACATATCCACATCATAGATCATCATTGAAGGAATTTAGAACAGGCGTTCAAACAGGGGAGCCTCTTGGAGGCAGGAGCTTCTGCAGAGGCCATGGATGAATGTTGCTTTCTGGCTTAGTCCTCATGTTTTGCTCAGTCTGTTTTCTTATAGAACCCAGAACCATCAATCCAGGGTTGACACCACCATCATTGGGATGTGTCCTCCCTCATCAATCACTAATTAAGAAAACGCCTTACATAAGCTTGCCTGCAGGCAGATCTCATGGGGATATTTTCTTTTTTTTTATTGCTTTATAAATAATACCATTCAAAATTTCCACTTCCTCCCCTCCTCCCATTTCCCTCCTGCTGCCACACTCACCCTCTCCCCTCCCCCTCCAGACCTAAGAGAGGGCAGGATACCCTGCCCTGTGGGAAGTCCAAGGCCCTCCCCTGCTCCATCCAGGCTGAGGAAGGTGTGCAACCAAATAGACTAGGATCCCAAAAAGCCAGTACATGCAGTAGAGACAAATCCCAGTGCCATTATCATTGGCTTCTCCATCGGCCCCGATTGTCAGCCACATTTAGAGGGTCCAATTTGATCATATGCTCGTTCAGTCCCAGTGCAGCTGGCTTTGGTGAGCTCCCATTAGATCAGGCACACTGTGTCAGTGGGTGGACTAACCCCTCAAGTTCCTGACTTCCTTGCTCATATTCTCCCTCCTTCTGCTCTTCAACTGGACCTTGGGAGCTCAGTCCTGTGCTCATATGTGGGTCTCTGTCTCTATCTCCTTCTGTCGCCGGAAAAGGTTTTATGGTGTTATTCAAGATAGTAATCAGTCTGACTATGGGACAAGGCCAGTTCAGGCACCCTCTCCTCTGCTGCCCAGGATCCTAGCTGGGGACATCCCGTAGACACCTGGGAATCCCTCTAGAGCCAAGCCTCTTGCCAATCCCAAAATGGCTCCCTTAATTAAGATATCTTCTTCCCTGCTCCCATATCTGTCCTTCCTCCATCTCAACCATCCCACTCCTCCAAGCTCTCCCCAACCCTCCCCTTCTCCCTTCTCTCTCCCCCTCCCCCTCCCCACCCCCTCCCCCATGCTCCCAACTTTTGCCTGGCGATCTTGTCTGCTTGCAATTTCCATGAGGATCTATATATGTTTTCCCTTACGATCACCTTATTACTTAGCTTTTCTAGGATCGCGAACCTATGCTGGGTAAGGGGAACACTCATCCATTGCTGGTGGAGGTATTTTCTTAATTGAGGTTCCCTCCCCTAAGATGACTTTAGCTTGTATCAAGTTAATATAAAACCAGCCAGAACTGTTGACTTTCTTACTATTCAGCTTTATTTTTTAATTATAATTTTTGTCCTTGTACTCAATTTTTTGTTATTATTATTATATGTATTATAAATATTTGCTCCCAGCCTGAGACTTGCTTTTTCTATTTCCTTATGTCTTGAAGATGAGTAGCTATAATTCTAATGAATTCAATTTATAAGCATTTCTTTTTCTTGCTTTACTTATGGCACTAATGATTAGTTCAAGGGTTTTATAGGCAAGTGCTCTACCCTTTCATTATATCCCCAACCTGGTGATATAACCCTGGTGAGATTTAAACTTAACAATCTCTTTATCTCAGCTTTCCTAGTATGAGATTGACAAATATGCTGGGCTTTTTGTTGTCTGTCTGTTTGTTTGACTGCTTTATTTGGTTTAGAAATCTTTATCTGTCTCCAGCAACTTCTTCTGTAATATATTATGGATAACATATACATTAAGCACATATATTAATAAAAACAGTTTGTATTCTATTTAGACTTAATCATGGTTTATAGATAATGGGGTAATCGGGGCCAGTATTTTTTGTTTGTTGTTTGTTTCTATTTAGGTATCTAGCTGTTCTAGCACATTTTTAAAAGTTCAGATATGCATTTGATTTTTAGCTTTCAGAAATATTTTACCTTTCCTTTAAAATTTTTAAAACATTCTCCATCATTCTTATATTTTGAACAGATGTTTGGTTTGATGTTAGTTTTCAAACCTTAACAAGAGGTTCAACTATTCTTGCAGAATTTATTATCTGCCTAAATATAAGTGCTAGTTTGTTTCAATTTTTCCTAGAAAGAAAAGACAAAAGGTGTGAATGTTACTGACATTCAAAGGGGGATATTAAACTTCAAATAAAATGACTTAAGTAATGAAATAATTAGGAAAGCAAGCAATGATTTAGCAATGACTATAGAAAGTATATTGGCATGGAGATGACTTCATAAGTGGTAGTATCTTTTCAAAGAGCTCTATTTTAAAATTAATATATAAACCAAGGATAGTTTAATTCAATAACAGTCTTTCTGCTCAGAAGTAAATCCTCTTACTTGGGAGTACAAGTAATGTACAGGTATATGTACTTCCAAGTGTGAAATAAGAGTGCAAAAGTGATAGCATGAGACTACTAGCATCATTTCCCTTAGAACATTGTATAGTTAGTCCTATCTAAAATGAAGATCAGAATGGTGTGCCATGCTGTAACTTAACGATCACACATCTGGCCTAATCACTTCCTCAGGAATCAACACATACTATATTTTTTATTTTTCTTGGTTTTTATTTTGATCATTATAATGAATACTCTATATAACATTGCATTCTTGTCTGATTGTTTTCAACGGAAGTATTTGTTTCAATGAATAAAAGAGACAGCTCCATTTCTTCATCTATATAATTTATTGTTCAGCCTGAACATCTAATTTTGGTGCCTTTGCCTGTATCAGCACTATTCAAGTTCAGAAGATATTTATACTCTGTAAGTTTAAAGCATGGAGTTGCCATACTCTGATTTTCCAAGAGGTTATTTGATTGCTTAAAGGAGTTTATGTAAGTGGAAATATATTAAGTGTTCTGTTACATGCACTAATCATTGGAAATTGTAGGAGAATATAATTCTATCATTAATTAAGCATACATACAACACATATTGATCATGTTCAAGGCTTCATCTACAATACAAATGACTTGAGTGTCAAGGAGGAAGAAATAAGCTATTTGGTTAGTAAACAAAGTTACTTCTTCTACCTCCAAGGCATTTTTAATACATTCACAGTACACTTGAGTGTGAAGACTTGGAATGGCATGTCTGTAGACATTCCTTTCTCAGATTGTTTACATACCACCAAGATAAGCTAAATCTTTTGATTTCTTTCTTTTGAGGGAGAGTCTAGAATCCCAAATATATTCTTGTGGAACCACTTCTCCTCAGTCATTCATTGTTACCTGGTATAGACAGAACTTATGCTCATCAGGTGTTGTATGTAATAAACCATTGAGCATCCTCAGGGTGCTTTTATATAAATAATGCATTGAGCATCCTTGGGTGCTATTATGAAATAATTATGCTGATCATCCTCAAGGAGCCTACTACTAGGGATCTGAAAACTTGAAAGAGTTTTGTTAGCTATAAGAATTTGAATTTGTAGTTAGATTTGTCTTCTTTGGAAACTAAGACATTATTTTTTCCCCAGCCATTCCACAGTGAAGTGCTGTTTCCCTGCTGTTGTGGTATGGAGAGAATAGGTTCACATCCAAGGTTTTCCATTAGCTCAAAAGCTTGATTCTCTACATATTACCCTTGAGACCTTGGTGAAAAGCTTGCTGAAAACTATAAATAAGTCTAGGAACCCCTTTCTTTAGATCGACTTTTATATTTATGAAATAGAAATTGGAAGAAAAAAATCCCTGGCAGGCAATATTTAATGTAAACTTAATTTTCTGCTTAAAATGTTCAACAACCTTGGCTCAAAGACAAATGTGGAGCTATATTTTCTAGTCTCTTGTGCCTCATATTAAAAAATGATGTTGCTTAACATAAAAGGATATATGATGCTTTCAACCCAAAACTACTATTTAATTCATTGCACTATATAATGCTTTAGAAATAAATTGTAACACGAGGGCTGGCTTGTTGGGGTTTCTGTCCTACCCAGTACCCTACAGCCAGCAAGCCCCAAAGAAAATCACACAGAGAGTCTACATTAGGTTATACACTGATTGGCCCATTAGCTCAGTCTTCCTACTAGCTCCCATAACTTATATTAACCCATTGTCAGCCACATGGCCAGTACCTTCTCTCAGCTGGGCTGCTACATGTTACCTTGTTGGAGATCTGCGCAGGAATGCCAGGGAAGCTTCCTGCTTCCCAGACTTTCTCCTCGCCCTGCCTCTACTTCCTGTCTGGTTGACCCGCCTATACTTCTTGCCTGGCCAATCAGCATTTATTAAAAACATGATTGACAGGATACAGAACTGTCCTGCACCACTTCCCCCTCTTAAAAAAAAAAAAAAAACAAAGGAAAATATCCATAGTCGATATTTTATTTTGGGAATGTGGGCGTAGTATTCCAGGCTACTTCCGGCTGGTTGGGGGCGCTGATAATCTTTAAGGGGACCTAAAGAAAATTTAGAGTTAGGATCAAGTCCTGACTGGAGTATCCTGTGAGGCTTGATCATCTCAGGCAGCATCTTGAATCTGTTCTGGATGTAGAACTCAAGACATCTGGGCCATCTGTTCCTACCCTAGATTTCTCAGGTGGTCTTCCTTGGTGAAACCTGAGTTTTCTTAACTCAGAATGAATCCACAGCCTCTCATCTCCTGTGGAAACAAAAGGAAAATCTCTTCTCCAAAGTAACATACCTTTTGACTTCAGTTTTGAAGCCAAGGTATTTTTGAAATACATTCCTTGTGTTAGTTCAGCAGCATTTACAAACAAGAGTCTTTTAGCAGCTGTTGTTCCTTCCTCAGCAGTCAAACAATTCAAAGAGAACATAATAGCATACAGTATCAAGATTCTCTGTGTATTTTCCGTCTTATGTGGTTTTATTCTTTTTCTTTTATTTTTCCTTTTAACTTTTGGCTTTTTGAGACAGGTTCTCTGTGTATCTTTGTCCTGGAATTCACTCTGTAGACCAGGTTGTCCTTGAACTCACAGAGATCTGCCTGTCTCTGTCTCCCCAGTGCTAGGATTAAAGGTGTGTGCTACCACACCTTGAAGTCAACAGAGGTCAGTCTACCTTTGCCTCCCAGGCGTTGGGATTAAAGGCATGTGCTACCACACCTTGAAGTCACAGAGGTCAGTCTACCTCTGTTTCCCAAGTGTTGGGTTTAAAGGTGTGTACCACCACACCCAACTACTCTTTTCTTTCTTTCTTTTTTTTTACATTAAGAACCTTTTGCCTGCATATATTTTTCACACATAGTAAACCATTCAGAGGTTTTTTCTTTGAATCTCTCTTTTTCTGAGCACGTATGTCTTTAGTTTACCAAGCAATATCAGTAGGACTAAAGCTGTGGCTTTGAAGGCTAGATCCAGCCCATTCTTTAACATTCTGCCTTTCCAGCCTCATGGCAGAGGTACCAGCTGTTGCCATGTTAATTGCCACAACTCTATGGCGTTTCAAGGTCCCTGCCAGCAAGCAAGCTGCAGCATTCTGCTCACAGACCACATTCAAAGAAGTTTCTGGCCGGACCGCCTGCCTGAAAGAGTCAGAGTTTGCCCTGGAAGGATGGCCCAGAAAGCTGGCATTTTAAGCATGCAGTCAGCTTTTACCAAGACCATTTAAGTGTTTCTTGGCAGGACCTCTTAAACAGCTGCAGGGTTTTGCAGCTAAAGCTGAGTCAGGAAGCCTCTCTTAAATGAGAGCACTTGCTTGCCTCTAGCAAGCAGAGCAGATCCGAGAAGTTTCTGCTACCAAGAAAACATGCTTTACTCTATTCTTTCCCAAGCTTTCTCAGGCTTTCTGTGGATGCAGTTATCCACGTTGGGCGCCATTCTGTTGTAAATTATGTGGGAGAGGTAAATAGGTGGAGTTCCCCAGCCGCCAGCCGCTGGCCCGCTCAGCCGCTGGCCGCCTGCACCCGAAAAAACCACATGAGAACTGTATTCATTTAAATACTGGCCCATTATCACTAGCCTTTTCTTGGCTAGCTCTCATACCTAAAGCTAACTCATTATAAAAGTCTGTGTGTCACCACGAGGTGGTGATCTTACCGGACAGTTCTAAGATGCATCCATCTGCGACAGGAACCTCATGGCTACTGACTCTCTCACTTCCTTTCTTCCCAGAACTTCCGTTCTGTCTACTCCACCCACCTAAGTGCTGATCTATCTTACAAGCCAGGCAGCTTCTTTATTCAACCAATCAAAGCACAGAAATACAGATGAACTCTCCTACTCCAATAAATTAATATGTCTGGTTGACAAGTCACTTCTATAGGCAGAGTTTTCACCTATTAACTACTTAAAACCCATGTCCAAGTTAACTCTTGAACTTTAGCATTTTTGAATCTTCATTATTTTGAGGAAAATATCTTCTAGAGTGTTTGCTCTCTCTGGTGTATATGTGAATAATAGGAAAGGATTTCTTAGAGAATAACTAAAAAGACTCCCTTTTCAGCCTCCAATGGCTTCTGGTGAAAAGTCAGCCTCGTTGGCCACGCCTCTTCTACATCTCCCTTGCTAAAAAGGGGTTTCACGTTTCTCACTCTTGCTCCCTACATTCCAGTTTCTGCAAAGTTTTTCTTATAGACTGCTGCCCTCTTGTTTGGTACCTGACTGACTAAGAAGCATGGGTCCTCCATGAAAGATGGGCATCAGGTACCAGGGTGCAAGAATGTCTCCAAGGGCATGTCATAGTTTTGCTGACATGTGATGTGCCGCCAGGAGAACCACCTCACTGGCCTGTCTGTGGCTCCCTTCCTTGGGCTCTTTCTGCCTCTAAACACAGAGGCAGAGGTGCTTCAGTGACTAAGCCAAAATATTGTGAAAAACTGGTTTTCTTCTTGTGTTTGTAGGTAAGTGTTCAGTGAACCATGGGATAGGTATAAAATTGGATTGGCTTCCACAGTCAAATAAGGATAATTAAGTTAAGAGATTGAGAATCCAGAAAGAACTTGTAAAACAACAGTTTATTACTGATACATTCCTGTACTTATTATCATGTAAGATTTCAACCCAACGTTTTAATAAATATGTAATCTTATTTCATGAAATAAAGACTATTATGCTAATATTTGTTTCCTTTCCATGAGCAGTGCCAGGATATATGTTATCCCAATTAATCTTCCTCTCTAAGACAACTTCTAAATATCCATTATGACCCAATTCATTAAATCTTCAGCTGCATTAGTCTTAATACAGTAATTTGAGTAATTATCTTATAAATCTGAATATTATATGTATCAAAATGCTCAAAACACATACATCACTTACATAAAGCTGATAAATATCAATACCTGTGAGATAAATGTGAACTCACCTTATATAGCTGTTAATCAAAATGGTAATATTTCCACGCTGTGTTGCTATCAATATTGTGCTGTCTATTAAAAATATGTCCATTAAAAATCTCATCTCATAGTAAACACCAATTCATCTGCTTTTGACATTTAAATGCAATTTTTTCCACTCCTTACCTTTGCAGAGAAATAAGTCAAAGTAGAAATTGTATATGCTATATAGTATTTTACATGGGCTTTAATATCAAAATTATTTTATGAATTTCCTCTGAATGCTTATTTTAGACCAGAAACAAGCATCCAATTTTATCCTAGTTTCTGCATGAAGTTTTAATACAGCAGTAAATCTCTTAGACATCTGTTGGTTTCAGAAAACAACAGTGGGGTTTCATTGTAGTTCTTAAAAAATCCATGTGTAATTTTCAGTAGATTGGTATGTGAGAAAAGAAGTGAAGCCAGTTGTGATAAACTTTTCAAATGTGACCATCTGCACATTTGGGAAATGTGTTTGATATGATTTAACCACTGAGCACAGTATGTAGTCATAGGTGTCCTGTAACAATCAGAATGATGTCCTGGCAAACTTCCCCTAGGCAACCCTGTGGATATAATAAGATATGAGCTTAGGAAGCCATGGGTAGAATTTCCCTCAGGATCCACAAAGTCTTACTTTGGATTTGTATATCAGCAAGGATGAGAGTCTGGTCAATCTTTTTTGGTGGTTCTCCATGCTTAAGAGGCATTCAATATGCTTGTTCTGCTCTTACTGGTATTAATTGTACAAAGGTTCCCCCTCGCAAGTCCTCAACAGTTGCTCCTACTATTTGTACTTTGATGGTCAGAACTGGGTTTCAAGAGGAATGAGGAGATTTTTGAAATGGACCAATGGAACAATCTTATCTGAATGTATGTTTCACAAGCACAAAGTGGGTGTTTCGAATTCAGGACTTCTAGTAATCATGATTTCTAGCAAACAAAAAAACAGAAAAATTGTGAGATCTCTGACTCTGTTTATTAAACCTATTGTATTTTCATGTTATAAATCATGTATTATATTTTAATTTGAGCTGGATGTCTACATCGTATATCACATAGAACATTTTTAGTATAGTTATCCCTTTCTCTTGTAGGGTCAAATGGAACAATTTCAGTTTGTGTTCATTTTGATGATTAACAACTTACAGTGAGCATGTGGAGGAAACTTTCAAAGTGTGACCCATAGACTCCTGAATTCCTTTGGTCATTCTAGGAGAAGTTTTAGATAACAAAGGGGATTGTTTTCTTTTTATTACATTGCTTATAAGGTTGTTACAGAAAATAAATGGTGAGTGATAGCAAACTCAATTGTCATGCATTCACATCAAGAGAAGAACAAGAAGAGGCAACTTCACTTAGGAAAGTAATGAAACAGTGAAAATTGCTAACTATATTATCATCCCTTAAGTGTGTTTTTATTAATAAGCTATGTGATGAGATAGAGTATACGCATAGAACATTTCTGCTGCATACACTGTTACAAATGTTTACTTGAGAGAGGGAATCATATAAATTGTTTGAGTTGCTAGCTGAGCTAACCACTTTTTCACTGAACTAGTCATTTACCTGAAAGAAGCATTGGCAATGTGTCATTATTCATACTTAGTTATTTTACAAACATTTTGTCAAGAAATGAACAAAGTGAGCAATATTTGTTTATAACGACAGCACTCAAGACTTCAAGTAACAGCACTAGAAAATCTATGTTTATACCACCATTAGCATGACAGCTTTTTGGATGAAGTAATTGGTGATATTAATGAAGGTCAATGTTGGGTAATGAAATGTGTCAACATTTAGAAAATCTTCAGAAATCACTCCAGTGCTTAGTAAGAGTCTAATGCATTATTTTAGAATTTATGTTTGCTGAAAATCCATTTATTCAAAGTGAAAAATAGTTCAATATATTTTAATGTGCTGGAATTGATTGATATGGTTTCATATTCCATATTACAACTACCCTTTAAGACACTATTGCTTGTCAAGTTTGGTTGTAGAATAAAGAATAATACCCAAAATCACAAAAAAGATATTAAATTACTCTTTCCCCTCTCAACTACAGATTTGTATGAGGTCCTTTTATTTTCCTACCAACCCGAACAGCACATTACGATAGACTGACTACAGGAGCATTTACAGCACTCCACAAACAGCTCCATTAAGCCATATATTAAGTAGATTTGAAAATGTATAAAATAGTAGGTACTTTCTTAACTTCCTAAACTTTTTATTTGAATGTGTAATTCTCTTTTGAAACATTATTCTTGATATTAGCAGATTAAATTATCATTATTACTTTAAAATAAATCAGTACTTTAAGTGTAAACAGCATAGGTTTAAATTATAGCATCATTAGGAGTAGCGGACAACATCTATATAATCAAAATTTGTAAGAACAAAAAGTCTTGCGAATTAATGATTATAAACCATTAAGTGTGAATTATGGAGAAAGGTATTCAAATCTAATATAACTCTTTACTAGCCACTAGAGGGCGCATTCATTTTACATAAATGTATAGTATTGAGGCAATAAAATCTACCTGTGAGGATGCTCCATTTCATTAGTAACCCAAAATTGTGCCTGAAAAATACATTCACTGAGGAAGAAACCATGGATTCTTGACATATGATGCCATAGGTATAAGAAGAAAACACCACGGATTCTGAACATGTGGTGCCATATGGACAGAAGTCATCATGTGTTCCCAGATCATATCAGAATGATGTTTCTTGCTTTTGGCTGTTAGGTCACTGCCAACTAAAGGGAGATCAGTCAAAATCACTTCTTATGTCTTGTTTTTGCCCGGGGATGTTTGTATGTGTTACAAGGGAATAGCTGTGTTTGTGGAAGGAACAGCCACCCAATTGACCTGTTTCCTATCCTTTCCAAAGTCAAAAAGAGAAAATAATCACATTTCTATTGAAACCTGTCATTCCTGTGGTGTTGTGAATTGTCTTCCCCCTCCCAAAATGTCTACTTAAAGGTATTCTTTTTCTTCCCCTTCCCCTTCCCCCTCCCCTTCCTCTGCCTCTTCCTCTTCCTCTTCCTCTTCCTCTTCTTCTTCTTCTTCTTTTTCTTCTTCTTCTTCTTCTTCTTTTTCTTCTCTCTCTCTTTCACATTTTTATATGTATGTACCATTGTACTTTTCTGATGTAACCCCCATTACTCTCTCCTGCTCCCTCTTTCCTCACCAATTGGCCTTCTTCCAAACTATGCACAATTTAAATATGGTCAAACCTAATTCAGCAAAAATAGTGTTGATGTTGCTGATCTGTTGATAGATTCAGTATGTGATCTTTTTATTCTTGTTTGAGATGGAGTGACATGTTTTCTTCGTAAATAAAGAAAATATGATTTGGGCACAAGACAAAGAACTGGGGACTGATGGTGCATCCTTATGCTCTTACAGGAATGAAGAACTTGAGAAGGATACTCAAAACAATCTTTTGTTCATTAACTTACTGTGCTGAAGCTTACCCAGAAAAAAGACTAATTATTATTTCCAGCCACATATTATGTCCCAAGAACCTGCTCTCTGCTTTTATTGTAAAAATTTTTCATTATTCCTTGTTGCTTTTCAGATGTCTTAATGTCTTTTAGCCTGGCATCTATATATCTGAATTATTATCCTAGGTTTTACTTAAGTCGGAATATGATTGATGGTTTAATTTTGCTTATAGCCATGGTGAAGAAATAAAACCAGGTAAACTCTATCATTAATAAACTTAAGCATGACCTTCCTTACTATTTCTCATATGCCGCCATCGATCACTAAACAATCATCTTCTGGGGCTCCCTTCAGGCCTAGGTTACTGTTACCTTGAGCCTACATTTTGAAGATCATGTTGACTAAATTGAGTGATCTTTCTCTCCTTATGACCTGGTTTAACCTATACATTATAGTAAGGACATCCAGACTCGTCACACATGAGATGAGTGCATACCTCTACCGACCTGAAGTACAGTCTTTAGGTTGACACTTTGACAAGAATAACTCAGCAGCATCCTGAGCACATTCAAATGCTTGCTAATCTTTGAGACAAGAGCTTCAAATGGTGTGGTCTGCAGCTTGGATAGCAAAGTTAGTGAGTCATCAATGGTCTTGAGAGCTAACAAAGACCTAATGAATACATGCTGCCATTTTAACATTGGGAATGCTATTTAATTATCCATGAGGTAGCTTTTTCCTTTTAAAGGATTCTCCTAAAGTCCTTGATTGCCCTTCCATTCTCCTAAATTTGGCAGGCATACCTAAGTGGTGAGGAACAGATAGTGGCCCATGGCAGGGTTGTGTCATGGTCCTGGGTGACCTAACCCTTTCTGCATGGAGCCCCAGGATGCAGTTGAGAACTCAGCCATATTTCACATCCTCTGGGAGAGAGATGAAGAGGAGAGTGCCCGTGTCCTGAAACTGAGTTCAGGTCAAGGATAAGAAAGAAACCTAAGATCTACTATATTTGGGACAACGTAGTATAAAGAGCTCTGGGGCCCATAGAGTAGAGAATGGTTTATTTGGAATACAGATGCCTTAAACATATACTGGTACCCTGAGAACTGTGTTATTCAGTTTTATTGCTGTTACTAAATGTCTGATAGAAAGGAATTTAAAATACAAATGGTTTGTTATAGTTCTGTCCATAGGCAGAGGGCTGGTGCTCTGGGCCTGAGATGAGGAATTATATAATGGTGGAATGGTTTGGTAAAATGAAACTGCTCACCTTATGGTGGCCAGGAAGAAGGTCTAGGAATGTGTCCATCAAAGGCATGCCTTTAGTCCCTTATTTCCTCAAACTTGTTCCTATCCCCAGGAACCTTTTAGCTAGCATTCAGTGGATAAATATAGAACACTTTTAGCTTTTTTGAAAACCATCAACCTCCGCCCCCACAGAAACTCTAGTTGGAAAACCTCAACACAGGAGCATTTGTTGAAAGACAGTTCACTTCGTACCCATAACAGGCGCCAAAACTAAATATAGACCTTCTTTGCCTCTGGGAATGGGACTCACTGAATCACATATGCCTTGTTCATATTAACTCCCATGGGCTGGCTGAAAGCTTTTGACAATGTCTTTGCAGCTGAGAAAAGGAAAGCATCTTGTCCTCAGGACAACACTTTACCTCTCACCAGTGATGTTAGTACATGTGTACAACCTTCTGAAGGAAGCTAGCTTCCCAAAGAAATATTACCAAAGACAGCAGTGTACCTCCTCAGTGTCTCTAAATCCAGCCCAGAGGACTATAAATTTCATAATTCTCATCTATGAAACTAGAATAGTAGTATCCCCAAACTTACCAAGCTGTGACAACTAACTGAGATAATACAGGAAATTTATTTTGACATTTCTGACATGTATTATGCACCTGAGAGAGTTGGGAGACAGTAGCTCAGATTTTGTTAAGATTTAAAATTAACATCTATGGAAAACTTATCAGTGTGGATTCTAATGGGTATTCTTCTATACTGCTAAATGATTACCAAAAAGTTAAATAAAATGTATCAGAATATGAGTCCTACTAGACATGCACATCTGAAATAGGAAAAAAAATCAAGATCAATAATATATTTCTATTTTATTAAGATTAAGATTTTTTTCTTCCTAAAAAGGTCATTTATACTTTCTGACAGTGGGGAAATAACCTCAGTCAATCTTTGTTGTTTAATTTATTTGGATTTCAGTCATTAAGATAGCACTAAAATGGGTCCCTCAGCAGCTAAGGGCAATTATTTCTCTTGCAGAGTACCTGTGTTCATTTCCCAGTAACCATATTAAGTGGTTCAAACTCCAGTTCCAGGGGACCTTGGTGTCTTCCAGATTCCAGGCACCAGTGCACATGTGGTGCACATAAATTCATATTGATGCACACATAAAAAAATAATAAGTAGACAAACCTTTCACCAAAGGAAGCACTAATTCATCAAAACAGTTCTCGGTTACTTTCAATTTCTACAAATATACTAATATTTTATTTAAGAAAAGGAGTGTAGGCATCTGCCATCACATGGAGAGTGGACTTTTGCACATTCACACTAACTCTTTGTAAAGGAGTCGTGGGATGTCGGGGTTCCGCCTTGATGAGTTTGTGCATTCCAGGGTAGGGGCATGTGGATTAGAAATGTTAGGCAGAATAGACAGCGTTAACATAAGAAATTCAGAGACATAGGATAAAACCAAGAGAGTAACTCAGTGAACACTGAATATTGAATCTGCTTGTGTTTATTTTTCATATATTTATATACCCCAATCCAAAGATGGGTGGGGGGAAGAAGGCAAAAGACTGTTTTATCGTGTCACCAAGGACAATCATAACAATTACTTGCTTCATAGCTTAAGACAACAAACCACTATTTTTTGAGTTAAGCATTCTGATGTTTTGGGCATGATATTCAGTGAACATACCCTAAGACCAGTATCCTGTGGGCAGCTACTCCCTGGGTCAAATCATCTATTTTAAAATGAAGTAGAAAAAGACAAGATCTCCTGAGTAAATTGGGAACATGGGGACTTTGGAGAGGGTTGAAGGGGAAAGGCAGGGAGGGGAGCAGAGAAAAATCTCGAGCTCAATTTAAAAAAATATGAAGTAGGAATAGGCTTGAATTCAATGATCTTTGGTCAAAGTAGAGAGAATCCACCTCTATAGGTCATCTTAATGTCCAAAACATCAAGTAATCACACCCTAAGTCAGGGTATCTTATTTGTAGCCACACCTGCTGTCAACAGCTTTGAAAGAGTAAAAATAAGCTCAAACTGTCTAACCTCTTATCAAGGTGGAACAGAACTCCCACTTGTGGATCCCCACAATAGGAAGTCATAAAAACATTAATGTTGAGGTTCTTAAAAGCACTGTTCTGGTTTATTATTCCAAAAGTTTCTCATTGTATTCACTCCTTGGGACACCCTGGCAGATGTAGATCTGCTCTTATTAAATGAGACTAGTACACGGTACTGACTTACAGTGTGCACATACCCCTTGCCTGTCTGTTGCCTGCTGTGATACTGTCAGTCCTGAAAGGAAGCATCAAACACACTCATTCTGTGCTCCTCGGATCTGACACAGGGCCTTATTCCCAAAACCTCTTACTAGATTCTTACAGAGCTGAATAATTTTAGAGATACAAAAGAAAGGCCTTTATTACTAATAAACAAATTTAGAGATCATGAATTCAATTTCAGAAAAGTAATTGACTAAGTCTACATTAAGAAACATGACAAAAGTCCTCCAGGACACCTTTCCCTGTGAGTAGTATTTCCTTTGTGACTTTGGGTTTTCAGGACTGCTTACTTATACACTCATTTATGTTGCCAGAATCCAGATGCCTAAGCCACTCCTAGTTTTCATATTCCCATATCACCCTGCATTTCCTCATAGCACAGGTTCCCTTACTGTTTTAAGTGCATAAGCTGAAGTTCAATGAGAAACCTATGTTGTATTCTTTTTATCCAGTTCATACTAACACAGTACAGAATCATAATTCAAATATTTGCTGATTTATTGAAGTAATGTGCCATCCTGGGGAATCCAGGGAGTGTCTTGGGGCTGCTATCTCTCTGTAAAATGATGAGGATAGATTTCAACAGAGTCCACTTGTTGATTCTGACCTAGTCATACTTTTAGAAGTATTATTTGTGCATTTGTTTCTATTGAATCACACCTTCATCTTGTGGCAAGTACCATTTCCACTTACACTCATTGGTTCCTGTTCTCTCACCAGCTCATGGGGACATGTGAAACTAACACTCTCATCTAGGGATGACTTTTATGAAACTTTTCAGTGCCGAAGTTTTGAATTCCTAGTGCCTTTTAAAAGCAATGCAGGCTTTGGTGCATCTGTTTACCTATCCCACTTGTGCATCCTCTTGAAGATCCTTTATTTAACTCTTCGCACATGATAAAACTGATGGATCCCCAAGCTTACTGCTCTTGGCTCTGCCCTGTGCTGTGACAAAGATGTTTATGCATGTTTCCATTTCCTGTGAGGATATTTTATTAGTCTCTTTTAAGACCCTAATTATCAGGATTGTATAAAAGATTAAATGTTGCAACAAAAACGTCTTCAAGAATATATGCACTTATCATCTTGGTGTTTTCTATAGAGCTGCATGATATAGTTTGACTATATACTTATCAGAAATATTATGCATTAATTTACATGACCTTTAGGCATATTAATAAGTGTATATGATTATTTATGCACCAGTGTTTCTCTTCTTTGAGACAAGAATACATAAAAATATAGTACAAATTTTAATGGCTCTTTTACTTGATATCTAGTTGGTAATAAATACCATGAGGTATTTATTATTCTGTAAAAATTGCTTCTCATCAGTCTGAAGTATATTTGACATGGGTCAGTATTTATTATTAGCTGAGTGGCTTATAAAAAACCACTGATGGGGAAATATTAATATACAGGGTGCTTTGTGAAGAGTGAGATGAACAACTATGAATTTTATACTTAAAAATATAAAAACTCCAAATTTTGTGAGCATATTTCTGAATGGACAAAACTGCACCCACTACACCAAGAAATACAAGGCCATTTAGCGCACTATTATTTTTCTTCCTTTACAATATTTTATATGATTGACTATTTGGAGCACAGATACACAATAAAAAGAACTTCAAAATCTAATAGAAATATGTAACACAGACACACAGGATTATTCAAATAACTGACCCTCTTATACCTGTGTCTGCTTTGTTTGCCACTTAATGCAGACATGAAAAAGTCATGAAGCTGTGAAGAAATCATTTGGATACAGTCTGGAAGTCTCTCAACAATCTTGGTAGCTTCTGTCGCAGTAGAATGAGTTTGCAGAGTGCTGAGGGGTACTGGCCTCATGAATACTAAAGGTGTGAACATGGATTCTGAGTATCTGTAGCCCTTCTGAGAAACTCACACTGACACTGATACTCTCCACACTGCACTCAGACATCAGAGTATTCGTGGTCACATACATGGCAGAAATTCATCCTCGGATAAGGAAACTAAAGGAGATCACAGTCCCCAAGGCATTACTGATGGGAGGGTGGTTCACACTCATCTTGGCACCAATAAATAGCTATAAACCCCCTAAAACAAAAGTTGTTCAAAAAACTATAACAAAGTTACCAAGTGAAAAACTGAATTAATTGAAGATAGTGAGCCATAGAGTGGGAACCAAGTGTTCTAATATGTGACCCTATGGGGAATCTCTCGTTCAATCCACCACAATCAGTTCTAATTCCATTTTTAATACATGCTGATTGCATTTCTCTGTTTTTTGCAATAACATTTTTGATTTCAATCTAAGTTTTACTTGTCACCCTGTCTGATGCATGAACTAGCTCCTTTTAACGTTTTTAAACATTCTTAGGTAGAGGTACCAGTGCCAACACGAATGTCACCAAAATCTCTCTAAAATCTCTGGTTATGATTTTTAAAAATGCAGGCCAGAATTAACTTGGTCACTTTCTGCTCCTCTGTCCTTTCTTGCAAGAGAGGACAGAGGAAGAGGAAGGCTTACACTGGATAATTAATACTTACACCTTGGTCATAGTTTGCGCACTCCAAACTTGTGACAAGTATACTTCTGTTGTTTGTGCATCCAACAAAGGATGTGTGGTCATAGGTGTTACTCCATAGCAGTTCACCTTTGAGGCCACAATTAATTCAGTATTTCACTTGTTAACTTTGTTACAGGTGTTTTAGAGGGTTATAGCCATTTATTGGTGCCAGGGTGAGTATGAACCCACCCTCCCATCAGTAATGTCTTGGGCTGAGATCTCCTTTAGTTTTGTTATTTATGGATGGACTTCTGCCGTGTATGTGACCATAAATACTCTGATGTCTGAGTGCAGTGTGGAGAGTATCAGTGTCAGTGTAGGAGTTTCTCAGAAGGGCTACGGATACTCAGAATCCATGTTCACACCTTTAGTATTCATGAGGCCAGTACCCCTCAGAACTCTGCAAACTTGGTCTACTGCGACAGAAGCTACCAATATTGTTGAGAAATTTCCTGACTGTATCCAAGTGGCTTCTTCACAGCTTCACGACTTTTTCCGGTCTAACAGACACAGGTGGAAGGGGGTCAGTTATTTGAATAATCCTGTGTGTCTGTGTTACATATTTCTATTAGACTTTGAAGTTCCTTCTAATTGTGTATCAGTGCTCCAAACAGCCAATCATATAAAATATTGTAAAGGAAGAAAAAAATAGTGGGCTAAATGGCCTTGTATTTCTCAGTGTAGTAGGTACAGTTCTGTCCATACAAAAAGTATGTTCACAACATTTAGATATCCTGCATTTTTAAGTCCTGTGTATCACATTAACATGCACTTCTCTGTTCGGGAAGTTCTGACTACCAATACACATCTGCAACTGTGGCAGATAGGAATACGCTAGTCTATAATTTTAGTCTTATTTTTCTTGTACTAATGAAGCTTTTAATCTCTTATTGAAGAGGAACTCAAACTTCTGGAGGAGTTTTCTGTGCATAACATGGTGCTCCCCAGAGATGTCTAGTCATTTGAGGGCTACTTAGTACCATTATTTGAAAAGTTTTATTCTTTGGTGAACATGTGAATTGAAAAAGTGACAATGGAAAGAGATAATCATGACTTAAAATAGTGTTTCCACTCATTTTTTGTTAACCTAAATCCTTTATTTTATTAAATATTTATTATGAGAAAAGAGAATGGGAGAATAAGAAAAAGCAAGTAAGCACACACTTGCTGAATAAAGTCTTAGGTGAGAACACAGCAGGAAAATGCATACCAGGTATGGTTGTCTTGAGCTTTGGATACCCCAACCTCCAGAACCATGAGAAGTAACTGTCTCTACAGACACACAAACACACACACACACACACACACACACACACAGAGAGAGAGAGAGAGAGAGAGACAGTCTGTTATTACAAAAAGGGACCAAGACTCTGCTATCATCACATTTTATGATAGAATTACCTGAAAAGCAAGATTATAAAGAACTTGTGAAGCATAAAAATGACTACACAGCCACATTATGTCTTTTAGTGTTATTGAATTCCTTATTCTATTGTTTAGATCACTTTAACCTTGATTTCACTGTAGACCACAATGGCTAGGTTGTTGTTTGTGTCCTCTGAGGAGTTGTTCCTTAAACACACTTTGGGTGAGTAGACGCATACTCCCTCGGTTAACACACATTCCTTGTTATTCTCGGAGTAACTCTATAATGATAGTATAGCCATTCTTTTTCCACATATGAGAAAACAGAAACTTGCAGAATTTCAATCCTGGCTTGCATCAAACAGAGCCTTAAACCAGGAACCAAAGCACTTTCCACTAAGCTGATAAAGAGGTCTTTTGTAAAGTCTTCATTGAAGGTGCTGATAACAAATGCAGAATAAGAAACAGCTGAACTCTGAGCTCCCAGGCCTGGCAGTATGGATCTCTTTCCTGGTGGCACCATCCATTTATCAGACATTCATATCAATCTTCGTAGGAGACAACCCACCCTTTTTCATCCTGTCCGCTAGGGCATTATAGGAGCTCACTAATGCCTAGCAGAAATCAGATTCACCCTTTCCGGGGCACAGACTTTCTCTTCTCTATCAGATAGGAAGGGGACGACATGATCCGAGGTTCAGTGGCTGCCCCGCACTCAGCCTCATAAATATCTGTCAAATTAATGATTGACTTGACTTTGTATCCTGTTCTTTCTATTTCATTCACTGCTAACCTGCAGGTGCATAGATGCTGAGAGCAATTACTCTTCAAGGCCTTAAGGGTGGTAGCATACTGACAGGTGGAGACAAAACAGGAAACCTGCTCAGTGATTGGCTGGTTCCCTTATGTGAAATGTGCTTGACGGTGGCCATTTAATTAGCCTGCCATTTGCTTCAAAGCAGAGGTCTCTGACGTCGCACATCATGCAATTAGCAGTGGTGCGAAGGCACTGTGTCAGGATAGTTGGACCAACCGAACGCATCCATCCCACAACGTCCATCATTTCTAGAGGACAGGCTTGTCAGTCAGCTTCCAGGAGGGCCTGAGGATGAATGCCCTCCTGACAGTTACACCAAGATGAAGCTCTGATGAGATTCAGCTCCCTAGTGCCTGGCACAGTTAGGTGCCCAGATCCACCTTTACACTTGCTCCTTAATAGTGCAATCGGCAGAGAGAAAGTTTACAAACAGATCATTTACCGTATATATTTGACATCATTGATGACAGTTAATGTCTTTCAACTAAATAATTTTTTTTTTAAAAATCAGGTTACACAGTCCAAAACATTAGCTGTCTCCTTTTAATATGTTTAAACATTCTTAGTTGCTGTGACAATATTAACACAAATGTCACCTAGAAATTGTCCAGTTATGATTTTAAAAATAAAAATGCATTCCCAAGCACACATATATTTCGAAAGGAAAAAAATTAGCATCTCCTCTTAGAGACCATCTGGTATTTAAATGTGCTCAAACAATGGAACAATGAAGTTGGGGCCATCCTCCTGGGACAAGGTTGGTGAGAAGCAGGAGACTAAAGGGAGACACCTTAAGAGGGTGAAATCTCTCTGGACTGCACTGATCCCCTCTGTCAGAGCCCAATTTCAATCTCATCTGCATCAGAAGGGGATAATTTACAGGAGAAATTTCAGGCTGGAACCTCAACTACTTAAGGCTCTTTCCCTGAGACTTGCAAAGTAGCTCTGATTTTTCCCTTTAAATCCGACTGATCACCAATTATTCGGATGCTCCTTCCTCTGGCCTGTTGGAGGAGGAAGAGCAGACACCACCTATGGAACAGGGTACAGTGTGAAAGCTGATTCACACTGTTTAGTGGCTTTCAAAGAACTACTTTTGGCATGCTAATTAGATTCTAAAAATGTAATTACAATAGAAACAAAAACTGGTGTTTTCTCTGTAGTGAATCACTTTGGAATAATGGGCCAGTGTGAGATTTAAGGAAAGAAGTGCCAAATATAAGGCTGCTGTTTCTCTGTAATAACTGAGGAAATTGTGTTCACCCAGTCATGGTGCAGCTTTTCCAGCTCTCCACAACTTCTGTAATCATTATTATAAGACAAGTTTTATCTAACCTCTCATCTCTAACGCAAGCTACAATGCTCACTATCATGCTACTTACAGGGAGGGCAGTTTGATATTTAAGAACTGGGATCAAGAGAAGGACCAGAGCATAAAGCATTTAGCTTTGATGTAAAAGCCCATAGGAAAGCAGTTTGCAAAATGCAGACTTCATCTTGGTTAACCTTTCTGATTTCAATGATTACAAAGTATAAAATCTGTACATATTAAGCAGTTCTCTGTGAGGAGCTTAGTGAGTAAAAGTTCCAGAACATACTGACCTTCACAACCTTCCAGGGAAAACTAGAACGAAACATTAATCTCATCAGCTAAAAGCTACAGCTCAGCTTGTGACTTCAGCATTTGCAGAGCTCTAGAAAATGGGGAGGGGTCTCTGCAGCCTGCCTGAGGCAGGATGAGGGTGCTGAAAGTTGGGGACATGGTTGGTGATTAAATCCAAAGACTGGGACCATTTAAGAATAGCAGGGACAAAGGTGGTGAGTAGAATGTCTAGAGAATTTGTCTTTCATTTTAATGTGACTATGCAGAGCAGTTTTCTTCTATTGAATTCTATTGAATTGTTGGCTCAACTCTGCTGATTTGGAAGCAGTTACAGTTATGGCATCATTTTTCCTACCCAAGGAAAATTTATAAATAGCACTGATCAGTGCCCAGTGTGGGTTCTGTTTTTAGCTGGTGACTGCATTGTCTTTGGGGGTCAATATTTTTCATGTAAAAACTCAACATGGTATTGTGAACCTGACGGTGGAGCATATTTGAAAATGTGAAGATTCCAGACTGAAAACAAGAGAACATTCATTAGAAAAGTCAAGTCTGTGATGAAATAGTCATTCATTTATTCAAGTACTCCATCAAACACATTTACTGAAGGCCTATTGTGTGTAGGATAGTAGTCAATATGTGTTGAATATATGTTTCTGTCTCAATAATTAAGCAAAGCATTTAGACACCAAAGTCTACAGTACAGTCAGTGTTCTTCAGGAACCATATACCTTTGCAGTGGGGAGAAGTCAGACAAGGATTTTACTGCTGTTAGCTCCACCAAGACAGAGCGTCAACCGTCTTCACCATCAAAATTAATCCCTTTTATACATTTATTTGAGGAGAAACTTTATCTAGCATCGTGATGTTGAGGACAAGGCACAATAGGAGACATATTTTGTAAAGAGTTGGTAAAAGGTAGCATAAATGCCTTCTCCATAAAACCTATTTAGTGGTCTAGCCTGCCACAAATAATTATCACTCATATTGACCAAACCTGTGTCATATATCTGGATCTAGCTAGGTCTCTGCCTGCCCATCTTCTGTCTCAGTGTCATTGCTCAGGGCTCTAAGAGTAAGTGCTTGAGAAATAGGAAGTGAGCAGCACAAGTCTCTGATGGTCTTATTTCCTTTTATATTAAGGAGAGGAAAAAAAAAAATCTCAGAAAAGAATGCCTTGTGATGCCTACGTACTTATACACAAACATACCAGTGGTATTTTTAGAACCCTGTCAGTTCTAAATATAGTACCAGTGATTGGTGGAATGCATGTATGAAACAAGGTAAAATGTACCACTGAACAGATTTTCTGATTTCAAACACACCCATTGAGTTTTTTCATTTAGTAATTGCCCATTTTGGTCTATCCCCATTGCTGTTTGCCAATTGCTGTTTCCCTGTGGATTTCACTGTGGTTACATATTTCTTAGCAAGAATGATCTCATAATTTTAAGGGATTGATCATTTATGTACATTCTTCATATAACATATTAATAATGATGGTTCTAAGTAATTCCTAACTTTCTTAAGATCCACAGGAATAAACTAATTTTTTTATTGACAGTACAAATGTGACTGCGTGTGCATGTGTATTGGAGTAAGACGTTCACATGCTCTAGTCTCAGCAGAAGAAGATTTCAAGGATTACTCTCCTGGAAGCTTTTAGGTGAAAGTTGGTTAGACATTAATAATGGGGAAGTTTTTGTGTTTCAATTCAGTACACAGTTAATTGCTTCATGGCAGGGGCCGGGATATATCCTTTGATAAACTAGCCAGTACAGAGCACTTTTACAATAGGATACTAGAATGATCAGATCATTGGTCAGTTCTGCCATGGTGATTTCTGTCTATTTTGAGTAGGGGTGCTTGATTTAGATACATGTTAGAAGCCGGTTGTGTTCTTTCTGTTTAGGCCTCCTGAATAAGACCATGATGGAAATAGACCAAACTTCAAGGTTTCTTATTCATCAAGATACTATTTTCCCTATTGTTGTAGCCGGACACTGCTTAATGACCCTGAGAGAGAGAGTGTCAGTGAATCGTATGAATTTGAAAAGCTGGTGGTTATACCAACTGCAGCCTCACTTGTAATTTTTTTTAAAAAAAAATGTCATTGTCGTATATATACACTGTGTAGTGAAACATTTTCATGCTAGTGTCTCTCATATTTGCCCATATCCATGCCACCTTGCCCTGTCCTGTCACCTCCTTACCTGCCCACTGCTCTTTGTCTTACACAATCCCCTTCAACCTCCTGTGACATATTTATATGCATGCATAAACTCTGTTAAACCTGCACTGGAAGTTGCATAGGAAAGGTTGTAGCTACATCACCTGCTAGGTGCTAGGGGAGCTAGGAGCCTCTGTGAGCTAAGGCCTTGGGAAGGATAATCAACATTTCTATAGTTTGATTTCCTCATTTTGTCAATAAAGATAAAAATGAAAATTATTGTGATAAAATTAAGCATAATAAAACATAAATAATTCAGAGTCAAGACTGTTTTGGAATGGGTGCCCAACATTGTTAAAGTTATATTACTCTTAATATAGAATCTTAAAGGGCATTAAAAGTGATCATTCCCTTCTTTCTAATTGGGCAGTTTTCCTCATTTGTCTGAAATAGTTATGTATAATGGTGGTTGCACGTGGGATTTAAATGGGGAAGGAATCCAAATGTTCTAGGTTGCAGGAGAAACACTCTAGTTCCGTTCCCCTTTAGCCCCTTCTGAAGAGGCGTCCTCTGCAGCACCCTCTTGTCTCTTTCATTTTGTTTGTCTTCTCAGTGCGTTGCTGCTGCAGCTCTGAATGGTAAGCTCACAGCAGCTCCACAAGGGAAGGTGAGTGGGCAAAAATGAAAGATACATATTTCCTTCCTAGATCCATCACATTTGTTTGTTTGCTTGTTTGTTTTGTGCATGAGGGAGGGGCACGTGTCTTGGCACACATGTAGAAGTCAGATGAAAACCTGCGAAAGTTGGTTCTCTCTCTCTACAACATGTGTTCCAGGGATCAAATCGGGTCGTCAGGCTCGGTAGCCTTTGACCTCTAAGTCATTCCATCCAGCCACAGCAAAGCAGAGACCGTTGTGATGAATGCTAAGACAGCAGACCTGTTAAGACACTTGTAATTTTGACTTCCTCTATTACTTTCAGAAGTTAATTATTTACTTTGTTTCAACCTGAAGAGAATCACAAGGAAATGTGAAACAAAACTGTATGCTTGACGGAAAAAATTATTAGCTCTCTTTTTGTTAATCCAAGGTTAGCTAATATAACAGAAGAATCAAAATCAGCAATTACACATTTAATTGAAAATAAAAGCAAGATTATTCCTCAGAGCATTATGATATGTGCATTGTGTTAAGCAAATTAAACAATGCAATATAATGCATTTGGCTAATATCTATTCAGATCTTTTCAAGTGTTATGTTGATACAGTCTTTTAATGTGATGTTTCCACTTTGTAGAGTGTAAAAGGCACAGCACATTGCTCTTGACTAGCTCATAGAACCGGCTCATGTTGCTGCCAGTTTCTCTGCGACCATTGATGGAAACCTCCGCATCTCTCTCTTCCTCGAGACTGATGACCATCCTACTTGATGATGCTAGGATCTGACTGTTCCGTAAATTCTATCACTAGAACAATGCAATGTTTATTTTTTTCTGTAACTGATTTTTTCACTTAATGTGACATCCTTAAGGTTCATTATATTGACACCTATTAAGGAATTTCTCTCTTTCCAAAAGTCAAATAGTATTCAGATTCTTTCTGTCTCTCTCTCTCTCTCTCTCTCTCTCTCTCTCTCTCTCTCTCT
>JAQHUG010000187.1:1389809-1406328 GCA_028555095.1 Dicrostonyx torquatus
ATAGGGCTCCAGTGAACTGAGAACCACTCTTTGAGATCCTAATACAATTTAGATAAATGCCTAAAAGTGGTTCCTAGTGCTGGCAGCTTTCCAGGCCAATCTATACTGCTTTATGTGTCACTCATTTTGTCACAGTAGAGAACTTGTTAGGCTCCATGAAGCTGAACTGAGGGCCAATTTAGACTTCAGTTTTAATTGAAAGATTTCACTTTAAATTTGGTATGCTGCTACTCTAAGCTATCACACATGCAAACATACAGTTGCGAACACACATGTCACAGCATGTATATCATTTAATGACAGGGATATGTTCATGGTTACACTGACTTGTCCTTGTGCTAAAATTATGGAGCATGCTTCCACATCCTTGATGGTATTTACAGATCAGTCACTTAACATGCCCTCTTTAAGATAGGGAACGTGGTGACCATGAGATGTTGAAGGCCACTTCCAATATAACAAGTCATGCTGTTCTACAGTCATTTTTATTTAAGGAAGATTACACTCTAAAGATTAACATTATAGTTTAAAATATAGAAACCAGTGATGGTTTTTTCATTCATAAGTATTGGGTACAACATATAGCTATACATGTGTGTATCTGCTATACTTACATATGATCGGCACTGAATAGGTTTGGTTATCTCAGTTTCACCATAAAAATATGACCACCACACTGTGACACTTTGGTAACAATGTCTTTGGCAATAGGAATCCTAAGCTCCATTACAATCTTATGGGCTCACCGAGTGTGGTGGTGTATGCTTTAAAACCCAGCACTTGAGAAGCCAAGACAGGTAGATCTCACTGAGTTGAAGGCCAGTCTTATCTACATAGTGAGTTCCAGACAATCAGGACTACATTCTGAAACCTTACATCAAAATAATAAAAAAAAACCCTTGGGATCCCCATCATATTTGTAGCTATCATAGGCTGAAATATGAGTATGAGACACATGGCTATCAGGTGTGCTGTGGACACAAGGTACATTGAAGAGTTCCATGTTATCACTGTATTTTGATGATTCTGACTGTTTGCCCTTGAGTGGCATTGGTGCCTACCTCCACCCTTTTCTCTGAGTTTTGTTATCTTAAACACAGACTTACAGTCAGGAAGAGTCTATGTTCCTTGAAATATGATTGAGGAGATACACAGTGGCAGCAAAGTTATAACTAAGATCTAATCCCTTAGCTCAGACCTGCTTTATAACATACCATCACTCAACAGCAAAATTTCAAAAAAAAAAAAAACTGGTTGATTTAAAAAAAAAAATGCAACTTTTGTTTGAATACATTCTTCCAGCATGCACTTTCTGCTTCAATAATCTACCTCTCTGGAAGAAACAAACAAATAAATCAACAAGAAACCACCTGTGGATCTCTTTGCAAACCTCCCCTCCTATAGTAACCTAAAACAGTCCCTAGCAGCATGTCTCAACCAGTCATTTGTACCAAGGCTTTCAACTATGAGCTAGCAGACTCTAGCATCCAAGCCATTTATTGGGTGCATATTTCCTCCCTGAACTTTTGTTTTTGTTTTTCTTTTTTCCTCACGAGGCAGATTTAATTTGTTGGGAAGGAAGAGAATTCTGCATCATGGAGTCGTGATTTCTAAGGCAGTTTTATTCATCCAGCTGAGTAAACTGGAACAGAAAATGTGACAATGATGTTCAGTTCAAGACATGAACATGACAGTAAAATTCCTTTATTCATACTTGACAATTTTGAAAAAAAGCAGATGTCATCTATTTTATTTTTGTAGTCTGTTGATAGTGTTCACATCGTTACTACTATTTTGAATAGTTATTATGGTTGTTTCTACTACTACAAGAAAATAAAGCCTATGAAGTATTGCAAGTGCTGAATGACCAACCAAGCCCAGAGACCATAGTGACTTTTAATTCAGAGACAGTCCTGAGTGCCTCACTGTTGATTTTGTTGTTGAGAAGTCAGAAACAACCACTCAAAATTAACACACACACACACACACATACACACAAATATATATATATATTTCAAAGATATGTACTTAATGGTTCTGAGAATGTCATCTCCTGTAAAAAGAACTTCAAGGAGGAGAGAGATGTACCTGGGAATTTTCCATTGGATTTTCTGCCCATGATTTCTGTGAGTCTCAGTGATAAGTGTCCCTTGGTTCCTGCCTTACAAGGAGAAGAGAATAGAATGAGAAAGGAAAGGAGGGCAGAGGAGGGAGAGAAATCAGATCCAGGCAATGCAAACAGTGCCACCTGCACCCCAGTAAGCAAGCTGCACATTCAGCAAAGTGTATTAACATGAACTTGAATAATTCAAGCTTCCAAACCACAGGAAGAGGCTTTCCAGTGGGAGGAAAAGCCCCGTAATTAAAGTTTCTCCAGCACACGGAGGCAGCTGCTTCCTCTACCAGACGGAGAAAATTGGACATGGCCTAATAGCCTAGAGAAGACGGAACTGTGGAGGGCATTGTTGGAGAAGTGTTAGGTTTATTCTGGCCTTCTCCAATTATAAAGTCAATTCTCTGGATACCAGCTTCTTTTGCATATTAATGGCCTAACCCCTGGCATATGGCAGGAATGCAGGATTCAACTCTGAGAGACTGCCTGCAAATGGAATCCTGAGATCAGAGACTCAAGAATGCCAGTGTCTGCACATTGCAGCTTTGAAAGGGCCTGGAAAACACATAGGTTGGGTTTGGTTTTTGGTTTTTTGTTTCCTCTATCAACACAGAATTCACTTTAGAATAAGTTGCTTCTTCACATATGAAACTTATGGTTGCAAACTTATGGTTGGGATAGATAGATAGTAGACAGATGATAGATAGATAGATAGATAGATAGATAGATAGATAGATAGATAGATAGATAGATAGATAGATAAAATGAAGGATTGCTAAACAGATAAACAGTCAAGATTCCCTGGTTTCATCATTCTGCCTGTTAGAGCTACCGGAGCTGCCATGTCTGGCTATATCTGATGTCTGCATACTTAAAGTTTGAGAGTATTTCTTTACCACAGAAAATCTCCAGAACTTCAATCCATTCTTCTAAACTGTAAATTCCCAAGTGATTTCAGTTCATCTCATCAGCACCTTGCTTTTTGGAGCACTGCTGGCTTCCCCCTCCAGGGCGTTTCCTACTTCCAATGCCTTGTCTTCTCCCAGTGTTTCCTACTTCCAATGCCTTGTCTTCTCCCAGTGTCTTCAGCAAGAATGCTAAGCAACATTCTTTTTTTTTTTTTTTTTGCTGGGGTTGAACAGAGGAGCACAGGGCTCATCTGAAATAAACAATTCAGTGTTTTTTCGGGGTGGAGGGGAGAGCCTTGCCCTACTTCTAGGAGATAAAACACTCACTGGTGTTCCCTTGGGGACCTCACACCATGCCAGGGCTCAGAAAGGTGGAAGCAGAGGGGAGGGGTAGTGTTTCCCTTCTTGACAGCACATTGAAAGGCTTACCTCCCTTCACATTTGATATCCCGCTCACTCACTGCCCCGAATGCCAGCGCAGTGGCAGTTGTTTTTCAAGTGGCCACAAGAGATTGCAACAGAGAAATGGAAAGCGAAGGACCTGGTAGTTATAGCTCCAGAGAGAAAAGAAGTTTTTTGTCGTCAAGCTATTCAAAAGCTGACCAGAAAACTCGCCTGACTTTCTAAAGGAACTTTCAACTCCTTTAGGACATAGTTCATTTGTTCATGGTAAAACACTGTTGCATAGGACTACCGTCACAATAAACGTCTCTTATATCCTAAGACCACACAGGTGCATTTCATTATAATCCACCATTTTAAGGAATGTCATTACCACCTTTCCACCACATTAAAGAATGTCATTACAGGCTGCTGTGTCAGTTGCTCCGTTGACAGAGAAATGGTAAGATACAATGAATCACTGAGTTGTTTTAAATGGTACCGCTGGGGGAAATGACCTATTATAAATTCTAGAATATGTTTTCTGATTCTGAATTTGAAAATTAAATACCAAGCTCTTATTTTCTTGTTGAAAATAAAACTGTCTAGTAAGAACTTCGCCAAGCTTGTAAGATTAGTAAGTCACTTGAAGGAACAGGCGTTTCTGGCTGAAGCGAGTACCACAAGCCCTTTGACCTAAAACCCACATTGACAGGTGCATTGCAGCCTAGCGATGGTTTGATGTCTCATGACGACTACCCATTAGTTACAATTCCTAGAGGCTCTGTCTGCAGCCGGTGGTGCCCTACTTTGGTTTGAATACTGAATTGTGAATAAGCAGGTCAGATTATCTTCAAAGGTATAAAAATTGAAAGTGCATCTCTGAAGGCTCAGGGGAGGGGGGAGTGAAGAAATGTAATATTTACTGACTTCAAACTTTTCTAAAGAATCATACTTTTGTGAAGTTTTTGAAACTGTACTGAAATAAACTTCACATCTTCTAATCAACCTGTGGAGGTAGGAGATTATTATCTGACACAATTCAGGAGTTCCACCTCTAGAAGACTTACTAACAACCAACTACATAAGTAGGACAAGCCTGATTCTGCCTCCCCCTGGTGCCAGGGTGTCCTGAATTTTTTGCCAAGCATTCATCTTATCTGAGAAATGTTCCGTGTCATTGGCCCAGAGGTCTCGCTCGGGCTCAGATGTCCACACTTTTCTGAAACTTTTCTATGTGGCCATGAGGGCCAAATTTGGAGAGACTGAGATATCACACTCACCCTGAATTATTGCATACCAACCTCTAAGGAACAGGTGAAGAATCCTGCTTTTCACTGTGTCCACATATCTTTCCTGGCCTCAGTCACCTGGACAGCTTCCCCTTCTTGGAGCTTTCTTTCTCTCTACCTAAAATACATTTGAAGACATTATCCCTCTGACCCTGCCTCTGTCTGCATACCTTTCTCCACACAGAGAGATACATGCAAACAATTCATGCATCAATTAACACATATACTTTTATCCTGGACCACTTAGGTTTTGCTTAGCTAACTCTTCCTGGGGTTGGCCTCCTTGGCTAAAACCTTTCTGTTGTAAATAGAGAAGAGGTGTAGGTTGTATTCACAGCGCCTGGCTCCCAAGCCCCCAGCTGCTGGCACCCTCAGCCACTGGTTGCTTGCTTATGCCCAAAATAACCACATGACACCTGTATTAATTTAAATACTGCCTTGCCCATTATCTCTAGCCTCTTCCGGCTAGCCCTCACCTCATAAACTAACCCATTATAAAAGTCTGTATGTCACCACAAGGTGGGTGACTTTCCAGACAGATCTACGGTACTTCCATCTGCGGCGGGAGCTTCATAGTGACTGGCTCTGACCCAATCTTCTTCCAAGCATCCTCTTCTCTTTTCCCTGCCTATCTAAGTCCTGCCCTATCAAATGGCCCAGGCAGCTTTTTTTTAATTTAACCAATCAAAGCACAGAAATAAAGAGGACCCTCCTATACCTTTCCTAGTTATAACACCATGTTCTTTGGTTCTTCTCCTCCTCACTCTAATTTTAAAATCCCTGCTATTCTGGCGATTGTTTGCTTGCTTCTTATGATGTGTTTTTGTTTTTTTATCAACATAACACAGCTAGTGTTGTTTGAAGGCCACTTGTTCATTTCTCGGCCTCACAGACTCCTGAATAATCACACAGAAACTATATTATTTAATTCACTGCTTGGCCCCTTAGCTCTAGCTTCTTATTTGCTAACTCTTACATATTAATTTAACCTGTCTCCATTAATCTGTGCATCACCACGAGGTCGTGGCCTACCAGCAAAGTTTTAGCACATCTGTCGCTGGCGGCTCCTTGGCTTCTCTATGACTCTGCCTCCTCTCTCCCAGCATTCAGTTTAGTTTTCCCTGCCTATCTAAGTTCTGCTCTATCAACAGGTCAAGGCAGATTTTTTTATTCACCAATGGTATTTACAGCCTACAGAGGGAAGGGTTATCTGGAAAGAGAAAAAGTCTATTAAACAACAACAATAAAACTGCCTCTATGAGATTGGCCTTAGACAATGGTACATTAGTGGTACATCCTGTGGTACATTAGTGATTGATGTGGGAGGGTCCAGTCTACTATGAGCATCACAACCCTTGGGCAGGTGGACCTGGGCTATATAAGAAAGAAGGCTGAGCAAGCCAGGGAGAGCAAACTAGAAAGCAACATTCCTCCATGGTCTCTGTTGCAGTTACTGCTTTTGGGTTCCTGCTAAAGTTCTTGCCTTGGATTTCCTCAGTGATGGGGTGTGACCTGGGAGTTGTAAGATGAAATAAACCCTCTCCTCCCCCACACTGTTTGGGTTACAGTCTTTATCACAGCAATGGAAATCCAAAGACATCTACCCTTTCCTGTTCTCTAAGGGAATGACGTCAAAGCTACTGCATGAGTTATCTGAGGCTTTGGACCATGAATCATCATTGTGTTCTTGCTGCTTGCCGTAGTTACTCCACATAGTAATTCCTCGGTAAATGCCTGTCAACTGAATGAACAAATTGTTTGAAGCCAACCTGTCCAAAAAAAATCTTCAAATTTCAAAAGGTAGCCTTTCTTCTTCTACCTTGTCAGTGCCACAGGCATGCCTTATGTCTATTCTGCCCTTTGCCTTCATGGTAAGCCCTACCATACTGAGCCATGTCCAAATGTAATGAGGCTGTTTTGAGCATGCAATGGAATGAGGACAGTTGAGGGGAGCTAGCAGAAATGTGAAAAGTGTCTTGAATAGAAAGCACCCCTATCCTGCAATTCCAACACTCACCTGGGCCAGCTTTGTTAGGTCCCATCAGTGCACAGTCTCAGAAATGCATATAACATGCAAAGCACAGACTGCACCTATTTTCCCATAAGTAGAAAGAAAGGATTATAGTCACCACTGAAATGGTGATTCCATTGCAGAATCCCATGCTGCCACTCAGTGCTCCTTTTTTTCCCTTTTATTACTTTAAGGAGAAGAATCAATTATGGGACATTTTCTGAAACAGTACTTCCGCATTGCATGCACGTTCTGGATTTCAGTTGTACAGATAGAAATAAATTGTCTTTCAATTAGGTGCAGGTGAACACGCAAGCACATGCATCTGATTTAGATGCTGATTCTTCTTGTAAAGAAATATGAACTTGGAATAACACGGAAGTTTACCATTCTTAAGTAGCTCCAGAATCTTTGTCTAACACTCAGCAAAAGAGATTATAGCTTTTTTCTTGCCATTAAAATTGCCTCATTTTGGTTAGTAGTTTTGCATTGCCCTGCCATTTACGATTTATGTAAGGCAGTGGTTCTCAACTTTCCTTCTGCTGTAACCCTTTAATATAGTTCCTCATATTGTGCTGACCCCGACTATAAAATTATTTTTGTACCTATTTCACAACTGTAATTTTGCTTCCATTATGAATCATAATGTAAATATCTGACATGCAGGATATCTGAAATGCTAACCCTGTGGCTGGGTCATACAACTCCCAAAGAGGTCACAATCCACAGGTTGAGAACCACTGTTCTAAGCAGAATGGGAATAGCAAGAAAGGAATTGAGAGAGAATTTTCCCCATAGGGGCGGGGTTTTCTGATCAAGGATCTGGTTAGCTGCCCTCTTTTATTGCTATGGAGAATACATTTCCAGCTTGTTTTCAAAGGGAATCCTTTAAAGTCTGCATGTGTATGTGAAATTTTAGGCAGAGAAAAATAAAGAATGACCTTCTAGCAATTTTCTTTTTTGAATGTAAATCCATGCAGAGGTTCTCAGCTTTCCTGGTCCATTTCCGCTCTACCTCAACTGTGTACCCATCTCCCCTCTGCCGTCTTCGCCTGGGGGTCTTCTCCTAGAGATCAGGATATGGAGATGAATACAGCTGACTGGTGACTAAAAAATCATCAAAGGTTCCTCATAAGAACTTAAGATCCCCAACTTTACCAAATTTTTAAAGAACACTAGAACATCAGTGTTTTCAAATGAATACATACAGGCCTCCTATCTGTGCCTGTGTTGCTCGGTTCACTTCAGCTCTCATATTGGTATGTCTTACTACTTACTAAAGAGAAACTTTTCTGTTCCTTTCAACTCAAACCTTGGAAGACTGTTAAATTTGCAAGCAAAATTATACAGGAAAGGTAATTCTCGAGAAACTAGTAATAATGGCAAGAAAAAAAAAAGAACTCCTTAAATTGCCTATATTCAAATCCATGCAGGAGAAGAATTGAACAGCAAGGATTCCTATTGATTTTGACATATTTTTTATTGCAGCATGGTGTTCATTTATGGAGCTATATAAATCTCATAAGAATAATTGAAGAGCACGTGTAAACCTGCTCCTTTGCCCTGTTTGGGTCACCTCCCTCATGACTTAACCCAAATGTCGGGAAGCAGCTGTCAGTCAGTGGCTGTGTTTAATCATCTATTGTTCCCCCCATTAACCTGCCCACCTCAAATCCCACCCCAGGCGGCTTCCCCAAAGGTAAGAAATGAAAGCTGTGATGCTCTCATCAACTATAATTATGATGACCTTTTCATGTTTGCAGAATTTTAAAATATATTTTAAAAGAGCAGAAGAAAGGAGAAAACGGCCATCACTTCTCATTCATCTGTAATTCCAGATGCAACCTAAGGCCAAGCAGCAATTCAGGGTAGCATATTTTACTCAAGAAGGGATATAGGAATAAACCTCTGGGACTAACCTTTTAAACCATCCTTGAATAATATCTGCATATGGCTTTTCCTGTGGTCGATGAAATTTCCACATGTGTACTCAAGCATGGAGCGGTATAGAATGAATTCCTTTATCAGAAACTGCTCCCTGCTTCCCTCTACCTATGAAATGTTTTGTGTAGCAAACATCATGCTTAGAAATATGTCGGTTTATTCAGCAGACACAAATGATAAAATTCCAACAACTAAAAGGGAAAAGGAAAAAGCCTTGAGATTTGCATTTTTATAAACAGTTTTATTTTGATATAATTACTGTAACCGTTTAAATTGCTTTTAAAAGTCACGGTATATTTCCTATTGTAAGGAAGTAAGAGGAATAGAATGTATTTTTCTCCTTTCCTAATCCTTCATTTTACTTACTCACCACTAGCAGTCTAGTCTGTTGATATTATCAGCCACCCTCTTACAGAGTTCACAAAGAAAGCAATTAAATCGAGAGTTAAAGATGATTAATCGCATGCATCCCTATTAGAAATATACTGGAGCCTCTAAAAGCTTGAGACTTTAAGCTGAAAAAAAAGAACCTTGAGAATCTGGCATTGTTGCTGTTTGTTTGGTTTGAGGTAGAGTCTCACTATGTATCTCAGGCTGACCTCTTATTCCCCATCTTCTTGCCTTAGCCAAGCCCAGCCCCCTTGAAGGTGTTTATATATTTCTCTGTATATCCTTTATGTTGCAAACAAAAGCTAAGCCGAAAGCAGAAAGAAGCCAAAGCCACACAGATACCCCTTCTTTGCCAAGCAAGCCATTGTCCTGAGACTGTAGCTCTGGAGCTACAGATTGCCCTAAGATAGCCAGAGCACCACGGCGCCTTCCTGCAATGTCTGAACTAATAACACTTCATTTCTTCCTTGTAGAAATAGAAGGAGATGAGAAAGAACAAAGATTTGATTCAAAGTGGATATTGTGGTCCAGTAGGAATTACTATGTATAGTTGGAAATTGACTTATTTGTGCCCATTAGTCCCCAATTTTATCTTTAGAAATTGCCCTATAGTTTATAAAATATGATCTATAAAGATAAAATTTGAAAATGTAATGCTGAGGTAATTTCATTTTTAAACATTACCCACACCTCTCCTCAGTCTTTTTATCTTGAACTGCCAAAGGAGCTCCTTCATTGGTCAAAACCAGCATGTAACACGCTGTGCTTCCTTTCATCTTTAATTGGTTTTGCATTGCTTTACTCTCCTTCAAACTACAATCGCACTTTTACTTCTTGCCTGTAATCTACAGGCATACCACACTTAACATGTTCCTTCCCATCTAATTCTTGTTTATAGAATAGAACCTCTCTAAACACTCATCAAGACTCTATCCCTAGTTCCTCTCCTTAGCTCTTTTGGACCATTTGCTTGACTGTTCTTCTGAAATAGCTCTTTCCGGATCATCGGTAGCTCCATGTTGCGCATAAACTGATCACTCCTCATTGCTCATTCACTATGATCCGGTCACATATGGCACAGTCAGTTGTTTATTTTTCTTGGAACATATCTGATTTGCACTTGTCTGTCAGAAGACAGTTTGCTTGTCTTAATATCCTGAATATTTTTCTCTTCATAACCTTAAACCACTTAACTAGAGTGCCATATAGCTCAAACACTAGTTTTCCTCCTGTCCTTACTCTTTGAATGTCAACCCAGTCTGGAGCATTATATAAATCAGTCCAGTAGGTTCATAACACTCTCATGGACCTTACCCTAGAACTGTAAAGGAATTACACTATTTGGATTTTAATAAGCATCTTAGGAATGAAGATCCAAAGTTCAATCCAATATTCTAGCTAATTCTCCTGAAGTACTTTGTTTCATTCAATAGAAACCAGGGAGTTCTTACAGCTCATGAAGACAGAACACTGTACTTCACACTGTATAACAGATCCACCAGAGAAATCTACCTGCTGGCTCCATCTTCAAAATTGTTCTGATTGCCTCCCACCATGCCTGTCACGTTATCCTTATCCTTGCCACAATAATGTCTCCACTGCTCCACTGCACAGTTTTGGTTTCCATCTGTCTCCTCTCCCCTTACATTCACAGAGTTAATGCAGGAACCAAAATGATCATTTTTCAACTTAATCATGTCACCCCTCAAACACTGACATTTTTTTTCTCAAAGCAAGAGCTCTGCTGTGGCCTGCAAAGATGTTCTTAGTCCTACCTCTCTGAATGCATCTCTGGCTAATCTTATTACAACCCAATCTAGTCCCATATTGGCCACCTTATAAGTCTTCAAGTTTGCCGGATGTTTTTACACTTTAAGGTTTTGCATCTCATGCCTCCAGAATATCCTTTCCTGTGATGTCTATGTGCCTCACTCTGTCTTCTCATTAATCAAATGTTATCTCAGTAAATACACTGTCCTGCATGTGCCACAGTAGAAGAGAGTTTGTAGAGGGAGTCCTACAGGTCTCTGTGGGAATCTTGTATGGATCTGGGGCTAGGGAACAGACTCAGATTATTAAAAAAAAAACCCTGAGGCATAGAAATAAGTGGCCACAATGGGTTTGAGAATTGACAAGTTGGGAAGAACTCTGGATTTTCATCCGGACCAGCTCAGTACTTTCTCTGTACCTTTCTAGGGCCCCAACACTTGGTGCTATACTAGAAAGGGGCTGCTTTCATTTTGGAAGCACACATTTTTCTGTGCCTCACATCAAAAGATATGACAGTATTTTTAGGGAGATAGTGTTTCAGTTATGTCTTCTGCAGATAGAAGGATTTTAGACACCTGTGAGGTGTCATTCTTGCTCTATGCAATGTCAAGGCAATCGTTCAGTAATTGTCTACTAGAATAACATAGATATTCCTCAGGGGTGATTATCATCCAGCAAAAACGGAATTGGATCAATAATGACTATACATGGAGAGGAATAGGAAAATGTGGATCATGATAATGAAGCAAAGAACCATTGAAAGCACTGCTAGATGGTGCCAATGAACTCATCAAAGTTTAAAGAACTGGAGGCTGGAGAGTTGGATCTCAGTCAAGAGTACTTTTTACTCTCCTGCAGGACTAAGTTTGCTTCCCTGTACCTACACTGTAACTCCAGGTCCAGGGGATCCAGCACCTTCTTCTGGCTTCTGCTGGCACCTGCATTCATGTGCACATACCTACACATAGACTTGCACACCTACAAATATACATAAATGCAAAATAATTTTAAGTTTCTAACAATTTTTTTAAAAACTCATGACTTGTATGTTCAAAAAGTATAAAAATGTGTTTAAAAGGAGTGCAGATATGGGTGATTGTGTAATTGATCAGACTCACTCATTATCCACCTAAATCACTGCCATTGTCAGGCACTTTCTGGTGTGCTACACTGTGTTATTAGTTTGCTCAGAAAGGGAGAAAGACTTGAATGAAAGATAATACTTAGTGGAGCAGGGCTCTCCTGTAGGCAGGCAGGCAGGCACCACATTATGAGAAGAAATTCATTTTCTTAAGAAGGTGATTCCTTGCCTCAGGCCAGACAGATAGGAAAAATGAATAAAAGTTTATGTTACATAAAGTTCCATCTTCTAAGAGAAAGTCTAATCAGAACTTCATATTAGATCTGTGCAACTGTCCAGGTCACAAGCAAAGATGAGGCAAAATTTGGTAATAAGTAGAAAAAATAAGTATAATACAACTCTAGTGGAAGAAATAATGAATTGGCAATAAGTAATGAAATTAAATTTATGCTAACCGACTTTTTAAATAAAAGAATACATATATGTTAAAGGTTTCAGAAGCTTTAAACATTATATATTGAAAACCAAACTATAGGAACCAGCAAGGATAAGCAGACAGGCAGAAGGTCCCAGGAACAGTCGTGATAAGATATTGTGTCCTCCAAAATTAAGCAAAAAATGAAAACCATACACACTTAAACTGAGAAAAATATCTGCCTTAGCTGAGTAAAGTATACACAGAATTAGGTAGGATAAACAACTAAAACTGGCTGAGTACCAAATTTTTATTAGTAAAAAACTCTGTGACAATTATACTTATTCAAAAGACCTGCCCTGTATCATTAATTAATTGAAATCCTTGAGCAATGGGTTCCCATTATAGCTGACTAATACTCAAGGAACTTTTATCATGAGTGACAGGAGGTACCAGCCTGCCAAGTTCCCCTCTGAGTTCAAGATGCCAAGAAAAACTATGATAATGATTCTGTTTAGAACACTTTCTTGAACATAAAATCCCAACCAAATCGTACAGATATTTTCACTCCATTTTTTGTACTAATTGTTAATTTTTGTGCATATGGGTATTTTGCCTGCATGTATATCTGTGTACCATGTGTGTACCTGGTACCCATGGATTCCAGAAGGAGGCACTGCGTCTCCTAGAACTGGAGTTACAGATGCGTGTGCTCTGATTAAACCTGGGTTCTCCAGAAGAGTAGACAGTGCTCTTAACTACTAAGCCATCTCTCCAGACCCTTTGTGTTGATTCTCTACAGACTGTATTTTGAATGCCACTTAAATAACTAGAACTTTCATTTTTCTCCTATATGGTGCACAAACTCCTTAACTGCATATTCATGTTTAAAAATGTTATGATAGAATCATACACTTTAATTTTTAAAGCCATAACAAGCTTGACAAAGCTGTACATACAAATGCCAACATTTCGCCAGAAGAAAACAGAAGTCTGCAGAGGCAGAACTCTCCAACTTGCTTTGCAAAAATCTCTAGTCCCACTTCAGGAGGTTTTTCTACCCTCATGCTGTCTCCTGGCCAATTAAAGGAAGCTTCCTGGAATGTTTCCATTCCAAAACCACAATTGATTTCGGTAGTTGGAATCATGTCAGATGACCCAGGGCATGTATCAAGATAAAACTTAAGGATAAAGTATACAAATGTTATTTTAGTCATTTCCTCATCTCGAAGTTTAGATTTTTAAAATCTAAACAGATTCTTTTTTTTTTCCAAAAGAAGTTTTTTTTTTTCTCTCTACATTTCCAACAAAATAGAAACCCATAAAAAATAATGCTTCAAATCATGGTTTGGATGGAATGTTTTCATTTGTGAGACACTAATTAAATTACTGATTTTGTCCTGACTTGGCTGATGTTAGTGAAACAGGCAAAATCTACCTCATTAAGCTTCATCTGAGAAGAGCATCTTCTTTTTTTCAGGTTTACTAATTCAGAATACAAGAACTCTCAGCATCATTTTAGCTTTTCCTGACGTCTTCCACAGACCACACTGGTGCCAGACAGATGTGGTGCCACCATGCCTAATAGGATTAAATCCCCAGAGCTAAATAGTATCTAGTTATATTAAATCAATCTAAGACTGGAATGGTCGATTTGAACATGAGCCCAAAGTTTCTCCTTTCATTGACCGTGGAAGCACAGTGGATGGCCAAAAGCTACTGATATCTGGGCAAATATACCCATTATCAAGCCAGTGAAAGGTTACGTGAGAATGTTTAAGCCACTGAAGTTCTCTGGGTCTTCCTTTTGTCATCTAGAAACTGTGGGAATTGGACTACATGATCTCCAAGAATCTTCTAGTCTAAAATTATATTAATGAATTTACAATAGCCCCTGGGGTGTGCTGATAACCAAAAAAGCTATGGGCAGCTGCCAAACAGCAGACTGAGCTAAATGGACTTTCATAGGCTTCATTATTATTTAATCTCCTTATTTCTAAGGTTTCCATCCTTGCTCCAATCAGTGGAGAAAACTGAGCATTTTGGGAATAAGCATGAGATACCATATGGTAGAACTGGAAGAAAATGGTGGCCGTTTTCTCAATGTACTAAGTACAGTGATTCTTTAAATGGATTAACCCTTTGAGAGCATGATGAAAAGTGTGAATTGTATCTTCACAGAAAAACTCTCTTCTCTCTCTCTCTCTCTCTCTCTCTCTCTCTCTCTCTCTCTCTCTTTCTCTCTCTCTCTCTCTCACCCACCCACCCACCCATAGGCACACACAGACACACACAAACATTCAAACTTTGTTTTCACCTCAGAGAGAAGGCCAATATCTCTAGTGGTACCTGTGTCTCCATTAAACATCACTATTTTGATGGCTCTATGGTCAGATTCTCACAATGTTATGGGATTTCACAAGTAATGTATACTTTGGAGTCAGACATCCAAGCTTTATTACTTAAATTGGAAAATATGGAAGATAGTTAATCACAGTGAATTTGTTTCTTCACCCTTAAAATAGGAAAATAACTCCTTCATAGACCTGTAGACTACATGATATCAAATCGATATATTGTCTAAACTCCTATTTGAAATATAGTAGGCATTGAACAAATCTGTTTTTTACTTCCTTTAAAAAATGTGTTTCAGTTGTGCACGCCTTTAATCCCAGCACTCAGGGGGCAGAGGCAGGTGGATCTCTGTGAGTTTAAGGCTAGTCTGATCTACAAGAGCTAGTTCCAGGACAGGTTCCAAAGCTACAGAGAGACCTTGTCTCGAAAAACAAACAAACAAACAAAGACAAAAAACAAAAAAGATAAGATTTTAAAAAGCAAATAACAAAATTTCTGAATGTTAATATTATTGGCTGATATTTTCAAACCTCTGAGGACTGATGAAATGGCTCAGCGGGCAATGGAGCCTCCAGCTAAGCCCAAGTTCAATCCCCGAAGCCTACAGGGCAGAAAAAAGAGACATGACTCCTGAAAATTGTCTTCTAATTTCCATATGTGCAAATAGCATTCGCCCCCCAACACAAAATAAATAAATAAATAAAAATACTTCAAAATGTATTTGTTTCCTGTAACTTGGGATGCCAGGGAGCTGGCCTGTGGCCTAGGCTGTATCTTCTGGGTCCTAGTCCAGCTCTGACCCCAGTGAGGCTCCATGCTGGCCAGGAAGTGGCTCAGACACCTACTTCTGCTCTCTTTCTCATGAAAGCTCATTTCCATTTCTAAAATGTTCAAATGAGAAGGTACTTCTTACAGTGCTCTAGCTCCTCCCTCTGTACTTGCTACCAAAGCAATAGAAGGAAACCGTGGAATTTAGTGACATGTTGCTAGGTCACTGATGCCTAGCAAGCAGTTGTGAGCATCCCTTCTAACTAGTGAGAGTAGGACTCACACTGCGTCATATGTTACAGTAGAATGAGGGTTAAAAGAAGTGTTTTAAATTACCACTTGTAAAAATATTAGGGGTTACATCCCTCACCCCACACCATGACGCTGAGGACGGGAGAACTCATCAGACAACAGATTGCAACCGCAACCCGGGCCTTCTAGCCCAGGCTTGCTAATGTCTCTAGCCACACCACCACAGCAACCAGGAGCTTGGTGCCCGGTAGTTGGGCACTATCATAATCTCTCTGTGATGAGGAAGCATGGGCCTACCTAGGGCCATGACAATCTAAACAGGACAAGGAGTGCTACATGCAGGCCTGGGTTGGTCCACCCCAGGCTCTGAGAAGAAAACACTTGCCCACCTGGCACATTTTGGCGCCCAGCAGATGGGCACTACTATAGTGAGCAAATGTCTGGAATGACATGGGAAACAGAAAGACAAAATAGTTTATGTCCCATAAACAGGGGCTGAGGTGGGTGGCTTCATTGCCATCCAAGGCCGAGATGATGTCTTGGCCTTGGCTTCTGCTGGGACCCATGACTGGGTTCAAGCTCTGGTGCAGCTGTGGTCTCTGTTGATGTCCATGACTCCTGATACCTAAACAAAGGCAGAGAAACACAGGGCTGTACAGCGGTGTCCCCGCCCCTCACTGGGTACAGCACTAACTAGGGAGAACTGGTCCTGCCCCTTACTGGTTGAAACACTCAGGAGAGAGGGTCTACACCTCACCTGGGCAGCACAATAGAGCTGAGCCTGTTTGAAGGGGCCATGATTGAACTGGCTCTAGGAATGTGAGAATGGCAGAGCAGGT
>JAQHUG010000187.1:1406984-1418586 GCA_028555095.1 Dicrostonyx torquatus
CCCACCCCAAAATCCACCCCATGTGTGATCATCTGGACCAGATCTCCAAGACACAGGGCAGCAATGGGACGTCAAGGAAGGGCCAACATGGATGGTGTAGCGGATATCACGGGCCTCAAACCAGACCAGTGATCCTTTCAATAAAGGCCTGCATGTAAAACTATATGGACAAAGGGGTTTACTCACCTTGCCACACTGCAGCTTCCATGACTAGATTTTCCCTTTCTTCCTTTTATTTTTCCTCTTTTTCTCTTAAATTTTATTTTGTTTCATTTTGGGGTGAGGCAAGAGAAGGATGGGATTGGGAGGACGGATATGAAAGAAACAAAGACTTAATTAATATTAGGGACCTGTTTAGGTAATGTCTCTTTGTCATACTTCTTATTCATTTTCCATTTTTTCTGACTCATAAAGAAAGGCAGCAATGGCAAAGACACACTGAGGTAGGAGGTCTTCTCTCACCTTTTGTTCTCAGAATTTAATACTTAAAAAAAATAAATCCCAAATCCTTGTTGAGAGAACTAAGTGAGCCCTTCCACCCACTGTATCTTCTTTGAAGTGTGGATAAATGCAAATTGATCCATACAGTAAGACAAAGGCTGCCTGAGAACTTGGACTGTACTGTGAGTGCCTGGGCCGTAGGCAGACAGGAACCAGTGGCCAAAGGTTTTTCATCCAGATCATAATGACTGTTGAGGTTGAAGAAAGTGGATATCTACAGCAACTGTCTGCCAGAAGCTTTAGACTTACACAGAACACAGAAACTTAAAGTTATAAGCATATACATATGAAAAGTGGCAAAATTTTATAATCAGATTTTTTCCTGTTTATTAATTATGTACACAGGGTATTACAATATGAGAACCAGAAGAGAGAAAAGTGATAACAAAAGGTTTTCAGGGGGCACAGGATGTTCAAAAGCCGTATGTGCCATAGTAAAGACCCAGTACTCCTGAAAGAGTATACATCAATGCTTATTATACCAAAATCAAGCAAACATAAAAATAAATAGATGGTAAATAATAGATATATAGATAAATATATCTATTTATATATATATTTATATATATTAATATATCCATAAATAGATGGAGATAGAGAGAGAGATAGATAGATAGGTAGGTAGGTAGATAGATAGATAGATAGATAGATAGGGTAGATATGTCTAGCTTCTGCGTCCTATGGCTTGCTCTCCTAGATTCTCTGAAATTCTAAGGACCTTGGCTTACAAGTCTGGTTGGTCCTCTTTATTTCTTATACCCACTAAGTTATTCTTTTATTCAAATCCCTACATTATAAACGTAAATAAATAGTCAAGTACCCAAATATTAGAGTCTGGAGCTATGTCTGCAACCATGATTCTAAGGCACCCATGCCTTCTCTATATCTGAATCTCAGATAGTCTCTTGGGACTGTGGTCTATCTCACCCTCCTAGCCTTGCCTGAATCCACAATGTTCAAGATGGTTATTGCAGTAATCTACCCTGTATAGCAGTGACAAGGAATAGGTAGTAGGAACATCTTATGTCTAGGAGTATACTAGCCGTTTTCATGGACAACAAAATCTATCCCACCTATGGGTTTTAACTTTCCTAAAAAAGATTCCAGCTTAATACAAGTGTGTTTCCTAAAAATAGCACTCTGGCTTGCTAAAAAAGATAGCTGCATTATGGTTGTAAAAATGTTATCATGCTGACTTCTCATTTTTATCACTTCCATTTTTATCATTATTAAATTATGCACCAATAATCAGTTAGTTATTTCTTTGGTCATTCTTGCTATAGCAATTCATTTTATCACATTTGCCATTTCTAGGATTCTATGTCAAGACATAAGTATATGAATTTGAGGGCCATTTTTCTCAGTCATTGTGAGTAGACTGAGTACTAAACATGTATCTGGTAGGTGACTAAACATGCTTTTTAGAATTGAAATTTTATTTTTGCCACGACTATATTTTCATGCTGAACCATTCGCTATATCCTGATTATGAACCAGAGGCTGAGTTTGGCCAGTCCCTTCAACAATTTCAAGGACAGGTGTCTTGACTAGTCATTTAGCTGCCATTTGATCTGTAGAAGTTAGAGCGAACATTTTCTTTGGAAAAAGTCATACATGTCACTTTCAAAAGCCTCTTGATAATGTGCCTGTGGTGTAGAAAAATGAATACCGGCAAGTGATTGTTCCCAGCCCTGCAGGAAAAGAGGCACTGTTGTTTGCTTTCCCTCGTAATTGGATGCACTTGTGAGAATTTTTGGAAAAGAAACCCACACATTACATCTTATAATAAATCAGTGACAGTCAAGTCAGTGATTGCTTCATATGGCTTTCTCTTCCCTTCGATACACAGTCAGCTAATGCCTCTCGATTAAAACCAAAGAAATTCGAAATGAAAAAGAAATTTTGACACTTACCTTTTCAACTTTTGTAAGTTCAATTTTTTTTTGCTAAATGTTCCCAAATTTGTAGACCTTATTTCAGTCTAAATTCAAGTATTTTCCTCTAGACAAACTAAAGGTGTCAATAAGTCTGAGAGAAGAAAATTTGGGTGGTGAGTAAATTCACTAATACCTGAGAAATCAAACTGTTCGCTTTTCCACCAGCATCATTAGGTCAGCTTATGATTTGTTTTTCTGCCTTTTGTTTGTTTCTTTGTTTTGTTTTTTGTTTGTTTGTTTGTTCGAGACAGGGTTTTGCTGTAGCTTTGGAGACTGCCCTGGAACTCACCCCGTAGACCAGGCTGGCCTCGAACTCACAGCAGTCTGCCTGCTCTGCTGGGATTAAAGGCCTGTGCCTTCACTGTCTGGCCTTGGTTTTCTACCTTTTAAGGTTGGTAACCTGAATTTTGAGAAGATTAGAGTCCAGCAATGAGTGATCTTATCTAGAGTCGTTGCCAAAATAAATACCAGAAATTTCTAAATGAATGTTAGGAGCTACCATTTGGTAAAACCCTTCTTAAATGTTAGTATGGATAAGAGGATTGTGTCAGTAATCTTCCATGTACTCCCTGGGCCCAGTGTAATCTTGACCCTATTAATCTGCTCTTTGTCACTCTCGAAGACCAAATTTCACTTGCAGACCTCACATACTACATACATTTACCAAATCCATTTGGATGGGCAACCTTGGTTCTTAAAGACAGTTTCCCCTATCATTAACTCTTTCCTCTCTAATCATTTCTTCAAGTCAGCAACTATGACTGTGTTTTATTTGTGACTGGTTAAAGACAGTTTCATAAAGGTTTTCAAATATGGCATCTATTAGTCCTCAGTGTAGAAGAGAATAGTAGCCAGGGGTAAATCCAAAAGTGCTTAGGCTGGGACTCTTGAGGTCAGGGTTCCTGTGGCATATTTATGTCAAAGTGTCTAATCAAGCCATGGAGCAAGAAGTGCATTTTCAGAGGCTGGAACTACTTAGCAACTAGGTGTGAATATAAAGACTATTGTCTTATAAACAATGGTCCTTGCATACAAGAAAAAAAAGACCCTTTGGAAGAGTATGTAGATTGGGAGGAAAAATGCTTAATAAAACATGCTAAAAATGAGTTCTTGGGGGCAGATCTGTCCCTTGAAGAAATTAGAAAATACTCTCGGAAAGGACAAGTAGGCATGCTGTGGAAGACAGGGGTAGAGAGGATAAGTGGCCCCTTGTGATAGCTGCATCTAGTTAGATGAGAATTGAAAACGATCCTTAATTTAGTGTGAAAGTCATTGATGAGGTTGGCCAGAAATTTTTCAGAGAAGATGGAGATATTGCATCTTGCCTTTCTTTAAAGGCAACTCAACCTTTAATAGGGATATTTATATCCACATGAGCTAATGTATCCAAACTTGACCCAGATTCTTTGCTCTCAGAGTCCTTCACAGAAGTGTATGCTTTTGCTGTCTGCCACTTGGGATTCAGCTGACTTGCTCCATTGCCTCCTCTGGCTTTCTCCCAGTATCCCCCAGGAAACTAACCCCCAAACTCACCACACAAGCTTTGCAGACCTGTTATAAGAGTCACACATCATCACACATGAATAATTTATCTTCTCTTGTTGTCACGGCACACTCTCTTGGTCCCCTTTATGCCTTATCTGTAATTCTTATTTGTAATCCTTTGCTGTGTTCTCCTTTATTCAGCTTACATATGTCACTGCTTTCCTGGATTTGAGTCCTGGACACTATTTGCTTACTTTCTATGGTTTTTGTGAGGAGTGAGGGATGATCACATCTGTTCCTAGACTTTAAATGTCTCCCATAGGCTGAAGCCCTTGGGTTTACAGCACCAATCCAAGCTTTTGGGTTGTACATTTGATACACAATGTCTACCAAAGGGACCATTAAAAAAATACTCCCAAGTCTGTAAAAAAAAAAAAAAGAAAGAAAGAAAAAGAGACACCTCCATAGGAAGCTGAAATGACAAAGAAATGTCAAAATATCCAATAAACACAAGAAAACGTGTTTCAAATTTACTTGCAATCAAAAATCAAGTTTTTTCATCCCACTCCTTGGAGTGAAATAAAATTAATTACAATGCTCAAATGTTGAAGAAATGAGTACTTTCATATAATTGTGGGAGAAATATCTTGATAGATCTAAAAGCATACTATAAATACATGACAAAAGGCAGATCACAAATGTTATTTGACCATAGACATTTCCAGAAATGTGTCAAGTAATATTCTATAAATGTGTGATAGGCAGACAATGCTTTCCCCTATAGTTCCTGAAAGCAAAACTGTACAAGCAGTCTAAATCTCAACAGGTCAAAAATTAAGTAAAGTACGTGTATTCTACATGTGAATATATTATCATACAGGTAATTATATGGCTGCATATTTGGTTTTGGAAACTAACAGTGATGTTATAGTTTTAAAGAAGCTTTTAAAATCACTGCAGAGCCCTTTGTTTGGGGTTGGATGTGCCTCTCTCTCTCTCTCTCTCTCTCTCTCTCTCTCTCTCTCTCTCTTTCTCTCTCTCTCTCTCTCTCTCTCTTCTAGTAAAAAGTGCAGTCTGTGTTCCTAGCACCTGAGAAGAGCACGAAAAATATATTAATTTAAATACTGCCTGGCCCATTATCTCTAGCCTTTTCTTGGCTAACTCTCACATCTTGCTTTAACCCATATTTAGTAATCTGTGTATCACCACGTGGTCATGGCTTACCGGAAAGATTCTAATCAAAGTCCATCTTGGGCTGGAGAAACATGGCATCTGCTCACTTCCCTTCTACCCAGCCTTTTGTTCTCTCTACTCTGCCCACCTAAGGGCTACCCTATCAAAAGGCAAAGGAAGTTTCTTTATTCATTCAATGAAAACAATAGAAATACAGAAGGACCCTCCTACACCTCTCTCTCTCTCTCTCTCTCTCTCTCTCTCTCTCTCTCTCTCTCTCTCTCTCTCATTGTGTGTGTATTTATAATACCATACTTATCTTAATCCACCACCACAAATAAGTAAATGAATTGATTTTTTAAAATATGCTTAAAAATCAGTATGTAAAGAAATATAAGATTAATCAGAGAGTATATGTTTGGGGTGATGGTTTTGTGAGGACTCCTGTGTTCTTGGGGTTTGTGTATTTCAGATGCTCTGCCCATGACTGTGCTGCAAAGCTTTTGTATGACAACCATGAAAAACGTTATCCCTATGAGTAAGGAAGTCATTTCCCACGTTTGACTGGTATTGCCCCTTTGCAGCTGTTAGAACAGTGGGACTCTCCCCATGCATATTTATTCTTATCACCAAATTTCAAGGAGACTATGGTGCTTTGTCACTCACTTCCAGCCTTTCCCGGAGGACTTAGGATGTTGCCCAATCCCTACCCTGCAAATACACACCTTGAGGGAACACCCTGCCTACTTCAGCTAGAGTCAAGGTGTGAGAAAGATTTTTGTTTTTAATCTTTCAGCTAGAAATCAATTATAGAAACTTCTTTTTAAAAAAGTGATCTACCATCAGTCTCCAAGTCAGGCAGAAAGCGACCTAAAATTAACAAATGTCAAGTCTGTGAAGATCAGAAAATATGTTAGAAGTTCATTTAACTTTTTTGTCTGAATAACTGCATAATTTGCTTATTAACGAAATAATGAGGAGATTTTTAGTTTTAACAAGAAGACAGTATAAAATAAGAAGTTAGTGCACAGGATCACTTGAGTTTCACTGCAGCATGTTTTCTCTTTTTGAATATTAAAAAGCCACAATTGTCTGAATAAAAATGATTAACGGACTACATATCAGTTAATCAGAAATGCAACATTTTATAGTTTCCTTTACATTCCAAATAATTGTTTTTAAATTTCTTTAATTTTTCTATCTATATTGGTACTGGCTATTAATGTCCTAATATTCCATTAATTCTGTTCTTAAAGTATGTATACATGTCATGGTGTATATTTGAAACAAACTAAGTTGTTTTATTTCATATTCAAAATGAGAGGAAGCATTTTGCCACAACCTAGTCAAAACTGTATGCTATAAGATATTCATGCCTAAAGGAAGTAGCAAAAGTCTCAATCAGAGACAAGGTGGACTTTTCAGGTCCGACCACTTCAATTGTTTTACACAAAAATCACTTCTCAGCAGGTGAGCTGTGCCTCAAATACTGAGATAAATAATTTACAAAATAGTACAAAAAATTGAGAAATTTCAAGGTTTTGACTTAGGGCTGGAAGCAATCCTGCAAGACACACAATTGGTGGAATTTTGTTAAAACAGCACCCATTCTCCAGTAAAATCAGAGAATTGGGCTGTTGGCATAGGAAAATCAGGAGGCAGTAAGTCTTATGACGATAGACATCACCTTTCTCAGATGGAGTATGTTTCCCCCCTGAGGCTCTAAGTCTGTGCACAATATGGCTGCAGAAGCATTGCCTGGGAGCTGATATAGAAGAGTACAGCCGAAACATGGTCTGGAAGCTGATATGGAAGGGCACAGCAGGAATCCTGTCTGAGAGCTGATATGGAGGGGCACAGCCAAAACCCTGTCTGGCAGTTGATATGGAGGGTACACTGTGAAAGGAACTGGGGAACCTCTGTCGCTACCTTTGTGAATGTGCAAAGTCCGCCTCATGTGGGGACCTCTTTCTCCTCTTTAACCACAGTGTCCTTTCACTCAGTTTTTCTTTGTTTCATCCCCTGAGCCTTTTCTGATTCGACACAACAGCTTTCCTTCACTTTTATCTTTGACTACCTGTGACCAGGTGGTTCTCTCCGCCTTTACTGCTCAACTGCACCACGACACACACATGCTTTCTCTTCCAGGCCACATTCATACCACAGAACTCCGGTTTCTGCCACCAGAACTCACAGGAGCGATGTAACTAGATGTCATCAGTATTAGCCTTGTCATGGCCATTATAGTCATCATCATCATCATCATCACTGCCATATGTAGGCAGCTTCTATCTCATGCAAACTGATTTTACAGATATGAGAATTCTAGAAAACTAGGACAATCTTGTCCCTGGGACTTCAGAGTCTACTCCAAATTCCTAGCTACAGTTCATGACATAGTATGGTTTTCTCCTTTTTTTCATTCAGCCAAAAGAATCTACTATTTTGTCTCTGTCACTTTACATGTGCCAATCCTGTTACCTACAGCATACCATTTCTGAAGGCCAGCCAGCAGTTAGCAAGGAATATGATTCAGAGCCTTATATACCTAGAATTTTTTCACTGTGAACTGTTGAGACCACAACGACCATGTCCCCCAGAACCCTGTAAACTCTTTGCTACATTCACCAAAGTATTTCAATATACTGTAATTCCTTGGCTTTTCATTTAAAAATTTAGTACATTTTTATATCTTGTTATGAATATCAAATACCATGTCTTTAATATCTCACAATTAAAACAGGAACTTTAGAAAATATATTTATAATTATTTTAGGAAACTATCATAAATAAGCATACTAAAAGATTTCAATAATTTTATAATTTTTTATTCTAAAAGCTATTACTATTGATACATCCATGAAAGTTTTATATAGTTAGACATCTTAGAAGGGAAGCTATTAGGTTATGATCAAATTACCTAATTTTGCAGCTTTGTATCTTATTAGAAATAAAAACATTATGGTATTGAAGTTTTTATGGTTGTTGGTGTTAAAATGCACTCCAGCAAATACTGGTTAATTTTGTAAGAGGAAATGCCATAATTTACCTGAACATGGCACTTCAGGGTATTATAAGATGTAACCTATGTACAATGAATATACATAATAATGTAAAATAAACAATTTGTGTTAATTGATCTTGGGAGTTTTATGATGTTTTATGTGATATCAAGAACCAATATTAAAAACAAAAAACAACTTGTTAACAGAATTCTACTACCACTGGCTGTGCCTTTGTTAAATAACCATGATAGCGCTTTTTATTTGAGATGTTTGGAGAAGACTGTGGCTCGTCTACTAAGATTCTTGAAGATTTTTATGGTGTCCTTAAATATAATGATATGGAGATAGATAAAGGTTGGTATTTAAGGACTCCATAAAAAATCTTTAAGAATGTTAGTGATTGAACTTCCAGTAAATAAAGATGAATCTCTAATGAGTTGTATTGATTGTTTTTAACTTGAGTGTTAATAGGTCAAGCACTAATCTGTTACCTCTGTAAAATCTCCACAGTTCATAGTTGTAAGAGAGGACCCATTTTACACTGGGCATGGTACCTATATTCTCTGGTTTTCTTAAAACAATCCCTTGAGAAAAAAAGATGTAACTCAGAAGTATAGTGCTTTCTCAGAATGCCTAGGACCCTAATTTAGGTCTTGAGTGTGCTTGTGGTGCACACACACACACACACACACACACACACACATACACACACAGACATACACACACACACAGAAAGAGAGAGAGAATTTTAACTAAATCATGCTGAGTAATGCTAAGTATAATTAATTAATGATGTGGGAAGACAACAGAGCACCAAGAATAACAGCCCTGACTCATGTTCATAGTCTGATAAGAGGAGAATGGTATGTGCTTATAAAAGTTCAGTGTTGAAGTGACATTATATTTCCATGCATCTGTATATAGACATCTGATTTAGTCCAAAATTAAGAAAAATGCAACAATATCATGAAATACAGACGCAAAAGCTCATTTCCAGAAACCGTACATAAAATGGCTTTATTGACTACAGGCAATGATTCTTGGTTGCTTAGAACAGATAAATTGATCAAGAGTCAGAGCAAGGAGATGGAATAAAAGGATTCATCTATAGGTCTGGGGGGCTGCTGAGGGTTGTCCTGCCCCAGATGGTGCTCAATGTGGTTCCTGGTGGTAAACCCTGAGACTCATCCCATGCTCTATACACCTTGTTTATTTCCCTTCCTGCCTTGGGACCTCCTGGTACTCCCGAAGTGTGAAGCAATGCCAAGCTGACCCTGCTCCTATTTGTCACCGCCCTGCTGCTACTCATCATCCTGCTGACAAAGAGATTGTGTTTTCGAATGAAATCTTTCTGGTTTGTTTTTAATCTAAATTCAAATTTCCCATCAAGGAAATCTTGACTCCTCAGTCTCTAAAGCAGCCCAAGAATCTTCAGGCTCTCTTCACAGACAGAGTTAAACCAGCTTTACAAAGGAACACACTTGTGAATAAAGGCAGTCACTGTCTTTTATTTGTGAATAAGGAAAAGCAATTGGGATCCTCTGCATTTAATGATTCCGAAGCTAAACTTATTAGAAGTTGGGCTTAAGAACACTTATATTTGGATCTGAACTCCATAATGGCTTATTAAAAAGAGACTCATCTCTAAGACATGCACAAACACAGGGATAAAGACAGGCTTGGCATTTGGACAAAAGTTATCAAGTATCTTGTACCTTGATATCAAGATCCCAGTCTCGCATTAAGTAGGCCTTTCCTTGTTTAGTCGGTTTTGGAGCTTTGTTCAGCCTTTATCAGACAGTAGAGATGTATGCCTCGATGCTGAACCTAGCATCTTCAAAACCATGGCCCTGCTCTTCATAATCTATGAGTTGGGGCAAATGATTTGCCTTCCCTGATGTACAGTGTCCCTCATCTATAAAAATGATAATAAGAATATTGTATGTGGAGTAGGATTACCCTGTGTGTTAAATGAGTACTAGAGTTGATGAGCACCTCAGAAATGTAATTGTATTTCAACAGCTCTAGCCCAAACATTTGGGACATATTCTGACTTTGCCTTTCGGTTAATTCATTACTTCCCTTCAGCAAACACTGCTGGTCTCGACCTTGCCTCTCAGAAAGAGTTTGACAGGATTTCATCTCTTTGGGAGGACTGCTCTCCCAGAGCCGACTTCACTGCACACATGAACTATAGTAGTCATTCCTGCGGACTCTGTAGCCTGTGTCACAGCCAACATGGCTGTCAGTTCACAGGCTTGTGTGTCAGACAGACATCACCGTATTTTCCAAATCCTTGGCTGGTTGCTGTATTGAAGCTGGGCAGACCCTTCCAGTATAACCAGATATGAAAATTTATTCACTCGGGAGTTCCATTTGCCAACTTATCAGTACAGGGATAAGTGAGAATCTCACTTGTGGCCCTGGCTGGCTGCCACACGCCGCCACTATGCATTCCTCTGTAGCTTTCCTCAACTCTTTCTATATTCAAACTCCCAATTTTCTCTTGGGCCAATGATGGGCACGTGTTTCCTGCACAGGATCATTTTCCTCTTGGGTTTCTGCCTCTCCTTTGTATGGCTCTTCCACTCAGGGGACAGGGCACTCATCCTCTTCTCTCTGATGTCTCCGTTTCTTTTGTGCTTTTCTCTCAAGCCTCTCTTCCTGGGGTTTGCCCTTTCTGTTTCCATTTCTGTCCCAATCATTTGTCCTTTGCATTCATACGGTCTTCCTGGTACCAATCTCACACATCTCTAAATGACCCTAAGGGAATTTCAGAGCAAAAGAACCAGAGGGAACATTTCTCTCCCTCACCTTGCCATTCTACTTCTCTGCAGCAGTGATCAGAGGGTCTGCTGTCTGCTTAAATAAAAAAGCAGGAAGGACGAATTACAGAGAAAAACACATTGATTAATAACCGAAATCCTATCTTCCTTTTCAGTCACTACACTGATTGGGTACAACCTCTTATCACTTATTATGTGAACATTTTTGGTGACTTCTGGTTATGAACGGTGGCACTTGCAATCTTCTGGACCAGTTCTACCAGTTTGGAGAAGTTGCAACAATGTTCTCAGCCTCCCCCACTCTCCTCACTTGCTACCTCTTTTTGTTTCTTCAGTGTTGGACCATATTAAAGTCTCACTGCTTTCTGAAAAGAAAAATGCTGGCTCCTAAGGGATGAACAGATGCCTAAGATAGCATTTGTCCCTGATTTTTCTTCAATCTCACCATCAAAATTCCAGGAGGGAGCAACTCTTCTCTTTGTGGCTATTAAACATTGTTGTAATATCATATTTCGAAATTTTAGAACTGAGGTTGGTGAGATGGCTCAGTGGGTACAGGTGCTTGCCTTGCAAACATAGCTACAGGAGTTTGGAATATTCATGGTAGAAATAGAATTCTGACTTCTAAGGCTTTCTTCGTATTTCACATTTGGTCTGTGATGTGTATATGCCCACACTAACATATTCACGCCATAAATACACCACACACACACAC
>JAQHUG010000187.1:1418851-1442089 GCA_028555095.1 Dicrostonyx torquatus
CACACACACACACTCACACATGCCACACACACAGAGACACACACACAAAACAATAATAGCAATAATAATATGAACAACTGCAAAATTATTTAGAGCCAAAAAAGATTCAAAATAGTTCCATATTCTCTATAACTTTTTAACATATTAAAATAAGGTTTTAATATAGATGGCTAAATAAGATTATTAAAATTAAGTTAAACTTGCTTCCTTTTTATCAAATACATCTATCTGAAATTTATAATTGCATTTTTTTTTCCAAGACAGGGTTTCTCTGTGTATCGCTGCTGTCCTGGAATTCTGTACACCAGGCTGGCCTCAAACTCACAGAAATCCTCCTGCTTCTGCCTCCCTAAGTACTGGAATTAAAGGCATGGGCCACTATCACCCAGCTTCTGTCGCCGCCCAACTTCTTTTTATAATTGTGTAAATTATAGCCTCGAACTCGTGATCTTCCCACCTCTGCCTCCTTCAGCAAATCCTACTGGTGTGCGCAACAACAACCAGCACATTATGTTTTTATAATATCATTTCTCTTGGTGTGACTAAGAACAATCTTAACAATGGGAATTATAAAAAGGCAGAGCTCCTGCTCCCAACCTGCCCAAAGGTCAAAGATGACAGAGCTGATGGAGCTTTGCCATGAGCCTCAGACAGGGCCGGCTTTAAATGAGACCCACGGCAGACAGACTGCGTTTTCACAAAGGAAAGCATCCCTCTACATGTTCTAAACAAAACCCATGAGCAGACAGAAAGTTTGATGAAGAATCCAAGCAGCACATGTCTTTCCCACGATCATTCTGAGCCCCTGTTCCATGTTCAGGAAATTATTAAACAAACAATGATAACCCTATTTGTTCTTCCTAGTCTTCCAGTGTGCACGTTCTATGCACCACCGCAATTCCACATTCAGTGGTCTGCTGAAGCAGAAACAGTACTGCTGTAACCCATAGCTAATAGAAATTTTCAGAGGGCTTAGCTCATGTAGCGTTGAAATGGTGCATCAACTCTCGGTCCCTGTAGTGTGTCTGAGATGCAAACACATAAGCAATAATCTGTACAAAGTCACAGCAACTTCGTATGCACAGAAGACTGGATTGCTTTATGACGAATCTGGGGAACTCTTTTATTTTACAAATGAAATGAGATTTGGGCTATTTAAATAAACTACCACTTAGGGCCAAGCAGGGAATTTGAGCCATGGTTCTTATCTCTGTTAATCACCAATTAACAAGCTACCTTTTTGTGCTGGGTATTCTTGTGGGTGCTGAGAAAGGACTGACAGCAGTCACAATGCTTCACTGGTACTGCAGAAGTTCCAGTGGAGGGTTGGCTGAGGAGTACAGATAATAATCAGCCGACTTCAGAGGACTCTTGATCCAGCGCAGCAATGAATTCGCTAGGATGATTCTGTCTTTGATTCTCACTGCTGCTTTCCAGGTGCTGGCTCCAGTCTTACTCACTTCCCTGTCACTGTTACAATGTGACAATCAGCAGTGCCTGTGGTTGGAAGTTTTCAGATACTAATCTAGCAAATCAACCCTGAACCCATTAGTGTGACTTGAGGATGAGATGCTATCTGACTTATGACAATCAGGGTCCGCTCCCAGAGACCAGGAGTCAATTCCTCCCCAAGCACCCTCTGGGAATATGAAAGAGCTGTGAAGAAAAGGACATTAAAAAAATCAACAAAAATAAATATAAGCTTGCTGTGATTGTTTACTGCTGAGAGCTTGCTTTGCCACACTTCAATTGATTTCTGTACTCTGAGCCATGGAGTTCTAAATGTTGTCTAGAGGTATCTTAGGATCTGAGGGGAATGCCACCTTATATGCCCATCCCATACCGCCAATATTAAACATCTAGTTTCTCTACTGTCTGTCTGACATGTTTGGTCTCTGTGCTAAATTTTGTTTGAAGAAAATGTTTTGCTGCCGAAGTCATTTTAAACCCCTCTCCCTACCTACTTTCCATGCAATGTTTTCTTTCACTCAAGGGCTAGTCCCTATTTCTGCAGTGCCTCTTCCAGTACTAGCTAGACCCAATCAGAATGCCATGCTCTTAGTGCTAAAAATTCCGTTTCATGAGCTCCTTTCTCGTGCTTCTGATATTTTTCTGAGAATAATCACTTCACAGAGATTTCCCCACTCCTTTCCCCATTAACCACTAATGACAGTAGAAAATAATCTCCTTCTGCAAGACTTCAAAGACTGGCTTTGAGGTTCTGCATAAGCAAGGGAAGTTCTGAACAGTGAGGGGATCCACAGATGCAGGCACTAAAAGCCTTAGTGTGCTTGTCCTTCCAGCCATCCTGCTCATTTGGACAGATTTCAAGTCTAAGGAACCTTAGTGTATCTGTCCTTCCAGTCAGTCTTCTGATTGGCTGGAGGAAGATCCATCACACAGTATGAGGATGAAGACCTAAATTAACAAGACAAACTTTGATGGAGAAAGGACAAATATTTATTCATATGAAACTTAGTGCTTATTATGACCACACCCTGGTGAATTACTCTCTTCCTCTATAAATTACGCTATCTCCTTCATATTCTGAAATATTTATGTGTAATTTGGAAAAAAGGATCACATGTATTGTTGACCTAAGTAACTCAAATACATAATACATATTAATCTTAACATATTTTGTCATAATGGCATGTTTAGGTTTATAAAATTGTTTTTCTATTGGGGGATTAAAATATTAAACTTCCAGTCTTATATAATGAGTAACATTCTTATCATAATCTTTAGCAATATCACTGAAGACAGAGTCCTGTGAATCTATAGACACAGAATTTGGGGCAGTATTTAGTAAGAGAAAATAAGAAAAGCAAGATTAGACAAAGGGAGGGCTCACCAGCAAAACCGTCCTAAGGCAGGAGCCAGATATTGTGTCTTTTAATACAGATAACACATCAGAGTTGTCTTAAAAGAAGGAAAAAGGCCTGTTCCTCCTACCCTACAGTTACCAGTCACTGGATGAAGGCTAACAGCCCTGGAAAGGAGGTATGCCTTAGAAAATCAATTCCCTCTGGAATAGGTAATGCTGGGATTGGTGCCCAGCTCTGAACCACTGTCATCAGTGTGCTTGGCAGTTGGGGTACTGAGGGCTTCATCTCTAAAGGGTGATCCAATGCCACATATTACCCCCATCTCAGGCTCAAAGAGGATCTATTTAGGATACAGCAGCAGGTGTGTATTTGAGGAGTATAAAAGACTGCTGCCTCCTATCTTATGTATCTAATTCATACAAATTATTTCTGGTAACTTTGATGCATGATTGAATGTAGTAAAATACATCTCTTAATACAATGAAAGTACAAGTAATGGAAGGTTGATGAAATAAGAGAAGCAAGAGAGAGGTTCCCAATGTCATTAATTAAAAGATTGATTCTTAATTAACATAAGTGTACTACAAGAATGTTAATGAAAGAAGCATAGGACAAGCCAATGATGTTCAGATGAGGTTTGGTATGTGATATACTTTACTTTTTATTTAGGAAGAGAAAAGAGGAAACCATAAGGAAGTTTTTGTTTGTTTGTTTGTTTCCTTGGTTAAATGCTCTAATGTAAGCCAGGTTATGAAGAGTTGGGTAGCATTCTCATTATAAACAGGGACCACCAAGAGTAACAGATATCTCCAATAGCATACACGTAGCACTCAATAAAATAGACACAAGGTTCTATGAGAAATACCTGCAGGTTAGAATTTTCTGCTGTTGAACTGAAACGGAGATTATATTGCACAGTCCTATGTTAAATGAATCCTGTACATAGTAGTATTGAAAGCAATGATCATATTATTCAACTTTTAAGCATTAGTATCATTATGATTGTATGAGTTGGAAGTAGGGAATAGATGTGAACTCTGTGTTTAGATGTCATGATGTCATAATGTGTGTGTGTGTATGTGTGTGTGTGTGTGTGTGTGTGTGTGTGTGTGTGTGTGTAGGCCAGAGGTCAAAGGACAGCTTAGTGGAGTTGGGTCCAGGACTCAAACTCAGGTCAGCATGTTTGACAGCAAACCCTTTACCTGTTGAGCCATCTCATCATATCCAACTGTTATTTCAAATACCGAACGCTTTCCTCTAAAAGCCTGATTTGATCATGATGATCGTTAAATCGGTTACATGGTTAGACTAAGCACCAGGAAAGAAGAGACCTTGTTAGGTTCTACCTGAGAATTTTGTCCTCACAAACTAAGACATTGCTTTGCCAGAGAGTAGATAATTGATGAATGAATGCATAAACTATCAATCAAATGATACAATGCATAGCAATCCAGTGATCGTGCATGCTTAGTAGACCTGATGGATGTTTGAATTGTCTACTTTGTCAACATTTGCAGACTAACAGGACTTTGTAAACTGTTAGTGCTTACTTTTTATATATCAACATATACTTTTACAATTTTTGAATGCCCGAGATGGTGTTCAAAACAGAACTTAGTCTTCAATTTTTAGTGATTCATTACAAGTTACCACCCTGTATGTGTTTAACTGTTGGAGTCAGAGTAATGATTTATTGTTTATTCTTTATTAACCAAACTGTGCTAAGCTTTTAAATCCAGTTAGAAAAATAAGTTTTCTGTTTTAGCCAGGATGAATAAGGCTGTGGTGAAGCATCATGACCATAAGCACCTTGAGGAGGAGAGGGTTTGTTTAGTTATACATACTGAATGACACTCCACTGAGACAATCCAGGATAGGAACTCAAATTGAGCAGGAACATGGAAGCAGGAGCTGATACAGAGACTCTGAAGGAGTGCTGCTTACTGGCTTGCCCCTCATGACTTGCTAAGCATGCTTCCCTATAGCACCCAGAATCATCAACATAGGGGTGACATAACACAAAACAGTTGTGACTGTTCTACATCACTAATTAAGAAAATATCCTATAGGCCAGTCTACAGCTCTATCTGTTTTTGTTGTTGTTGATTGTTTGTCTGTTTTGTTTTTTGAGACAGGGCTTTTCTGTGTAGCATTGGGGCCGGTCCCGGAATAGCTCTTGCAGACCAGGCTAGCCTCGAACTCACAGAACTTCACCTGCTGCTGCCTCACGAGTGTTGGGATTAAAGGCATGTGCCAAGCTCCTACAACTCTATCTTATGGAGGAATTTTATCAATTGAGATTCTCTCTTCTCAGATGACTATAGCCTGTATCAAGTTGACATAAAACTAACAAGCACATGTTTGTTTGACTTAAAAACAACAATAACCAAATAATTCATTAAAATATTTAGCTCTGGTAAATGTTATATATTTTTACTATTTACATATACTGTGCTATCCAGTGTACAGAACAAGCAGAAATTACATATAAAAAAAACAAGAATGCTAAGCTGGCATGCAAAAATGTTTAAGGTAATGGGGAAAACTGAACAGCAGAAAAGAGTACTAAAGCCAAAGGAGTTTCTCCATTGGTTTTGGGCCAGCAGAATTTAGGCCAGTGAGTAGCTCCTTTTATTTGTGGGAAAATATAACTTGATAATTTGCAATCATGATTATAAACCACAATCAGTAGATTTCTTCCAAGTCACATTTCTGCCAATTGCCAGGACACTTTGGACTAGAATCTCATTTCAAATTCAGTCATCTGATATTCTTTGAAGTGTCACATTCTTTATCTGTCTCCTCTCGTGAAGGTCCATTATTTTCCGGAGTTTGTCACAAGACTCAGCTTGTTCTACCGATGGCCATTTAGGTAACACATTTCTTGTATTGCTGAGGTTCCCAATTCACACTAATGCCTCTAGCAGCAAGCAGAGCAGTCTCTCATGTGGCTCTTTGTGTTTAATTCACCAAAACTGAAGAAGTAATGGCTGCAGCAAGAATAATGGCAGAAGGGACTTCCCTCACCTCAGCAGACATTTTGAAAGATAAGACTCAATAACCCACAGTTGAGTGAATTACCAATTCCACAAGGATGAGAAGGAAACAAAATTAAGGAGGAAACACATGACGATGACTTCACTGGGACAGAAACTTTGATTAAAAAAAAAAAGTAACGTTAGGAAAAGAGGAAATTTTGTTTAATCTCCTCCTCCTGTTCTCTTTCTGCTTATTGAAATAAATATGACCAGACTGTGGAAGAGGAGCAAGTTCCAGGTTGCTTTGCTCATCTACATGAAGCAATGATTTGCCCAGAAAGAAAACTTAACCACTTTGAAGGTACAAAGCAGAGCTAATGCTAGGTTCTTTGTAGTTACCTCAGTTGATAAAGGATGCTCAGTCCCACTGTTCAGTATTCCATGAACTGAATCACCAGGAGAGTTACTGAAGGCTTGCAGGCTGAGACATATAAGGCTTGTAATTTTTCAGGGAATACTTAGCTCTGAGTAGGAAGATGACATTCCAGAAGCTATAAATAAGGAGACAACGAGAGGGTGGGGGAATGCCCCTTTGTTCCTTGAATGGAAACATAGCTGTGTAACCTAACATTAAAGCCACTCTTTATTTGCCTTTGTTTAAGTGATTATAGACATATTATTGTCTTTTAAAGCTGAGATGAGTGAAAACAGCAGTAAGTCTACCAGGAACACTTGTGGGAAAGCCTTCTTATTACACTTCAAAGCTCGCTGTATGTGTGTGTAGTGCCGATTACAAGTCACACCTGTATCTAGCATCACTTCTGAGCCTCTCAAAAACACTGTGATTTAAGCAAAGTCGTCTGAAAAAAATACAAGACTCATATACCTCAGTCTGGAAGCCTTTGCTAACTTCCCTGGTGATCCAGTTCATGGAATATTGCTTTCTGCAGTAATTTCTTTCACTTTTAATCATGGAAATAATTGAATGCTGGAAAAGCCCTCTTCCTGCAAATTTATATTAAGACATTTTATTAACATAGAGTATATCATAGCATATATCTCAAACATCTAATAGTCCACTGTCAGGCAGAGAATTTCTAGGTGTTGTCAGTACCAAAAACCTTATCTGTTTATCAGTGTGCATGCACATGGCTCCATCACTACTGTACATAGGACCATGAGACTTGCTGAAAAGTCTCTGCGGGATGCCTCCAACAAAAACATATATCAATATAGAGCATAGTGTTTTTATGCCTATTTGTCTCTAATGGCACTCCTTTGGCTTGGGTAGCCCATGTGAGCTTTCCGTCCCCAGTGTATGCATGGCAATCACCTTGTTCCTCTTGGTTTCTGATGGAGTGGTCAAGTTCCAGGACTCCAGGAGTCGACTCTTCATCAGGTCTGCTTGATATTCTGTCTTTCCATGATTGCTCCATGTCAGAGCAATCTGCTCGGCTCTCTTAATTCCCAGCAGTCCGCTGCTCTCCACAGAGCCCATTGAAATTGTGCTGCAGTATCATTGTGGTGGTGTATATGTCTTCACAGCTTGGGACTGTCCATATCAGCTCACCGACCTGCAGATGCTCAGTTATCCCGTTGTCTTCTATTCTTCTTACCGGCGGAGCTCCAGTGTGGCAATCTATGCCACTAGGCTGGCTTCATTCCAAGGCATTGTTGCTGATGACAGTCCTGAGTTGCCATTTAATGCTAAGCATTACTCATAGTGCATAGGAAGAACCAGCGGACTTCTCTCATTCATCTCTGTCTCGTAGCTGTGGATGAGGGCACACATTACTGTCCTATAAATCTAAACCTCCTTTTATGTCAAAAGCACAGTACTGTCTTGGTATATTTTCTAATTCTTAAAAAAGAAAAAAAATACTTTTTAATCTTCTTGTGTTTCTGGTCAAAACACTACCTGTGTAGCAATAACTATCACTTTTTGTAAAATAATTACAAAGCACAGATATGAAATTAACAAGGCCTTTTTTTCTAGAGTTCTTCTACCCTAATGGTGCCTAAAACCTAGATGCCATTTGGTGATGCACTGGATGAACTGGAATTCTCTGAGGCTGGATCCATGCCTCCATGCAAGAATACCTTCATCTTCTATCTCTGAAAATACTGCAGAGATGAGACAGAAAATATCTTGTTAAAGAATGCACCTTTTTTTCTTCCCTTTGAAGTAAGCCTGAGAAAATAAAAGAACCACATATACTGTAATCTTGTAGAATCTTACTTTATAAGTTCCAGAGTGGCCACTTTCTTAGGTTTTCCAGCATTCAAGTCCCCCTTACTTTGGAAGTTCCTTGTCAAAGCAAACAGTTTCTTTGGCATTCCTCAGAAGTGGCTTTATAAGAGAGAGAATTCTGTCGATTAGCACCTGCTTGAGCAATGAGCACAGGTCCCAACTTTGGCATATAGCTTAAGGAGAGCTCAGTACACAGTCCAGGTCAACCCCCACACTGACTGTAGACTTAAGCTTTAATTTTCATAAAGAAAACATTGTGCTTCAGTACTTCAACTAACCTTTCTGAGCATTGAAACAGATACCTTAATATTCACTGTCATACCTAATCCTTGGATTAGGAGTCCTGGGTTCTGACCACTGCACCATGAGATTCTTTTCTCGCTTTACCACACCGTGATTGATCCAACTGTCAGTTATGCAGCTAGTAAGTGATATGAGCGATGAAGGGCCTTGGAGGTCCCTAGCCTCCTTCATCCTAGCCCCCCCCTCCACTGTGATTCTTGTTCAGAGCAGATTTCTTTGTAAACTTGTGGCATTATGCCCTTTCTGTGGGAAAGGCACACCATGATCCCCATTGGGTACCAGAAGTCACACTAGGATTGAGTGCTTAGTCAACATTTTCCTTATATGTCCCACGCATAGTGGCAGAGTTAATATGCCCTTCAAGGTTGTGTACCCTGGTGCCTCCAACAATTGCATTTAATGACTATTATTAAATACACCAAGAGTCACTTGCACACACACACACGGTGATTCTGTGACATGCCATCAGACAACTAGGACAGCTGCCAAGTGGCTGATAGGGAACTTAGCATAAACATCTGGATCAAAGAATAATTTACATCCTGAGAGGTAGGGTAGGGAGGGGCACAGAATGGCATAGGATGAATCTATTTTACTATTCCAAACAACTTAAATGTGAGTTACTTCTAGAATTTCATTCAATATTGTTGTACTGCAGTTGACTGGATAACAACTGAAGTCTCAAGAAAAGCCTTGGTAAAATAATGATGAAGGGCAATTAGCTTAAGTAGTACGGCCACGGTTTGTCTTTCTGAGACATTCACATTTTAGCTGATGGCGGAAAGGTTTGTGTCCAACCCTCTTGGACATAACTTTTTGCAACTCCTGTATTCTAACAGCTTTCTGCTACACACCCACACTCAAAACTCATCAGCATCCCCATCTCCCAGCATGATTTTGCTGGAGATCTTGCAGCACACCTTTTCAAAGGCCCTTATAGGAAGCCTTCACTCTGCTTCTGAGTCTGCCAGCGAAGATGCACTTTATAATAAAACCAATATAGTAAAGGATATTATGGGAGATCTTATTACCAGGTAGATACATTCCTGCATTATGACTTTACCTGATAAGAACCTAACTTTTCATAACAGAAAGGCTGAATGGCAAGTTGTTTTCCTCGGTGCTTATCTATTCCTTTAAAGGGTAGGTGGTTATAGAAAGAATGCATAATGCCAGAAGATAAAAGGGAGAGAGCACTGCTTCAGAAACAGCACAAGGAATAACAAAGGCAGAGAATGGAGGAAAATATTGGCAATGTTTATTTGTTCTTAACCCGAGTAAGCGTAAAACTGCTTCAAAGAAAGTTTGACTTTCTCACACTGTAATACCCAAGCCAGAACTAATGAGGAGAGTAATTTCTTAAAAGCAATTATTGTCTTTTGAAGTTTCAGAGAAGGAAGATGAAGGATTTTCTTTCCAGTCTAAAAGAGTTTTGATGTTTCCTGAAATATATAGATGTATCTTAAAGAAAGAGGAAGAATGTCGTTTGAAAGCTATGAATCACCTAGGATTTCTTTCTCTTGCTAAATCTTGTTCTACTTTTTGAATACCTTGCCAATAGCTAACCATTGCTGTGTGCAGCCCATTGATATCAAAACTACTGCAGACCAATGCCCTGCTTTCATTGCTCCTGGGGCAGCACAGCAGGTTCCAGGGATGGCACCTGGAATGACATTCTGAGTGAACTCAGCGCCACAGACTCTCATCTCCGCTGGGATCAATACTCAGCTCAACAGCAGAGAGTTTAAGTAGTTTTGGGTTGACGTGGACAGAGAGCAATATAATGGATGTTGATCTCAGAGATGCTGTTTTCATGAGAAATTACTGAAAAACTGCAGTTGTGGCTATATGTTTTCATACTGGACACTTTGGAAAATGACTATAATTACATAGAAAAGAGAGACCAGATGACATGTTGGGCTTTTATGTACTTTAAATCACAAAAATATATTTGTGCATTTACTGTATATTTTTTTGTGAAGGAATTAAACAAGGACAATTGGTCCTGTGTTTTGCAACGAAGGCTCATTCTGGTTAATCATTTCCAATAGCATGCCTGACCTCTAGTAGATTTCACGTTTGTCCTCTCCCACTCCCTACACCTGAAATTCTGGACTTTAACACTGAAATTTTCTAGGTCATTTTATTTCATTGAGATATTTTCAGGTGATTAAAAATAAATTGAAAAGTGTCTAACAGTAGTTAAACTAATAATAAATTAATGCTTTATGAATGAAAGAAAGACAGCTAATTGTTGAAGTGTAAACATAGTAAGACAGAATCATCCCTTTCCTCTGGGGTCAAGAGGTGTGCAGGAGACCTTGATTAATGTAACACAACAGGAAGTCCAGCACCAGAAACATCCTCATTAACTCAAGGACAGAAAGAGCACTGTAAAATATGAGTGCCTCCCTTCAATGTCAGTTAAAGTCACTTGGCAAAGAAAAATCACTTCTACAATAATAAGTGGGTGCATTTATGTATATGTGTTATCTGTGTTGTATATGTATGTATATGTGTGTATGCATGTGCATGTGAGCATGTATGCATGTATCTATGAGTATTCATATGCATGTGTCTAAGTGTGAATGGGTATACATACACTTCAGAATTGCCTTAACACAATTTAAACTGAGGCTAACATAAAGGTTGATTGCAAGTCACATGGGAAGGAACATACACAATGAATATGTATTAGCTGAATAAATGGCTGACAGCTAAATATATTTTATAAGTCACTGTGAGTTTCCCTATTTGTGAATATGAAGCCCTTTCAAAAATAAAATAAAGCCAGGCAGTGGTGATGCACACCTTTAATCCCAGCATTCAGGAGGCAGAGACTGGTGGATCTCTGTGAGTTTGAGGCCACCCTGTTCTACAACAGCTAGTTCCAGAACAGGCTCCAAACCCTGTCTCGAAAAAAAAAAAACCAAAAAAAAACCAAAAATAAATAAATAAAATAGGACCTGAGACTTGGTTAACCTTTCAAAGACAACTGTGGGTACCTCCTCTATCAGAGGTTACTCTGTCCTTGTGGCTGTGGCTCATTATTAGATGAAGTCCTTCAACTGTAGCAAAGGAGGCCAGAGAAAATAAAAACAGTGAAATGGGGTCCCAATTCTCACACCTTAGTGATGAACCACACTTCCAGTCTTTTCATTGTGGATTGAACATAGAAATACTAAAGAATGAACATGGAGGTTGGTCCTATATTCGTTATTACATGAGCAACTTGCACAGCAGTGGGCCTACTTCAGTGAATCTTGACGACAGTAGAACCCAAATCAAGCATTTTTTTATCACCTGGACTTGGAAATGTAAATAAATAACTTAAAAATAATAGTCTTTCAAGAGAGGATGGAAAAAAATTCTCAAATTTTAGCTTCATAGTTGAAAGCTTACCTACATTTTTAAAATTAAGACTTGAGCTCTATCTGATTTCAAAAATTTTAATACTTAGGTCTGTAAAGTGATCAAAATAGAAATGGCATGATGTAGTCATTGAAGAGCCCTAAAACATTAGAGAAAGAAAAGAAAAAAAGTAAATAAATTCAAAACTCAGAGCTAAGCTGCAAAAGTTGGGATGGCCAAGACATCCATCTGCATTTTTCTATCTATTGCCCTCTGTGCATGATGTTGGGTACTTCTGTGTGTAATTCTGTCACATCTTGAGTGAATTTGGCCTAGCTCTTTGATTTTATTGAGTTGTTTGCAGATACATTTCCATAAATATAATAATTAAAGTTATATTTATCTTCCCTTCAAGAAGAAAAAAAAGGAAACACGAAAGTGATTACAAATTATCGATTGAAACAGGCATGTAGCCTAGATTTTGTGTATTATTAATAGAGCAGTGTTGAAGAACACTGACAACAGATGGAGTCAAAGGAAGACAGATGCAGAATTACCTGGGTATTTGGGAAAGAATGCAAGAATAAGAAATTAGTTCTTTACCTCTTGTTAGGGGCACAGCTTATCAAAGCATTAAATCACAAAGTTGTAGCCTAGCTCCTTTCTCACTCTCCTTTAAGCTCAGACTTAGATGTTTCCTTTGTCGCTTAACTTCTTGCAGAGTGGAAGTGCAGTCATCTAACTAAATGAGAAAGCCATGGCTAAGCCAATCTGTAGAGACATTCTCCCCCTTGGCAAAACCACAGAAGTTCTGCACAGAAACACCATAGAGTGTATTCTGTACCCTTCTCTAACAAAGCTAAAGCTACCATTATTGTACTTGACCAATTCTTTCACTGGTCAACTGTACATAAGACCAGTTTCTCTTGTTCAGTAAATGATCATGAATCAGCTTCCTCACTGTAGTAGTGTCTCCTTTAATGTTGCCAGCTATTTTTCTATAGCAGGAGCTTTGCACCTTTATCCTCAGGCCTCATTAAAAGACTTTCATTGTTACTAGGGTTTCTAAAACATATTTATAACATTAGTTTTAGAAACAAGCAGGTCTTTAAATAACTTTATTATTTATAAATCCATTTTATACTGGGCTAGAGAGATAGCTCTGTAGTAAAAAGCATGTACTTCTCTTGCAGAAAACTGGAGTTTGGTTCCCAGAGCCTATATCAGGTGGCTGTGTGCATGTGTGTGTGCGCATGTGTGTGTGTATTCACTGGGTATGGAGATCACAGGACAGTCTTCGGTACTGTTCTTTTGGCAGCTATCCACCTTTTCTTGAGTCAAGGTGTCTCACTGGCCTGCAGCTAGACTGGCCAGCCAGTGAACCTCAATGATCCACCTGTTTAACCTCCCCAGTCCTGGAATTAAATGGGCATGCTAACACACTTAACTTTTTTGATGTCAGTTCTAGTGATCAAACTCAGGTCCTCAAGTTACACAACAAGGAATGCAATAACTGAGCTTTTCCCACAGCTCTACGAACCTATTTTCAAAGTCATCATAAGAACTATGTGTAATTCACTTTCTGAGAAAGCAGCACCAGCAGTGTGGGCCCAGAGCCAACAGCAACAATGATGGAGACAGTTAAACATATGCCTGTTCTTTGACATCCATCTTCCCTGTATGTGTATTTGCTAAGCCCATCAAAGTCTGAAATATTTCCATTCAGCATAAAATTGTAGTGCTTATTGTTACAAAGCATATGTTTTATCTTGTGGAGCAATGGAAAATGTATCTAAATACATCATGCTCACTCTTGGGAGAAATGCAAACCTCCTGTCTTGCATGAGGCAGAAATAAATGAAACTGATAGCAGATAAAGGCTAGCAACATTTTTCTCTTTTGCACTCATGCAAAATACATTGTGTAGAGATCAGCACCATGTATCATAAGCTTCTGTTCCATGCCCAACGTTCTACTGCTGCTAGAGTGGTACAGAGGGGTCCAGATAGAGTCTCTGGACTCAAAGACCCTTCCCTTCACATAAAAAGAGAAACATTCAACTGTGCCTTATCAGGAGCAATGGGACAAACAAAGAAGCTCCTTGGCATTTGGTTATCCTACAAAATATGAATAGAGCTAAAAACATTCACAAGCCTTCAATGTATGCCCAATAAATACTTATGAGTCTCTTTGGACAGTTGAACTCTATGTCTATATAAAGTGAGTACTACCTGCTGTGAGTTATGTGTGGTTTGTATGATTATCACTGCAACACAAAGACTAGAGATGCCCCTGAATGGCATGTGCTTTACTGATCACCTTTTTAAACAAAGAGAAAAATACCAGAGCAAGAAGCATTGATATTCTGGATGGATCAGACCACCAGTATCACCTAGAATTAACACTATAAACAGTTTGTCCTTGCAGAATCTGCTATGGTCAAGGGTGTTGATTTTCACACCTCAGATTTCTGAGGATCTGAAGGAGTTTGGTCACACTCATTAGGAAATGACACTTGTGACCACAATGTTAGTTCATGAATAGGTAGCATACCTAGTCAGGACAATTTCCAAAACACCAGCATCCTTCAGTCCTCCATCTCCCCAAGGCCTCTTTGTGACTGGGCAATGACCTAGCAATAAGCACTGTGGCAGGCAAGGGGCATAAACCACCAAGACAGAGAGAGATTTGAGGAGACATCTGCCAAACTTCAAGGTGGGTACAGGATCCCAGTTAACCTCAGAGACCCAGACTTTCTCTTTTTAGTTATAAAGTCCCTGGGGTTCTAATTGATTTCCACAGGACTATATGCTCTATATCAGAGTGGCTTTTAAAGTAATTAACAGCTACTCTGATCTAGCCATCCCCCTTCCTGCTGTCAGGTAATTTGAGTTTCTTTAGTCATGGTCCACCACTGTATCTTGCAATGACCTTATTTTCAGATCTCCTTAGGTACATATTGGGAGTTCCAGTGTCCAGACCCATCAGTCCCCTGTTGACAAACAAAATAAAACCAAACAAAAACCCACCCACCCCCATACACACACAGAAAACTGATCATCTAATGGTAAACATACATATATTGTTTTCATTTATTTATCTCTAATATTACAGTATTATATTTCTGCCTCCTTGAGAATGTTTCAAGACATAAGGGGAAAATATACTTTTATCAGTGGAAGTTGTCAAAGGGTGCTCAATATATGTGAACTAGAAGCAGCCAGTATTGATAAGAATATCTACATAAGTGAGCATGAGTCAGCAGTCTCCTACTCTTTTTTATTTTTTGTGTTTTTGTTTGTTTGTTTTGTTTTGTTTTTTTTTTTTGAGACATGGTTTCTCTGTATAACAGATGTCTTGGAACTTGCTCTGTAAACCAGGCTGGCCTCACACTCACAGAGATCTGCCTGCCTCTGACTCCCAAGTGCTGGGATTAAAGGTGTGCAACACCACTGCCTGGCAATCTCCTACTCTTAACAAAATAATCATTTAAAAAAGAAACACAAAGTCTAACACTGTAATTATAGAACATGTTTCAATTTTTGATGCAAAAAAAGACAAACTCAATTTTAGTAGATTAAGAAATTAATAAGAAAATAAAATTTAAATTCTTGCTAATGAAATATTCAGTAGGTTGAAACCAGTTTTACCATTTCAGAAAAACATGTACAAAGAGGTGTGAAGAGGCAGAGTATAATACTTCACTCTTTTATCATTAAGTTAAGCTCATTACATATGTCCCATAAATATGAATATATATATAATGAAGAGCAAAACTAAATGGTGCAGAATTAACCTCCCCTTTGGAATCTGAGCCCCAGAAGAAATGAAAGCATGATTAACACTGATGGGATCTATTTTGTTGAAAAATAATTGAGTATTAAGTCATGATTCACTGACTTTCTGAACTATCTCTCAGTACTCTGGAGAAAAAGTGTAAACAGACTACTCTCTGATTTTTTTTTCTTCCAAGAACTCATTGTAGTCATTCTCAAACTGCATTTCATGAAGAATGACTTCTTTCCTTCTCTACCCTCCCTTCCATCCTTACTTCCTTCTCTGTAGTTTCCTAAGAGATGCAATACTCTGAACCATCTAGAAAGGATGTAGAACTGAACGACAGTCTCTAGAAGCCCAAAGGCAGTTACTTATTAAGTAAATACGCCTGGGAAAACTTCAACATTGTTCTTCAGGATTGGTGGATAAAGAATTTTGTTCAAGTATAAAATTTTCATTGTCAAATCTTCTACTTCCTGGCTTCTTGATTTCTTTACCTCCAAATTTCTTATTCAGTCTGTCTGTCCTTCATTCAGAAAACACTGTCTAGCCATGCTACACACAGGCTGAAGCCCTGAGGACACAAGCAAGGCACCATCCTCCTGTATACATATATCTTCCCATGTATACTATTTCACTCCTGTCAGCTTGCTCCAAAAGTACCCATGTAAGATTGCTTGCAAAACAGTTTCTTCATTTAGAGTGAGTTCTGTGTATAATATAGGAAGATAGACACCCCCTTGAATCACTGAAATATCTTTGTCTCTTTTATAAATATTCAATATTTAGGAACTCGTTTATAGGAATTATTTTCCAAATGAATGAGTTCTACTCAGATAAGCTTGGGTTTTTAATGATCAAAAATAGGAAATTTTGCCTCTAGTTTTAAATACTATTTATGTCATATTTGAAAGCATAAATTTTTTTTCCACTTAGCCAAAAGTTTCTTGAAAGGCAGTTAATATGCAAAGAGATTCTTCATAACTAATCTATAGATTCAGACATATTTTCTTTTTTTTCTGATTTTTTTGACAAAATGGTATATTTCTCCTTGTTTATTTCTAATAATAGAGAGAAGTAATGACCTTGCCATTTGTGAGAGAGGAGAAAACAACTTTTTAAAAAGGAACTACAGTGCATTATCAACACCAACGAATCAAATACCTCTTAAATCTGCTGCTTGTATAACATCTGCTCTCAGTTACCAACAAATATACCAGACACATCCCTTACCTTCAAGAGGCTTAGAAGTAATCCAGAATTGAAAGCACAAAGCAAAACTTGATAACATGGCTCATGGTTATTTACATTTCTGGAGAGCTGAGTATCTATTTAGCACTTTGTTGAAAGCTATGTAACTAAAACTGGTGTAAACAGAAGGATCCTTAATTTCTGGAAATAATGCTGGCTGTGATGTGGTTTGCTTCCTTTTAGTTTTTTGAGATAAATATGATCTCACTGTGCAACCCAGGTTCACTTCAAACTCAAAAATTTTCTTGACACTGATGTGATAACATGGTTTAGCGGACATGAAATTACATCAAGTATTGGTCTATATTCCAAGAACCTTCGCAATTGATGGAAAATTTCTATACAAGGTTTAAGAATGAGAAATCATAAAGTATAAAGATAACACTAGATACTAGGAGGAGAAAATAATGCAGGAGGAAATGTGACATGGAAAAGAAAAAGAAGCAAAAAGCCATATTAAATAGTCATGGTCTTGGTCAAGTGATAATGAAGTGAAAAGAACAGATTATGGAGAGGAAGGGGAAAATACAGACCCACATTATCCAGGAGCCCAAAGGAATGGAGCTTGCCTACAGTCCTTAGTGGGAGGCTGTAGCAGTACTATGAATTTGAAGCCAATCTGGTGTAACAAGTCTTTCTTTGTCCCACCAGCCAGTTCTCAAATAACAACACAGAGAGTTATTAAGTAAGAAAACTTAACTTTAGTTTAGTCATGTTTTTAAACTATCTCTTATAACTTATATTAGCCAATTTCTATTAATCTATATGTTGCCACATGGCTCATGGCTTTTATGTCTCTTCCTAAATGTCCTGCTTCCTCTGCACCAGGCTGGTGACTTCCTGTTTCTTCTTCCCGGAGCTGTCTTCCTCTGGAAGTCCCACCTATACCTTCTGTCTTACTATTGACCATTTAGCTTTTTATTAAACTGATCACAGTGACATATCTTTACACAGTGTTACCAAACAAGTAAATATGCCTGGGAAAACAACATTGCTCTTCACAACTGGTGGATTAAGAATTTTTGTCCAAATCAAAGAGAAAGAGCTTCAACGCTAACATAGTAACACTATATATCATAAGAACAATCATCATGTAAGAATAGCATTTACAAGGTCTAGTGCATTTGTATTAGGCAAATTTGGAAAAATTATTATCTATCTTGTCTTGATGAGTTCAAAGCTTTATATCTAAACCATTTTTATTATAACTTGTTTGCTAACCCCAACCTAACTTTTTTGACCTCAAAACATTTTCTTAGACAAGCAATTTAAACTTTTATACCTCTCAACCTGATATATTTTATACCTCTTTCATGAGTTTCTTTTCTGAATTAGGTAACAAGGAAAACTGTAACTATAACTACCTCACCTTCAACTCCATCAGAGACCTGAGAAAAATATAATATTACCTGAGTAAAGAGGGAATATAGAGCAACTTCCAAAGCTATAGAAATGACAGAAACATTTGGCTTCCTGGACAGTCACCCAAGGTTCCTCTGCAATGTTGAAGCATTCATCTTTGGCCTGCATGCCTAGAATATCTGACAGACTTTTCTATAAAGAAAAAATTTTAAATGACTGCCCTACATTGTCTTGGCAAAGTTCAGCAGTCACCTTTTTGTACTCTGCTGTCTAGTTTGGAAACCATAGTGCAAGCAGTCAAAGCAAAGGCAGTTTCTTTGCCCAGTGGCTAACTTTGCCACAATAAAAGCAAACTCCATATGGCAGTACTTTGATAACCATCAAACTTTCTTGAAGTAGATTGACATTGCCAGGAGTAGTGTGCCTCACTGTCATAAAAATCTTTATGTTATTAAAACATTTTAAATGGCATATTCTGTGGGTTTGAAGATCACCTATCTATCTGAAATATATCTCTGTATGACCTTCTTAATATACCTAACATAACTACAGGTTTGATTGTCATAGATGACTAACTACTAACCTATATTTCTTTATTATCCTATCACCATCCTTGGCTGTACAGAATGACACCTTCCCCTAATTACAGACTCTACAATAGGGAGTGAGGAGAGAGACATCACTAGAGTCACTGCAGAGAACATGCTCAGCAGTTTTAGGAGGATTTTGTCTGCCAGAAATGCTTCTCCATACAAGGAGTAGAAATTTCAGTGTACTATTTTATTTTTATTAGTTTTATTAATATTTTTCCAGAATGTATTTTTGTGTACCACATGCATTCAGCACCTGAGATGGTCTGAGGAGGACATCAGATGCCTTGAAACTGGATTTATCAGTAGTTGTGAGCCATCATGTGGGTGCTGGGAATGAACCTGGATTCTGTAGAAGAGTATCAAATGATCTTCGCCTATAAATCATCTCTCCATCCCCAAATCCAGTGTCAGCAGTCAGAAATTTTCCAAAATTAATAGGGTTGGCTCTGTTGCTTATCCATACGTGTCCATATCTTTGCTTCTGTGAAGTTTCATTGAGTTTCGTGTTATAGTGACAGAATGGCTACCTATCTCCAAGTCTTCTCTCCCTAACATAAATAATTTTACTAATAAATAAAAGTTCTCCTAGTATTTTTATTCAGCATATTTCATGTTGCTAATGGTCTCAGACATAGTCACGTGGTCTCTCTTATTTCTGTTTGTGAGACACAAGAAAGAAGAAGGTAGCTGAGTAGTATTGGGGCCTCTTCTGTGAGTGTTGTTTTTATGCACGGTCTCCCACGCTTGCTATATAGTGTGTACTTGTAACTTTGCTTATGATTTTACTTTTGCCTATACTTTTTGCTTTCTTTCCCCCTTCATAAAAACATTTGCAAGGTTTACATCACATTTTGAAGTGTTTTATTCTCCTTTTCTATTAATCTTAATTAACCTCTGCTCAGTTTACTCAACAAAGATACTAGAATTTTGGTTTTCCTGAGTAGGAAAACATAAACTAACACACTTAAGAACTAGGAAGGATTTTTATCCTTGTATATGCCTAATTATCTTTGCAAGCATTACCCATGTGAAAGAAAACAGAGAAATTACTAGGTGATTCCATAGGGATTTAGTAAAAATATTCCATCTTTATGTTTTTCAGGATATTATAGACTTCTGTGTAAAGATGTGTTTCCAAGGGACCTCATCAATCTTGGCTGAGAAATTCACTATGAATTCAGCACTCACATATCAAAAATAAAGTTAATAAATATCCCAATTTATTGAAAAAATAGTTACCACAGTAAAAACTCCAACTGACTCCTCTGGGGTTGGAGTCATCTCATGATGCTGTCTTCACAATGTCATGAAATTTTAAATGACAACTGAGCTAAATCGGGGAGCAACTAGCTTTGTCCAAGTTTAAATTTAGTAACACTGTTAGTTTACTGAGAGTAACCTTGTTCACGGCAGATCTTGGTGATTGTAGATTACATGTGACCAAGTGTCCATCTCTCTGCTCTGTTTAGAGATAACCAAGCTCCACTGGCTTAAGACTGGTGGTTACTGCTGCCTACCTCAAGAGTCCCGAAGGCCGGCTGACACCCACTTCGGCATATTCTTGGAAGTCACTCCTCCATATGTATGGAACTTTCTGGATGAGCATAAAGATGTGAAGGTAAGTGAAACTAGAGCAACTGTTAATTACATCAAAAGTTACTTGCTTATTATTGGAAAGCAGACAAACTAAAAGCAATTAAATTTAAGACAAGCACTTTCGTGAACTCCCCAGCTAAACAAGGAAGTACATGGAGCGGGACTTAGAACAGCTGTACGCCACACAGGGCAAGAAGGTAAGGGTGCAGAGGACCACCCAATCTCTCTCCTCACAGAGTTCTTCAAAGGGTTGGCCTAACACCCAATGTGTACAAGAGTCACCTAGAGTGGTATTTAAAGTACAGGGCCCTGCACAGATTCCAGAGGCTTAGATTCCAGGGCTTAGATATATTTTGCCCTTGATGGCACTCCTGGAATTGAAAGTCATTTACATATCATTTACAAAGTTAATGTTATACTTGGACTTTTATGTAGTTTTCTTTAGTCATAAGAGTGACTTCAGCACAGAACTGATAGATTACCATTTTCTTTCTATCTCCCCAATTTGAATTATTAATTCTCATTAATATTTCCTTTTAATTTCAGTATGATGAACTAATTTGCATCTCTCTTTCACAATGAGAGCAACCCTTACTATTCAGAACTTCTACTCTATCTGGTGTGATGCTGCAATTTATTCAGATATTTAGGATCATTGGTTCTAGTTATAGAATACCTATAAGGTAAAAAAAATGGTAAACCCTTCCAGAGTTGACTAGGTATTCTTAATACTGAGGGCTCTATCTTTTCTACTTTTGAAAACTCAGGCTTTGATTTCAAAAGAGCAGATCTGTTTAATACATTGCCTACTACTTTTATTCTTTTGCAGGCCAACCTTATAAATTACTTGATGTTTTTATGACAGGTTACATGTGTCTGGTGACTGTCACTTTATTGATTTCTGCTTTGACACTTGACTTGCCAACTTTGTTTTTTTTAATATTTGTGGTTTCAAGATTATAAAAGACTGGCTTTTTCTATTCCAGATACAGAACTGGCCCTTAGGGAATACTCAGATTTAAAGTTGTGATGAGTCCCATAGGTTTAGTGGTACAGTATTCAGAGGGCAGATTGTAGTTTTGTAATTCTGTAATCAAGGCCTTTGACTGGATTTCTGTACAATTGCCACTTCCTCTTTTCTATCAGTCTCTAGGCTCATTCACACTTCCTAGATTTCTGGTCCATAAAATCTGAAAAGGAAAAGCAGGTATCAAGAAGAAGCACATCCCTCTGGCATCCACATTACCCATTATATAACACATTAAAAGAATTGAGTGCATTTATATGCAGACTGAGATGCAGTGATTCGTAAGTGAATAAATTAATTATTTGCAATATTAACTAAAATAGTAATTTCACATACAGTTGTGATTGGAACTATTCTCAAGATTATCCCATTTGAATATATACTTTATAGCACAAAAAATCCTAAAATTTTAAAATATAAATTTTGGTTAGGACAAGGTTTCAAAATATTACATAATAGTGTTTCAGTACTACTTTTCTGTCATATTTCAGTTTCAAAAAACCACAGCTACCTTCCTGCTCCTTTTTCTTCATGTCTCCCTCTTCATTCCCTCTTCCTTTCTTCCCTTTTGCCTAGCAGAGGAGCAGGTGGAGGACAAATGGCTCCATGTCCTCAGGTGATTACCATACTATTGTAGGAATATTTATTTATCAGACCATGTTCTTATATTACAGTCCCTGAAGAAAACTTTCTGCAGAGTCTCAGGCCTCCAAGTGAGATGGCTCCAGAGCCCATCAAATAGGCAGTGAAAGTAAATGACAGAAACGTTATGGGATCATAGGGGTATAAAATCTAGTAGGAAGGAGGCAGGGCTGAGCACCTACAGTCTGATCAGCACCTCCTCCTTGCCTCCACCCCAGCCATCAATTCTTTTCACTTTCAGACGTGGAAAGTAAGAGTCTAATAGGAAGAACAATAAACAACTGCCTGGTCCAATGTGACTAATCAAGGAGAAACTCATCAAGTATTTTGCAATGATGTTGTTTGGGTAAAAATAGGAGCAGGAGACCCTTTCTGCATAGAGGATGTGACGGATCTAAAACAAGCAATAATTTCATTTGGACAGAGTAATCTTCCACCTTCACAGTCCGAAGTGGAAACTTCAAGGTGGGAAAGGCAAGGATTACACTTAAGAAAGCACATTAGAAAGGCCCCCTGAGGGATCATTGATGAGACTTAGACATGGAAGGAACTTAGGGGATGTTAATGTTATTATGAGTGTGTATAATAAAGAAATCCTGGAGACATATAAAGATATTAAAATGCACTTATTGGTCTCACCATGTTGTGAAGTCATTAAAATGTATTTAGAAAAATTACTAACACAAAAACTACAATCTATATAAGTAAATATAGGAACTTATCAAAACAAATTTTTACGTGGTCCTATTGTAATAGCTTTCACATGGAAATTAATCTAGAGATAGTTGAAAGAATAAAAATATTACTTAATCAAAATAACATTGATAGTTATCCTCAACTGCCAGAACTATATCTGATGCTTTATTGCTTCTCTAGGCATATAAAACCTCTTTCTAGCGAAGGCATTGTTATTAGCATACATTATTTTTCACAGACAGACTGGTGAAAATCTGTACATGCATGTAGCACACTTTGATCCTGTCCTCTGACATGCTTCACCCTGTCTTGATTCACATCACTGGAGTCTCTTCCTCTTCCCAAATGGCCCCTCTTCGATATTTCTGCCTTAAAAAAGCCTAGATTTAATATATGAAAAAGATGCAATGTCTGTCCTTCAAAATATGCTTCTTTTGCTTAGCGTAATGATCTCCAAGTCTATACAATGCTATATCCTTAATGTAAACTTTAAAATATTTTAAAGGACTAGAAAAATAGTTAACTTTTTAGAAAATAATTGAAATGTGAGGGTGGAGCTGAAGAGGTTGCTCAGTAGTTAAGA
>JAQHUG010000187.1:1442478-1469955 GCA_028555095.1 Dicrostonyx torquatus
CCCCTCCCCTTCAACCCTCTTCCATGGTCCCTGTAGGAGGAGGGCCTGATTGTTTGTTCCGGATGCCCAGAACTGAAATAATCACACAGGAATTATATTAATTAAAACACTTCTGTGTCCATTAGCTCTAACTTCTTACTTGTTAACCTTAGTTTAATCCATTTCTATTCATCTGTATGCAAAGTTTCAGCACATCTATCTCTGGCAATGGATCCATGGTGTCCCTCTGACTCTGCCTTCTTCCTCGCAGCATTCTGTTAAGTTTTCCCCACCTAGCTCTGTTCCCCTATAGTTCTGCTACAGACCCAAAGCAGTTCCTTTATTAATTAACCAATTAGAGCAACAAATAGACAGAAGGACCTCCCACACCAGGTCCCCATATTCCCAATATACTCAGCAAATCTTGTCTTTTTCTACTTTCCATGTAGATTAGATCCATGTATGTCTCTCTTAGGGTCCTCATTGTTGTCTAGATTCTCTGGGATTGTGATTTGAAGGATGGTTTTCTTTGCTTTATGTTTAAAAACCAACTTATAAGTAAGTACATATGATATTTGTCTTCTGGGTCTGGGTCACCTCATTCAATATGATGTTTTCTAGCTCTATCCATTTGCCTGCAAATTTCAAGATGTCATTATTTTTCTCAGGGGTATAGTACTCCATTGTGCAAATGTACCACATTTTCCTTATACATTCTTCAATCAAAGGGCATTGTCCTGGCTATGACAAACAATGCTGCTATAAGCATAGTTGGACACATATCTCTTAACTCTGGTTCCAAACACATAGATGCCTCTCCCAGGCTCTGTATGTACTGCACGCTTGTGGTGCACAGACACAAGCTACCCATACAGTGAAAAAAGTGATACAACGAAATCTATGAGGGTATTTCTAAAAGTTGCCTCAAGTGAGGTCATTTATCTTACACTACATTTTCTTGAGTATGGAAATAATATTTAAATTTAAGTAATTTTTAGATGTAATTTTTCATTTGCAGTATCCTACAGAACAGAATTCCAGTTGCTTCCCTTTTTATTAAATATTACTAATTTCAAGTTCTAACACTCAATACCTTGAAAATGTTCCTTATTGTCTGTATTGGATTATTAAAACATGCTTTCAGGAATTTGCTAACTGCATTGATTCTTCCATTTGGAGAACAATTATGTGTGTTGTGCTGCAATGGTGTTGATGTCTTTGTTCTTAAGTCTCTCATAACACATGGCTAGCTTTGCCATTATTACCAGCTGCAGTGGGCCTAGGATTTTGTATGCTCCATATGTATCCAAAGTAATTATCTCCTTAGTTTAATGACAATATTTGTTAATGGATTTTTGAGGCCAAATTGGTATATTAAACAAAGATTCTGGCCTAGATCTAGTGATATTTCAAAATGATGGTGTTGTTTGACTTCCACCCAACACCTATATCAGATGGCTCACAACCATATGGACCTCCAGTTCTAGGAGATCTGACACCTCAGTCCTCCCTGAGCACCCACATTCATGTGCATAGACACAAAACTAAAAATAAAACATAAACATCTTTTAAAAAAGAAACAGGAAATTAAAACAGCAGTGTATGTGTTTACAACAAACCCACTGAAAGTCATAATCCAGCTACCTGTTCCAAAACTAGAACGTGGAATGTAACTACAGCTATCAGACTATGTGAGCTCTCCCATGTGTCAGGCATATGCTGAGTCCTCGTAAGTGTGGTGAAACACTTCTGATCTTTGCATTTCTGGAGGGAAAATGAACTGGAAAGAATCCTTTCTTGGAAGTCACTGGAGTCCAAAACATGATGGTTGGCTAGTAGTGGCTTAATCATGAAAAAACTGTTTATCTCTCTCAGTTCCTTCCCATTCAGTTTCTTCAGCCTGAAATGATGCCTGTGCATTGGGTATCCAGCAGCCCACTCCATCCCTAAATGGCAACTCTACATGAGTCAAGAGAAGGCTGTGGGGGAGTGTACAGGGACGGCAGGGATGGTGGGTGACCTGAATTGACTGGGCAGAATGTTAAGACCATGAGGCTGGAGTTATGCTGCTCTTAAGAAGTTTTCTTCTGTGACTTATTGCTTTTATTTGAGAAGAGAAATATTGTACAGACTTTATCTGAAGGAACTGTTAGAAATTTGCAAAACGATGAATTTTGGCAAAACTAAAAAAAAAAAAAAACAGTAGCAACTGAGAAAGCCAACAATGAAGTGAGTCCTTGGGAATAATGCATTTCCCAGTGCTGTGGAATTAGCTGGTTTGACCACCAGTCAGTCAAGACACTCCTAAAGTTTCAAAGCAGGAAGCAAATATTCGATCTGTATAGGCTCTCTGGCAACAATCTCACCATGACCCCTTCTGAAAGAACTACTAAAAGGAACACTCCAAGCAACCATGAAATGACTGTAGATAAAACACTAAAGGATCTATTGTGAGAACTTGAAAACAAAATCCAAAATGCAAAGATTGGAATTACAGACTCAAATATAAAATATAATGTCATTAAAGTACAAAACTAAAATGACTAACAAAAATCCTAGGATGCAATACAAAGTATTCTGAATATACAGCACCATCTATAGCTGGTTTCTTTCTTCTCAATGACTAAAAATCAGCAGATGTCTTTTAAATCTAAAAAGAATTAAAGAAATATAAGAAGTACAGGCATGTTAAGAGGTATATATAGACATTAAGGAGTATCAGAACTGAAAATGCTGGTCTGTGCCTATAACACCAGCAATGAAAAGGTGTAGAAAGGAGATAGGAAAAGCTACAATTAAGAGGGTTCAAGGGCATCCTATCCTTCCTGATGTCCTGTCTTCAAAGAAACAAAAGAGAGATAGAAAGGAATGGTTATTATTGAATATCATCTAAAAAAAAGGGAGAAAGCAAAAAATAATGTGTAAGACTTTCCCTATCTACTTAGGGGAATAACAAACACTCTAAGAGTGTTACAAGAGATCGAGGTTAATACATGAAGTCAAAAGCATCACACATTGCTAAATGATATTTTTTTTGAGTTTTTCGAGACAGGGTTTCTCTGTAGCTTTGGAGCCTGTCCTGGAACTAGCTACTGTAGACCAGGCTGGTCTTGAACTCACAAAGATCCGCCTGTCTCTGCCTCCCGAGTGCTGGGATTAAAGGCGTGCGCCACCACCGCCTGGCTGCTAAATGATATTTTTGAGACAGAGTTTCTCTCTTTATCCCTAGTTATCCTGAAACTCATTCTGTAGACCAGGCTAGCCTAGAACTTGTGAATCCACCTGCCTCTGCCTCTCAAGTGCTGGAATTAAAGGTGTGTGCCACCATGCATGCCACATGACTTTTAAAGCTGCACATATTGCACAAAAAACCATACTTTTCAAAATCTTAAAAAGAAATTACATTTATCTTCTGTATCAGTAACTGTAAAGAAATATACTTATTCTTCATTTCTTTGAAACAAAGTATTTTGCAGATTATGCTATAGTACAAAACACACTTGTACATATCTTTATGCAATGATGCAAGCTACAGCAAGTCACTTTTAAAAGGTGAAAGGGAAAAGATAAGCAAAAGTAGTGAAACCTAAGTTCAAAAATCTTAGTATCAGAAAAAAACCTGAAATGCAAGCCCCAAAGTATTAACTAAGATAATGCAGAGGCTAAGGAATGCTGATGGGTGTAATCCAGAGCAGAAGTATACAATCATTAATAAATAAAACTTTATTAATGACCCGAAGCATTTGCCCAGCAAATGAGCTTAACTTCCAAGAAGTAGGAATTCCAACTGGTAAGTTAAGTATATTTTTTTTAAAAAATCCATCTTCTTCATTAAAGAATTTGAACTCAAATTTACATCTAAAACAAAGGATTTCTTCCTTTAAGAAATAACTATTAAAATTACCTCCTTAGCAAAAAGTTGAGCACTAACCTAATCATAATTTATTGCATAACGGGGTCACAAGCCCTTTTTTGCAAAGAAGAGATAGTGCACTTCCTCAAGGCTGTGAGCAAACTCATAAAATTTACTCAATTTGAGCAAAAGTGGAATGTTCAAATTCCCAGCACCCCAAGCAGGCATTCTTCCCAGCAGGACACAATTTCAGACTTCTGAAGTCAAGAGGTTTCTGCTGAGCAAAAATTCTTGTTCAATTTCAGAAAGCAAATGATAATAATTTTCCTATCCTCTGCACAGCAGGCTTCTTCCCCTCGTTTGCAGACCCCTTAAAGAAACATCTGGGCATCTGCAGGTCCAGGTAGAGCATCCTTCAAACATAGTCCTATTATCTCAAGTTCCTTAGAATACAAAGCTGCTTAGCTTTGCCGGTGAGATGGAATCCAGTTGAACTGCTGTTCAAATGTAGTGCCTATTTGTAATAAATGTAATGTGGTTATGATAACAATCTTCACAGAGCATGGAAAATTACAAGGAAGCTGCCCTGAAGCCATGGGATGGGGGGGGGTTGGTATGCGAAACTCCCGTTAAAATGAAAATACTCAAAACTGAAATCACATCGCTCTTACTGATGTATGACTTTAAGAAAAAAAATGTAATGAAGCTATTCTATTTTGCAGTGACATTCTTTCCAGATTTCCCAGTTTTCTAAATTATATAATTTTTTATGAGTTTAATATTTTGCAAATTTTTATTTGTACATATAGCCTATATATACATGTATTCATGTGTAGGTATACATATGTATGCTTATGCATGTGAAAGTCTGAGGACAGCTTTGGGTGTCATCCTCAGAAATATTACCTACCTGCTTTAAAGAAGCATGCTCATTGACCTGAAGCTCATTGGCTCTTGGACTGGCACGTCAATGAACACCAAGGATCCACCTGTCTCTGCTCCCAGGGTTGGGATTACAGACACATGTAGCACATCTTAGGAGGATGCTGGAGATTGAACTCATTTCCATGTCCTCACAGGACAAGCACTTTACCAACTGAATCACCTCAGCTGGTTCTATGTGGTTTTCTAAATAGTAGATCTCTACTTTACAGAACAAAATATATGAGTACATTGTTCAAGCAAGATCTGGCCCTGCTGTAGTAAACATTTCTGAATATTAGTTAAGCCATAAAGCTACATACAAAGATTCTGGTTTTATCCTTAAGTAAATTCTTGTTTTTTAGTCCTGGGACTCAAACCCAGAATTTTTACATACCAGGCAAACATTCAAACACTGAGTCACATCGTCACCCAAACTATGCGGATTCAGTGACACAAGGCTGACTAAAATCAAATAATAAGATTATGTCTGGGTCAATGTCATGCAGCCACAGGCTAGCCAGTGTGATGATCTTGCTGAAGCCACTCAACTGGATCTTCCACTGCTTGCTCTTTCCTTCACACATAGAACACATCAGCACTGTGCCATGACAGTCACACTTTCATTGTATCAGACCAGCATGGCAATGATTGATTTTAAAATTTTATTGTCTTTGTACTCATTTCTATTCTCTCCCCCACCCGTCTCTCTCTCTCTCTCTCTCTCTCTCTCTCTCTCTCTCTCTCTCTCTCTCTCTCTCTCTCTNTCTCTCTCTCTCTGTGTGTGTGTGTGTGTGTGTGAAAGAGTACATGTGGACGTCAGAGGGCAACTGTTGGGAGTTGATTCTCTACTACATACGGGACCACAAGCAACTTTACCCATTGAACCATCTCACTAACCTCATTGTTTACCAACCAAGCTCATTTTTTGTTTATTTCAAGTCAGTGTCTTGAGAAGCCACATTCAAATCATCCTGTCTCTACCTATTGAGTATCAGAATTACAGGATGCAATAACATGACCAGTGACCCTCATAAGCTTCTTAAATTATGCTGCCCTGATACACCTGTCTATTCTTGTGTGTGAGAAGTATACATTTATCATGCACTTTTTGATGACTTTAGCTCAGAATCAGATTCACACCTGGATACATGTTAATTAAATGAACACTTCATTTCCTCAGCAAATAAAGTAACCGTAGTGAATAATTATTCAGTGCTAGCCTATTCTAGTACCCAAGAAGCATGATTGAAACAAACTAACAACAACAACAAAAGTCTCCATTCTCAGGACACTCTTTTGGGGAATGTCAGGCAATAAAAGGCAACCACAAGTTATGTATTATCGAGAGAGGTATAAAAGAAAAAAAGCATAGACAAGAGATAAGATGAGTGAGGATCAAGGTGACAGGAAGTAGGGAGTGGGCTTGAGGACCAAGGTGACAGGAAGTGGGAAATGGGTTCAGGGTTCGTGCTGTCAGTGCCAGCTCTCCTGGCAGATGCTTTTCCTTGTTCAGTCTGAGTGTCCTAAAGTCAAAATGGGTTCACTTCAGTCAGCAGCTTGTTGCTAAAATTTGTGGGTCATTTATGCATTAATTTTTAAACCTGAGACTCTCACTGTGCAGTTCCTCTAAATTAGAGCAAACACCTGCATGTATTAACTAGGATTAAACCCGGTCTCCTTTACTTAGCTTTATTACAGTCAGTCAATGAACCAGTGTTACCTACAAGATACTATGAATTTCCAGATTGTCAACAAATGAAGATTAAATTTAAATGTATTTGTGCCTTCTTATACTTCATAACTCATGTATTAATTTTAAATGCTCATATTTTTGTTATAAATATATTCCATGGTATTAAGCAAATCTCAATTTAAAAAAAAATAGTCCAAAGGACAGGTACCAGGATACTAATTTTTAGAGTAAACTTGGGTTTTGAAAGTTCTTATTCATGGAACCACTGGATGGAATTCTCATAAAATGATGGCCAAGCCTAAATTTGAATGTATAACAAAACCCAGCCATCCCTAATTTAGTTCGTCTTGTGATGCCACTTTAAGAAATGCATTTGTGTTGATTGTCCTGTCAGAGCTGTGGCATGTCTGCCTTTCAGAGTTGAAAGGGAGTCCAGAAATTCGAGTCCAATTATCTTTACTTTATAGGTGTGAAAAATGAGTCCCAGGGAAAGTGTTTTGTGCAGGTTCAATGGTGTGTGCAAGTTCAGGAAGCTGGTTAGTAGCAGAGCGGGGACAGGAATTCACTCTTGTAAATATCAGCCCCATTTGCCTCTCAGCACATTGCTCTAGTGGGGATTGTATTTCTCTTATAAATAAAGAACATTGACCATATCTTGGAATTTCAGAGATGCCTTATGGGTGGATATTCCTAAGCCCCAGGACTCACTCCATGTATTAATAACTGCTTCTGGAGTACTAGCTAACAGGTTGTTTCTTTTTCATGGTGGTCATCATTGGAGATTTTGGACTTGGAAAAACAATTAGAACTTTTAACAAGCTATGAAAGGACTTAGATATTAATCAATGTATCTAACATCAATGAAATGCAACTGTATTGTTTTGCAATGAACTGTAGAAGAAAAAAATTGTCAGTAAAATGCTGAGTTCAGAAAACAACCTGAGTGGCATCTGGATGGGAAGACCGCAGACTTCTCTGGGAATACTGTAGAGCCAAATGAAAATTATGAACCCTTACAGGAGAAGACTCTAGAACTCACTGGAAAATCATTTCAGAATATTTAATAGAGCAGACGAGTAATATATTCAAAAGAAAAAGAAAAAGACTACCAGATGTACCTAGGCAGCTTCATGTGAAAAAACTAAACAACTAAATCGATTTATTCCAAAGATAGTTTTTAGTTTAAGCATTGCACTAGATCTTTAAAAACTGTAAATGAAGTTCTGGTAGATGGATTCTAAGTTTCCACGAAATGAAGGGTACAACCCTGGCTGATCTAATGCGAAAAAATAAGGTTTCAGATTGTAAAGAACAACGATTTCATACATATTTCTAGGCATACCCTTTTATTAAAGTAATATAATTTAAATTTTAAATACAGGAAGACGTATGTGTGATTTAGGTGCAGTACTTTCAATGAGCGATGATGGTAGTTACAGAGAGCCACTGTAAACAGGCTGGAGTCAAGGACATTGCTGAGCACTTTGTGAATTTCTCACAGATTCACCTGACAGTGGGAGAAGCATGCAGCCCAGCCCCTCCATTGTGAGCCTGCTCTTCTTAGAAGATCATGACACTAAGATACTGAAAAGGCAGGGGCTTCTGTGCATCACTGTGTTCTTGATGCTATTCAAGTAGCATCTTTTATTAACAAATTAATAGAAAAGTATTATTTAACTACACTTGCTTTAAAAAAGCTGGAAAATGCACAGGTACTTAGGGTGGTGGCTATTAGCATCCTAGTAGGGGGTGTTTAGATTAATTATTATTTTCATTAATAATCTAAATTAGCTTAAGGAAAAAGCTAATGTATTTCCAATTACTGATGAAAAACCTTTGAAAATAACTCACGTTTGCTTAGTTTTGATTGATTTGTGTCATGTTGTTTGAAACCCTTGGTAATGTCCTCTGGCTTCTCTCTCTGCCCTTCCTGCTCCCTCTTTCCCTGTAGAAATTTATGTAATTCAAAAGGGTTATTTTTTGTATTTTCTTTTCAAAAATGAACATTTTTTTCCATTTTTAATCACTTCATAGATGCATTGTCCTCTGACCAACAAAGGGGTTTGTGGTCCAAGTGTCCTTTCTCTCTAAGGCTAAGTACTTGCTGTTAACTTGCCTCTTGGACTGAATAAAACCAATATACCTTTGCCTCTCATTGTCTTTTCACGCATTATGTAAATAGAAAGAAATAAAAATAATGCAGTGGAAAGTATGACTTGACAGACAGTACAACGTAATATAATATCCAAATACTTATGAGGCAGGGACAGTGCCTTGGGGCACCACGTTTATTGTGAATAAGTATTTGCATTTATACCTTTTTGTGTAGAGTTTAGACTTGAATAATAAATCATTCCCTGTAGAAAGTAGGGTTTTTTTTTAAAAAAAAACAAAAACAAAAACAAAAACAATCTACTTTCTGCCCTAAGGGTAACAAAGAACCAAATGTAATTTAAGTTTTTTGGGGGAAATACAGCATGGATGCATAAAAAGTCAGATTATACAAGGGCTAATAATAAATAGAAATTTCTATATAGATTAACATCGACATTATACAACCTACATTTTCTTTGTAAATATGTTAATGCAAGCACAAGCTTTGAAGAAAGAAATACGGGTATAAATTAATAAATACTTTTTAATTCTTATGTTTTGATAGCAAGAATATATTATTGAAACTTTGGGAAAAAAAGACTAGACATTTGATTCTTGATAGAAATTAAACAATCTAACTCTCTGGTAGAGCCTCATCAGGGCATTTCACCCCTACTTCCGCCAGCTGTTTCGCACCCAGCTTATCAGGAATGATGTCTTCCCTTCATAACTGTGTGCCACTGCTGGGCCGAGCTTTGTATCAACCAGGGTTTCCTCTTTTCTGACACAGCATCATTTTTTAAATTGCCGTTTTGAACATTATTCTCTGAAGAAAATCATCCATGCCAGTACATGGCTATCAAATGCAACCATCAAGAAACAGGAATTCCATCATTGTGTGGGGAATGAAAAGGAAATTTTTTTATATGGTTTGGGTTTTGGCGTAAGAATCACCACTTACAGAACCAACTGTTGATTATTTAGCTTCAATTTTTATATAATTTATTTATTTTATTTTATATGTATTAGAGTATAACTTTTAGCGCCTCATTTTTGTTTTTTAAAGGACGATGACTCATTAATTTCCTGCACTTATTTCCGTGTGAGGGCTTCAGGTCCCCTGGAACTGGAGTTTCAGACAGCTGTGAGCTGTCAAGTCAATGGTGGGAATTGAACCTAGGTCCTCTGGAGGAGCAGTCAAAGCTTAGTCGCTGAGCTATCTTTCCAGCTCCAGAAATATATAGAAGGCAACTTGTATAGTAGGCGAACTTTAAAATCATTCCAATGCACGATGATTAGGGGGAGGAAGCCCTGCTCTATTCCAGATTAGTGCTCTAAGTATGCATTAGATTTCCTGGTAATATACAAGATAGAGTGGAATAACAATCGAGAGCATAAACTTTGGCATCAGAATGGTTGAACTCACACACCTAGTTCTTGTTACTAGCTATATAACCTTGCACACCTTCTATTGAAAAATCAGGTTTCTCCTCCACAAAATGCAGAAAATACTGCCAACCTTATAGACCACTGAATTAAAGGGCATGTCTCGTGTAAGCAAGGTATATTGCAAGGCTCAACAGATAAATACTACCTTCATTTTCAATGCTCAAAACTGAAATCTTGCCATATAACATTAAATGCTCATTGGACCTTCACTTTAAGTTTCCATTAATTTGAATATAGATATATATTTAATATATGTATATTCAAATTAATAAAGAATGCTTTGAGATGTAGGTGACTGGTGCTTAAACCTACAATTTTGAGCAAGGATTGAAATGGCAGCTTAATGGTTTTGTCATCCTAACCACAGAACAGGCTTGGCATGGTGTATAAATAAATGGGTGCACATGGGATGATTGGTAAGGTTTTGGAGTTGAAACAGAGTGAATTTCCCCAACAACTTCTTTCATCAAAACATTGCCTGGCAATAGTGGCATCTTACTGCACAGTGGCTGGCTTCCTAGCTAAAGATTTAGTGAGTGGAGGATGTAGTGAACCAGAGTGGCTGGCAGCAGGAGATTCTGTCCCTCGAACTGTTGAACAGCTGTCGTCAGTGAGTCATGTGGAGCTGACACTGGTCAGCTGTCCATCAGTTTATAATCCTGAGATGAGCTCTGTGGACCAGAGGCTACAGCACACAGCACACAGAGAAGTACAAGTAGCCTATGGGCCCAAGTTTCCCTCTGCCTGCCACAACTGTCACTCAGATGCCTCTGAAAACCATCACTAATGAGGTAGCCATGAAATCTCTGTCTAAAACCTTGCCAATTCCCCATGCCAATTTCCAAGGGTTTTAGGAACACTGTACCTCATTTTCACTTCTAAAAAAAAGGATGATTCATTCATTCATCCTTCCTTTCTTTCTATTTTCCTTTCTTCTTAATGTCTATTTCTTTTAAGTTTTCTGGATCATACTAAAAAGCTTATCAGCAACAATTCTTAGCTGAATAAACTATCCTGACCACACACATTACCCCATTCCCTGGTTTATTCTTGTCAACTACCTGTAGATAATAAGGCAGGAGGGCATCTGTGTAGCTATGTGCCTGCCATTGTGTGAGCAGGTGGATATGTAAAACTGTGCCAGCAAGATTAAAGCTATCATTTGCTCACTACATGGGGCCTTCAGAGCATTACAAAGTTGATGTGCTGGATCTGAACTGAAGGAGCTTACGTTTATGATTTGCTGGTCTTATTTGTGCACTGTTGCATTGGGCTTTGCCGGATCGCTGTGAGGAGACTGTTGCAAGTTAACAAGTCACATAGCTGCATGTACGATTTGATTTACTTCTAGGTCTAGCCAGTGCATTCTGCGTTATTTGTTAACCAAGAACATTATTTATTAATGAGCTCTTCGTGCTTTATTAACCCTAACGTCAAAACACCTCTGTGGGACCCTACTCTCTAGTCTTTCTTTGCAGTAAAACATCCCAAAGAAAATGAAATATTATGCTTCCGTGCTCCAGTTAAAACACATGTATCAGTTCAATTGTTCCCTATCCCATCCACAGACACTTCAGAATTCTTGGAGAACATCTCAGTCTAATGATGCATTTGTTTCATTTGGAAGTCACCCTCCTTTGGGTCCCTTCGTACCATGCCAAAGCCTCTGTGGCCTCAAAAGATGGGCTTACTCTTCACAGACCAAAGCTAGAAAACTGGGAGGAGGAAAGAGACACATGCCCATTTTAGAACAGGAGGGAACAGAAGACATAGGCTTAGGCGGATAAAAGCGATCTGGGGTTTCTATCAAAGTGAAATAGGGACAACTGAGCCATAAAGAGATGGGCACAATTCTTAAATATGCTGGGACTTGGCAATAGAAAGTAGTGACTAAAAAAGAGAGCCAGTGGGTGTGATGTGATGCAAAAAGCATGGCCCTGTTGGCAAAGTGTTTTCTTGACTGCAGTAGAGACAGAAAGGCCATGATGATGGAATCCATGGAAACCCAAACATTAGGGTCTGTGGTAGATAGGTGAGTTGTAGTAAGAGGGAGGAGTGGGCTGCATCCCGCCACCTGGCTAGCTTAACCCCTGAAATAATCACACAGAAATTGTATTAATTAAATTACTGCCTGGCCCATTATATCTAGCCTCTTCTTGGCCAACTCTCACATCTTGATCTAACCCCTTTTTATTAATCTGTGTTTACCACGAGGTCATGGCTTACCAGGAAAGATTCAGCATGTCTGACTCTGGTGAATCCATGGTGGCGCTCTCTCTCTCTCTCTCTCTCTCTCTCTCTCTCTCTCTCTCTCTCTCTCTCCCCCTTCTTCTTCCCAGCATTCTGTTCTGTCTTCTCCACCCACCTAAGTGCTTGGCCCTATCAAAAGGCCAAGGCAGTTTCTTTATTCAACCAATGAAAGCAACACAAATACAGAAGGACCTCCTCCACCAGTGAGTACTTGCATCATGATTTAAGGTATCATGACACCATCATCAGCCATCTGTGTGAGGAATTTGGAATAGAACCAGCTGGATGGCAGGACCCAAGATAGGAGGACCAGAATTCTCTCTTCTGAGTTTTCAACAGAAAGTTACAGGATAGAGCCAAAGTATATAGAAGGCAGGGATCATTAATTTATCTCAGTGTTATGTGCAAGAGACCAGGACCCATTCTTGACATGGAACACAAGAAGTCTATAATAATGAACTCCAAGTCAGGCTACATGTTTGGCCCAAAAGGCTGCCCTTCCTATAGGTCACAAGAGCTGGAAGGAGGACCTGTTCTGTGTCTAGGGAATGTGCACTCAAACACATTTACAGAAAGAATTTTATCTTATAGCTTCTTTTCCCTAACCTTTGTAATAACCTGATGGCTTCATAGCCCACACACCAGTCTTTAATGAGGTGGCTTTTCTCACTGTCCTTTCTAATTGCTTCTGACATGTAGTTAAGCTGTAATTATTGAATGCTTCCATGTGATAGGTACTGTGAGGAATAGAAAACATGTCCATGACAGAACATCTGCAGCAGAGTGAAGAAGACGACATGTACAAAATGAAATGAGAACACAACATAGAGTTGCGCTGTAGGTATGTAAGCAGTTACTATTAGAAACCCATTAAAGAGGTGGTACAATGAGAACTCCATAATTTTTGTGTAACCCCAAATTTATTTCAGTCAAAAGTTGGTAAGTACAATAAGAAGGTGCAGATAGATATCTTCAGCTGTCCTGGGGAAGAATAAAATCACTCCAGTTGAAGAAAAAAAAGGAGGAAAGGTTCCCAGGAGGGTGATTAGATACATTAAGAGTAGATGAAAATCACGATAATGAAAGCATGAAAATGAGAAAGGAAGGATTCACAACACAGTTCATAGGCAAAGGGAGGGGCAGGGGTGTCTTGGGTCGCTGAAGATAGGAATGCTTGATTTGCTGGAGTTCAGTATGTGAACCAAGACTGTGAGTGAAGGACTAAGGGATCCTGTGTTTTTATGGGGATCAGTTTGTGTGAAAGGATTTTCAATGCCAAGTGAGAAGTTTTGGCATACCTCTTCTCTGCCAGGGGTGGGTGGTCTGTTGTTTAATTTCTCTTGAGATATCTTGGGGCAGATGTGCACGGGAAATGTTTTGAATTAGAATAATGTTCAGGAGAAGAAGGAAGGCAAAGAAAGCCAGTGCTTTACTCTAAAGGCCAGAAAACTCATGTCTGGAAGGAAAGTTGAAAGGAAGCATCAACCAGAACACACTCACTAACCGGCTGCAGGAGAGTTACAGGTGTAATACTAGACGGGAAATTCTAACTTCATTGCCATCACTTGAAATTTCAGGTAGAGACCAGATGAAGAGAAATTTATTTGATGAAATGGAGAAAGTAAACAAGCCTTAGTTAGTTAGAAGATGATTCAACAGTTGGATATTGAAAAGGCTCTAGATAGAAAAGTACACATATCTAACTAGTACTTTCTAGGAAGAAATAAAGGAATCCTTCCCTTTTCTTTTCTCTCCCAGGATTTATATATTGCAAATGTGGATATCATGGTTTTAGACTTTAAGTGAAGAACAGTAAAAGGAAGCTGCTCTTTTCCCTCTGAAACGGCAAAAGAAAATTTTTTTAAAAAATCAGCAACAGCACCACCACAGTCTTATGTCTCCTAACTAAATAGCAGGAGCTCCCCAGGTTGAAAACAGAGCAGAGATTTGTGCCTTCCACCATCTCCATCACCCGTTGCTCCAAAGACCTAACACAGGCTGGTGAATGAGTCCTGATATCCTCATGGGGGACACTCACTGCAGTCATATACTGACCACTCCCAGCTGGTGACTACTAAGAGGCATGGTTACAAAGAAACAGCTTATCTTTAGGCAAGCAGAGACTATGAATGAAAGCCCTCTGATCTAGAGTCTAGGAGATTCCATTGCAGACCCCTCCACACCATGCCTGAAGCAAGGTCCTCCTGATGTCATTGTTCACACAGTCATTACAAGCCATACAATGGCAGCATGTCTTTCAAGGGGACCTTCTGTAAATATATATAGTACTGTAAATCACAAAGCCTTTCATGTGTCACTTGAGGACACATTTTCACATTCATTGTGTTCCAGCAATTAGCAGTTACCTTGTATGATCTTTCTGCTATTCCAAAGCCTGGAGAATTCAGTCTATTTTGAATTCTATTGGATTCTGCAAGCAGAGTCTGCGATGCCAAGTATTTCCACACCACTACAGCATCAAAAATGGAAACCATTTTTGGTCCATCTGTGTAATCCAGGAATCCATTAATGAAAACTGATTTTAGCACATTTTTCTTTATATAAAGTTAAACATATGCCTTGGTAAATGTTGTTTTTATTTTAACAGAATATGAAATAATTTTAGGTAAGATGTTTTTAAGGCTCAAAAATTTCATAAGTTACTGGAAAGAAAACTTATTTGTAAAGGCATTTTGTATTTAAATGTATAGCTGATTTTATTACAAATGGGTGTTATTTTATAGAGGTGTTTTTATTATTATTATGATGATAAGTTTTTCTGAGTGAATCTTGGGAACAAGTGTCTCCCTGTAAATCAGGCATCCAGATGCCCTGGAATGGGAGACCTGTCACTCGATGAAAACTCAGACACGTCTTGACTGGCTGTTCCAGCCCCTAGGTCATATGAGGGGCAATGAAATAGTGATGAACCTCAAGTCCCATTGTCCACTGAAAACTAAAAAGCAAGGGTTCTATAGCTAAATTAAAACTGTGTCAAACTGCCTTTTAAGAACAGACAAATCTACTCAGCTTTAATCAGAGAACCCTCTCTTTCCAGTAAACAGAGACTTGTGGCTACATGGCATGCTGAGGATAGATGACAGACCAGGATGACCCTAAACATTTTTGCCATCCATCCCTCTAAAGTTCAGAGAGTATTGTGGACCAGAAGGTAGAAGGAGTCTAAGAACCAGAAGGTAGACAGAAGGCTGTGCCACGCTATCATCTGCATAAGACACAGCTATCAGAAACTCACAAGAGCTACAATTGCCCAAACTCCAAAATATATCTGCACAAAAACAGGCTCAACAACAGCCAGGCATTGATGGAGGAGGAGCTGAGGGGCCTGATCTGTCACTACTTCACTATTTTCTTCTGACAAATTCAAGAAGAGGGGGAATTTTGCCTTTGGTTGCAGAGTGACTGGTGGACCCCTCAGGTTCCAGTGGGCGTCTACAATCAGATGCTCACAGACTCAGCCCTGGTTAAAGCAAAGGAGTCACAAAAAATAAAACCAAGAGTACTGCACCTGGGGAAGAGATTGTTAGTGATTGTAGATAGGACTGATGGCGACGAAAAGGAAGAAAGGGAGGGTAAGGAAAAGACACTGATCGTGATATATTGTCTACATGCATAAACTTGTTTAAGAACAAAATTAGTTAATAATTTTTAAGGGAGGGGAGCAATGAGAACCTTAGACCATTCATGTGGGCAATACTATGCACTCTCTTAATTCAGTGTGAATTAGAGAAGTGACCTAATTGCCGAAATCTTGTAATAATGTTACTTTATATTTGTGATAAGAATGTGTTGAGAACAAAGAGCACGTTAGCCTATTTTACTCTCAGTTGACCATATGGCAGCCATGCCCTACATAGTACATTACAAAAGAGAAAGGTACAGCTAACTGAGACAGACATAAAAGTGCTCTGAGTAGTTAGACCTGTAAAAGACATGACACATACTGAAGGGAGTGGAGATGTTTAACCTGAAGAAGGCAAGGCATACTGGAGGAGTGGAAGAACACAGAGCAGACAGAAAGAAGAGAAGAGAGTATATAGCCATGCATATCTTATCTTAACTGCTCAGGGTATCCCAAACTAAAATGTCCAGCAAGTTCACTGTGACTGTTGCGAGACCTCTAACTGCGTGATGATGGGAGAGCCTTGCCTCCAGGCCCTCCCCACCCGAGGTTTGAACAGGACAGAAGAGTCCGAGACCTTTATGGAGTTTAGCACATGCTCTTATGAGAAAATCAGAGGGTCCATTTGATTTCTAGAAATGTAATGAAACCTCCATTTAACTTTTGCATTGAGCCATTTAATGCAGCCCCTAATGATCCAGCTCCGCCCTGTTAGTTGATTTCACAATGTTTTTGCTGAAGCTGAAAAAGTTCTGATAGTTTTCTTGTCCATCATTTTCTTAGAAACCAGAGAACCTGCTACAATAGCTAAGAAGAAGAAAAAAATAAAAAGCTAAAATTCCCTTAAGACATGAATTGTGATCACGGATCTTTTAAATGCATTTTTTGGTTCATATAATTGAAGTCCAAGGCTATAACAAGCTTTTGCTTTCAAATTATGTGATGAAAATGTGGACTATACCTAGAGGGGTGCACAGATGAATGGAGGTACAAAATCACTCCTGCTCACGTGGAATTTTTATTTCCTAATTTCAGATTGTAATTACTGCTAGTAATGAATATTTTATCTAAGCATGTCAGCAACCTTCCTTCTCTACTCCACCTGGTCTAATCACAATGCAGAGTTTATGGGTTTGCCTTGAATAACATCAATTTTGCCACCTTGGCCTTTGGCATAGAAAGTGTCAAAGGCCAGAAGTATTCTCTCGACTGTCAAATTCCTAGTGTAAGCATAAGCTTCATGGATTTTGTTTTAAAGCTCAAGCCACATTGGAAGCTTGCCCTGTGCTATTGCCTGAGGATTTTCTATTACCATGAAAATGGAACAAACTTGAACTCAAAGCCACTGTCTAACACACGCACACACACACACACACACACACACACACACGAGTGGTATAATATTTTTTTTCTACTTCTTATTTTCCCCATCATCTACAACCCTCATTTCACCCCTTATGCCTTCCATCCATGTACTCATGATTCTTAAATGGATGCAGGCACACTTAATGTGAAGCTGTTTAAATTCATGTACATATCCCTATTTCTCTAAACAATTCAAAATAAAAATGGAACAAGGAGTGGATCAGTGTTTGTTTTTTTGCTTAAAACTCCTTTCTTATTATAATGAGGATGCAGGATTTGAATACCAAATTATTTATTCTAGGACCACTTAGTGAGTGGTAAAAGAAAAACAATGCTTAATAGAAAAGATGAAACAATACAAAAAAGAAAATGTAGGAATAGAAATCTTTTTAAATGGGAAAATTGGGTCAGAGAAAAAAATTCTTAAATTTATGCTCAAGATGTTTTATATAAAACAGAAAGCCATTTTTAGTAATAAATTGAAAATGACATGCATATTTTACTTTTGTGCATGTACATGCACACGTCTATACACATCTGAGTGTGGGGTAGGTGTATGTGGTGTGTGTGGAAAGGCCACAGAAGGATGTCAGCTGGGCTGGTCTATAACTTTCTATCAGGTTCCCTAGAGACATGACTTTCTTTATATTGAACCTGAAAATAGTCTGTTGGCCAGTAGTGTCAAGCAATCCTGTATTCTCACTGCCCCTCCATGCCTGGTGGTAGGGCTAGGCACACACAGAACTACATCCAGACAGTGTTCTGAAGTCCCCACATTTATCCATTGAGCTCCAGCCCCAGTCTTGAAACACATATTTTAAAACACAGATCGCTGCCTGGAGCATCAGGACTCACAGACTGGATGACCCAGCAATCCAGAATAGAACAAAACACAACTTGCTAAAAAAAAAAAAGAAAGAAAGAAAGAAACGAAACGAAACAAAACAAAAAGAAAAGCAATGTAATGATGTCTGAGAATATTCTGCTATATTGATATAAATTGTGCCTAGTCCAATTGTCATCAGAGAGGCTTCCAGCAACAGAGGAAAACAGATGCAGAGACCCATAGCTAAACACTAGGTGAAGTTTGGGAAGTCCTACACAGAAGAGTGGGGGGAAGAATTGTAGAAGCCCCAGGGATCAAGGACACCACAAGAAAACCCACAGAATCAACTATCCTGGGCTCTTAAGGACTGATAGAAACCAAACCAACAACCAGGGAGCCTGCATCTTACTGAACTGAGGTCCTGTGCATCTATGCTACAGTTGTGTAGTTTTGTCTTCATGTGAAACTCCAAACAGTGGTAGTAGGGTTGTATCTGACTCTTTTGCCAACTTTTGGGACACTACACTTCATACAAGATTGCCTTGTCCAACCTTAATATGAGGGGAAGGGGGAAGTACTTAGTCTTACTGCCATTTGATATGCCATGTTTTGTTGCTATCCATGGGAGGGCTACCCTTTTCTAAATAGAAATGGAGGAGACATAGATATGAAAATAAATAAAGAAAATATTTAGATATATAATTAATAATTCTCAAAACAAAGGTAGTGACAAAGCTTTGCTGTAAAACTTCTTAATTGTGCCAAATTGACAGCAGAGAACGTTTGGTCTCAATTACAACCCGAAATGTGGGACTCATATTCATTCAGCTTGGCAAGAATGAAACAATGCTGAAAAACCTACTTGCTACCCATAATTCCTATGGACTGGAACTACCTGATGTCTGTATTCTCATGCCAGACAGACATTGTGGTGGTTCCTTCTGGATTTTATCTTTTGCCCTCCCTAGTAGGCCTTAACTGTATTCATTGACTTCAGTGTTCAGGAATAATGAATGTTCTCTTACAGATGTAGTCCTGTAAGCATCATATTTGAGAATGAACATATCACCTGAGACAACTTCTTCTGATCTTAAAAAATAACTAAGAAGATTTTTTGTTAGAGACTGTTCATTTCTCTGCCACCCAGACCAGAAATAATCACACAGAAACTGTATTGTTACAACACTGTTTGGCCTATTAGCTCACACTTCTTATTGGCTAGTTCTTATATCTTAAATTAACCCATTTCTACTAATCTTTGTATCACCACATGGTTGTAGTTTACCAGTAACTTTCTGTCTGGTATCTGCCATCTGTCTCCTGTGACAGCTACATGGCTTCTCTCTGACTCTGCTCACTCTCTCCTCCTCTGTCTGCTTGGAATCCCTGTCTTGCCCTATTCTGTGCTGCAATAGGCCCAAACAAGCTTCTTTATTAACCAATGGTATTTAGAGTGTACAGAAAAGAATCCCATAGAGACATCTCACCCAAAGTTCTTCTGCAACATTGGGGCATCTATCTTCAGCCTCCAGGCCCAGAGTATCCGGAGACTTTTCCATGAAGTAGGAAATTTCAAACATAGTTCCACCTATATTGGCAGTTTCTCATTTACTTTCTTCTGTATCCTGAAGAATATCTTGCACACTCTTTCATGAAGCAGGAACCCTGAAAAACTGTCTCACCTTCTTTACGCAGCTTCAACAGTCATTTTTCTGTAGGTCCTGCATGTCCAGTTCATATAGCATAACATTAAGCAGTCTAGGCAAGAACAGCTTCTTGCCCAAATGGCTAGCCATCTCCATAAGAAGCCTCTTCAATGACCACTTTCCTAATTGGTGCTGCTAGGAGCCAATGTCTCTTATTGCCATGAAAAGTCTAAGTTCTTAAAATATTTTAAATGCTGCATTCTGTAGGTCTTTGAAAGTGTTGAAGATTATCTATGTAACTGAAATTATATATATATATATATATCTTAACTAATATGACTACAAACTTAACTATTATAGATAATTATCTATTAATCTATATTTTCTAATTATGCATTACATTTTTAAATTAGCTGCACAAACATAATACCTTAATCAAGCACAAAAATATACACGTAACAAAATTGACCTTAAATTTGTATCAATAAACCAAGATCCATTCCAATGCAAAGTATTCATCTCTATAGCATATCCCCCTTTAAATGTAGACAAATATTTAAAAGAATATTTGGGAACTTGGGTAAAGTTCTCTCCGAACTGCTTCTTGCTTTTTGTTGGGCAAAGTATTTTTGGGTGTTCACAAAGACCTTTCAGGGGCTCTTGGGCCATCAAAACACATTAGTTTGGAAGGAATCCACAGGTTCTCATCCTCTGTAAAAACAAAAGTACACACACAGACATGTGGGATTTGTGTGTGTGTGTGTGTGTGTGCGAGTGTGTTGTTAATGCTGAATCAGGAAGGCCTATTTTAAAGGAGTCATGCAAACAAAGCCCATCCCCCCCCAAAAAAATACTGGCTACCATAAGACATGTTTAACTCTGTTCTTTTGTGTCTCGAATTTCTTTCCAAGCTTTATCAGGTTTTTACAGGGATGTAGTCAGGCCCACATTGACTTGCCACTCTGTTGTTGGTGACTGCTCTGTAATTTCCCAGCCATCCAAACTTGAAATAATCAGACAGAAACTGTTATTACAACACTGCTTGGATTATTAGGTCATGCTTTTATTGGCTAGCTCTTATATCTTAAATTAACCCATTTCTATTAATCTGAATATCAACATGTGGTTGTTGCCTTACTGGTAAGGTTCTGTCCGGCATCTGGTGTCTGTCTCCTGTGGTGGTTACATGACATCTCTCTGATTCTGCCTATTCTCTCCTTCTCTATGTGCTTGGGATTTCTGCCTTGCCCTATTCTGTGCTGCAATAGCCCCAGAACAGATTCATTATTAACCAATGGTATTCACAGCACACAGAGAGTAATCCCACATCAAAGATGTACAGTTTGCAAAACACTACATGGTATGAAGCAAATATAGCTATATAATTAACCCCTTCTGAAAACTGAAAACCAGGCTTCGAGGAGCTAGTTAGAGCTGGATTATGTGTTTAGTCCGTGCAAGCTTTCAGTTCATTTCCCAACATCAAACTCCACTTCCATTTTTGGTAAATATTGTGTGTGTGTGTTTGCACACACACACACACACACACACACACACACATGTGAGTGAGCTTGTGTGCATATGCACAGACATGCATATATGTATGTACTCAAAAGAGTGGAGGCCAGTGGTAATGATGCAAGACAATCTTACACCAGTTTGATCAAAAAGGTGGTCATTTATTGAAGGGGATAAAACTTACAGATCAATGTCCTAAACCACAGTCCTCTGGTCACAAACAGGAAACAGAGTCTAGCAGTCAGAACTAGAGCTGGAAGCAAGAGAGAGAGCAGAGAGCTGCCACCACTTTTTATAATGAAAATCATGCCCCAGTAGGCTGGTATCTTAAAAGCCATTGGCTGAAGGAGAGAAAGAGAGCTCCCACAGCACAGTGGTAGATATTGGGTGTCTTTGTCTGCTACCCCTTACCTTAAATTTTGAGCCAGGGTCTCTCATGAGTTTAACTCCACTGGTAGATGAGCAAGCCTGAAGGATCCTCTTGTCTCTGCCTCTTCAGCAGAGATTATAAACATACCTGTGATCACCAACTTTTATATAATATCATTATGCTTTCACGACAAGCACTTCTTACCTAATGAGCCATCACTCCAGCCCAAATCCCCAGGGCCAAGCAGTTGTTTTTGTTTTGTTTTTTAACTTTCTTTTCATTTAGTCTTTGTGTCATTCACATTATGCATCTCAATCCCATTCATTCCCCAGCTCTTTGTATCTACCACCATCCCCATACCTGCAAAATAAAATAAAGTAAAATTTAAGGGAAAAAAAAAGAAAACTCAATCTTGCCATTAATCATGAAAGCTATACTGTGTTGAGGTTTTTTTTAGATATTAAAAATATAGATAGGCTCAGAAAAGTCAAGAAATTCAGCACCAGTCATTGGGGAATCAGAAGAGGCCAGACAATTGGTACTACATGACAATGCCACCTAAGGAAGGTGTCTGTAGATCACATATAATTAGAGCATGAACTCCTCCAACCTAGAGTCAATGAGTCAGTTTGAGGGATTGTGACCTCCCAGTGCAACACTCACAGATCTCTGAGATCCATTTAGCATGCAATGATCATCTCAGCACCATCTCCTCACTTTGGGACTATGATGTTTTGTGTAGGCACAAGGATTGGATTTAATTGAAATTAATTTAATCACATTTAATACAGAGAAACAAGAGAAAAAATGCTCCAAGTTGTGACCTGTGCCCCTGAGAAACAGTTCTTCAACCTGAAATGTGACCACTGCCTTTGCTGAAAAACCCTTCTAAGGTTAATTGCTAATCTGTCATTTCTTCATTTACAATATAAAACTGATCATCTTTAGCACTTGTGAAGAACTTTACTAAGAATACAGGCATTGGACAGCAGAGTAGCAGACAGCTTTTCCACATCCATACATAGCACTGGTGTTTCCCACTATTCAGGAAAACCATGCTACTGGTGACTGTAAACACTAGTTAACTAATGAATTAAAGAAAATTGCTACATTGCCTTATTTTATTGTGACTGCTTACTTTGGGTATGTACATAGTTTACTATGGGCCACTTGCTTACTTCCAAAGTGTTTATTGGTATATACATTTTATAAAAAGTATATTGACCTATCATTTGCAATAACCATATATTAAGACATATGCATACATACATAAGACATATCACTATATAGTGTGGTGCAAAGGTGGACTTCATAGGCCTCTCAAGCAGATATAATACAGATATAAACACAGTTTCTAATTCTTAAATTACTTGTAACACAGTCCAGTATCCTATTATAAACAGAGCACAAAATTGTGTAATTGCATGGTTGAGAATATTATTTTGTGCCATCATGATTTTATAAAATATATGACAAAATATTTTCATATTTTGGCCTATAAGAAAGTGTGAATAGATAATATAACAAATTATAGAGTATTTTGTCTTCCTACCTAAGAAAAGAATGCTCTTCACCAAAGTCAATTAAAAGAAAGCCAATAAGCTGTGATGCATGGTCGCCTCGGCTTGTCTCTGGGGCTTAGGCATTTCACGGAGTCCATTGCTAGAAGTGGTCACCATCACTAAGGTGGTCCTTCCGGGAGTCCTCTTGGCTGCTCTGACACAGTGTCTCACATCCCTCTACTTCTAATGAAGTGCTCTGAGGCCTCCTAGCAAAGACTTATTTTTCCTTTTACTATTAGCTGGTACCTTTTGTGTATAAGAAAAAAAAATGTTTCTTCTGCAGCATTTATCACCTTGCCCTTGGTTTTATTGTTGAAAAATTTCTGACTCACTCTTCTTTTAAAAAAATAATTGAGAAATATTAAAAAGAATACAATAATATAAAATTGTAGAATTACAAAAGGAAAGGCCATACAGCTTTTTTAAGACCCTCTGAGGCACAAAGAAATAAAGGAACTGGTGTTGTGTGCAAGCAGTCCGTGACAATGGAAGTGTGTGACGTGATTTACATGGCTGACTTCTATGTGGGAGAATAAATTCTATGATCTTGCCAAAACCTCAGGGAGCTGTGAGTTGAATTGCAGTAAATAACCTTACTGGAAAGGGTTGGATGTGATATACTGAATTCTCCTGCCTTTCTACAAGAAAATTCCCCATTGATGGCAGCACTAGGAGCATGTGAACTGAAAATAGGGCAATTTTTAATGTACTTCACAGTGTCCCTTGTTTTTCTAAACCATCTTTTTCTCCACTAGAGTTGGAAGAGAAGGATGAGCTTTGTGTGAATGCTCCAAATTTCCCAATGTCCTTCAGAATTAAATAAACCTCCAGCTAACCCTTTTCTCTATGTATGTTTACTAAGATTCTTGTTATTCAGAAACTTTTTATTTCCTTACTAATATTATACATGGCTCTCATCTGAATTGTTTTTGCTTAATTATTTAAAGTTACAAATGCTTTATTGCATTATCTTATTTTAATCTCACAGCATAGGTTTGTGATAAAATATGGTATTTAGTCAGTGTGTTATGTTAAAAAAAATATGCTGGCTTAGAGTGTTATGTGACTTCCCCAATCACTTGCAACAAAAGTGGCCACTCTGAGGTGAATTCCTGCTTTATGCATCCCAAAATTTAGTTACTAAGAATTCTGTTCTGTGAGATACCACAACTTACAATGCTAATTTTATTTCTATTGAAATGCCTAGAACATTTCTATGACTGAGTAGCACCAGAAAATAAGAAATGCAGCTGTCATTCCCCATTCAGACAGCCTCACTTATTAAAAATATTTGAACATTGCATTGTGAATAAAGACAAAAGCAAACAAACAAGTGCAAGAAGCTGTCTTCAAATAATTAGTAGTCTAAAAGAGAAAGAAGAAACGTGTTCATTAAAAATATCACAATGATGTCCATTTTAATACAACATATCTTTAGTCTTTACCCTCCTGCCACCCAAAACTCCTAAAGACATTATAATATGCCAGATTATAAGAATATCTATTGTCTGGTAGTGACTAGGTGTTGAGAGAGGAGAAGAGAAGTTATAAAGAACAAATCATGAAATTAAAGGATATAAATCCTTAAACACCACCTTCAAGCATCCAGGCAGGAGGGAAAAAAAGCTACAGATGGACCTACATTGCCAAAGTCAGATAATTTGATTACTCATACCAGTTTGATGAAGTTTAAATTGAGAATTCTTTAACAAGACTAAAGACCTCTAGTTGAGTAACATGTTGATGAGTTGTCAAGGGCACAGTTCATATCTGGAAAGGACAAGGAAACTTTGTACCCTCATTCACTTGCCTTATGAATTTCTTTCATCTCATTATTCCTGAGTTGGTGCATTTATATTAAACTGGTAATCATTAACCCTAAGAACAACATTAGAGCCAAAATTCCAGCTCTGTATCCAAACTATTTGTACCTGTTGTATTCTCAATGTGATTATGTTTTTAAGGAAATACCTAATAACTCTTATAAACATAACTGTTAAATTAATGAATAATTTCTGTGAAAATGAAGTTTGGTTTTTTTGAAAAAATTAAGACAAAATTTTGTTGCAAGGAGATTACTACTCGGGCAGTGGTGGCACACACCTTTAATACCAGCACTTGGGAGGCAGAGGCAGACGGATCTCTGTGAGTTCGAGACCAGCCTGGTCTACAAGAGCTAGTTCCAGCATAGGCTCCAAAGTCACAGAGAAACCCTGTCTCAAACAACAACAACAGAAAGGCAAAGGAGATCACTACTCATGCCAAGCCAGGCATGCTCCCAGCCTGGCAGCGTGCAGTCAGAGCCGGGCATTCTAAAACAAAATGGTGGGCACCAGATGATGATATAAGTCCCAAAATAATTCCACACCATTTCAGAATTATTAATAATAAAAGGACTATTTATTTAAGGAAAAACTTACAGATCAGTGTCCTAGACAACAGTCCTCTACACGAACAAGAAGAGAGTCTAGCAGCAGGAAGTGGGAGCTGGAAGCAAGAGAGAGAACACATGCCTTACTGCTGCTTTTACAGTATCAGAGACCACACCCACATGGGCTGTTATCTTAAAGGCTATTGGCTGAAGGAGTAGAATGTGCTCCCATAGCAAAATTTCAGAAAGTTCTATCAAAATGGCATGGATGACTCCTATAGATTAAGGAAAATAATTCTAGAAATACTAAACATTATATGTATTGATCTTTATAATACAAAATTATCCAAGTAATATTTCAAAGACTGACTTATCAAATCATATTTTAAAGCTTAACTTTGATGTAAATTATAATCTTAAAGCTATAGACTTAAAAATTAAACCAATACTAGAAGCTGAGCATAGAAGAAATACTACTATATTATTGTCAGAAACAAAGACATGTAGAAAAAAACAGAATACAATAAACTTATACAATTACAAACACCTAATTTTTTTTTTATTTTTGAGACAGGGTTTCTCTGTGGCTTTGGAGCCTGTCCTGGAATTAGCTCTTGTAGACCAGGCTGGTCTCGAACTCACAGAGATCCGCCTGCCTCTGCCTCCCGAGTGCTGGGATTAAAGGCATGCGCCACAACCGCCGGGCACAAACACCTAATTTTTGTCTAAAGTTTCAAGAAAACACTGGAGAAAAAAAAGCTACTTCAGTGAATGATGCTGGAGAACTGGATATCCATACGCAGAATGATGCTGGAGAACTGGATATCCATACGCAGAATGATGCTGGAGAACTGGATATCCATATGCAGAATGATGCTGGAGAACTGGATATCCATATGCAGAATGATGCTGGAGAACTGGATATCCATACGCAGAACCAGGAAGTTAGATCCTTACCTCTCACCCTGTACAAAAGTCAACTCCACATGGATCAAAACCCTTATAGATCTAGGGGGAAACATAGGTAAAACACTTACAGACATAGACACTAGCAAGGACTTTGTACAAATGATTCTACAGCACAGGAAACCATGCTAAAACTTGACAAATGGGATTACATGAAATTAAAACCTTTCTTCACATCAAATGAAGCAATCGCTAGACTTCTAGATTTTCCACAGGATGGAAAATCAACCAATCTTTGACAACTGCACAACATGCAGGCAATTGATTTTGAGTTAAACACAGAATAAACAAATCATACTATCAATAGACAGACTAATGAACTAAATAACAGTTCTCAAAACCAGGGATGCAACCAAACAGTAAATACTTGGGAAAATGTTCAGCACTATAAGGGTCATACAAATTCCGAATACTTGGAGATATCATTGCACCCTAGTCAGAATGACGATCATAAGAAACTGTTGACAATGACTGGTAAAGACGTAAGGAAAGAGAAACTTTTACACTTTACAGCTTGGAATGCAAACTTGTGAAGCTGCCATAGAAATCATGCAGTCCTTACAGAAATCAGCATGATGATTTTTCCTTACAACTGTCATGTGACCGTGCAAGCCATATATCTAAAGAACTCTAAGCCAGATACCTGCACATATGTGTCTATTGCTCCATTATTCACAAGAGCTAAGGCATGGACCCAGCTTAAGTGTCCATTGACAGAAGGACCAAGAAACTGCAGCCCATGCACATGATAGAACTTTGTTTGGCTACAAAGAAAAACAAATTCTACATGTGCAGGAAGCTGAATGGAAATAGAAATCATGTGTTACACAAAGCATAGGGGCTCAGAAATGCACATTCCACATGTTTTCTCTAAAATATAAAACTTGCATTCAAAATTTAAATATATATACATGTATATATTCATGCTTTGTTGTGCATGTGTATGCATGTGAGCATGTGTGTGTGTG
>JAQHUG010000187.1:1470465-1603608 GCA_028555095.1 Dicrostonyx torquatus
TGTAGTTTAGCAAGAAAGAATATAAGGAGCCCCATCTTGAGAAAAAGGTTTTGATTCTCTCTCAAAGGACGATCATATCCTTTGATCACATTTAGCTAAAGCTAAAATGTACATCAGTCACAAATATCTCACAGTGGTTCTTCTTAGAAAATGATTCACTACCACACCTCAAGTATTCTTTCGGGTTTGGTTAAGAGACTGAAGGCATGACCTGCAAAACTGGTGGATAGTGTCAGAATCTAAGCTATTTGCAGCATCACTTTGTTGGTGAAGGCTTAAAATGATTACCAATTGTCTATTTATTTCTAACTGAGTGTGTATGGGTGTTTTCCCTACATATCTGTCCGCACATCATGTATGTGTTCAGAATCTGGAAAAGTGTATCTGATCCCCTGGAACTGGAGCTTTACAGATAGTTATGAACCACTATGAGTTCATCTCACTGAGAAGCAAACATTTGAACATATACAGACCAAGGGTTGTGGGTGTTGTGAACTGAACCCTGCTCTTCTGGAAAGCAGGTAGTGCTCCTATCATCGAGCAATCTCTCCAACCCTGTTTCTTATTAATAATTAAAATTATTTTTTAAACATATTTTTTATTGATTCTTCTGAATTTCGCACCATGTACCCTAATCCCACTCAGCACCCAGTCCCTCCATATACCCCCAGAAGAATCCCCAAACCTTAATTTTTAAAAAAAGAACCATCTCACTCCTCTGTCTTTCAAACGCCTTTTCATTCATCCAAGTGCCATGGGGAATTCAGATAGTATAAACTTTTGTTCAATCAGCCCCACCCTCAAAATGGTCATTGCAATGAGTTATTGGTCTGGTTCAAGGCCCCAGGCACACCATCTTCACTGGACCCTCACTGAAACTTCTCTTCGGTATCCTGCCAATACCACGAGTCATGGAAATCCTGAGGTTCTCATTGCATAGGACCAGCATGCACTCCAGCCTGTCATAGATGGAATAGATGCAAGGGTGGGCCAACCCAAGGCCCAGGCTGTGTTCTGGGTTGTAGCTGAACTAGTCAGTCTGGGCCACTGGAACCATCCCCCTTAGGGGCAGATTCAGCTCTCCTAGACCCATGACACTGGGGTCAGCTCTCCCACTCCTGTGGTGAAGGGTGGGGCCATACATCTCTCTAGAGTGCCAGGGCCATCTATCCCAGGGCCAGTGTGTTGGATCCCACAACACCAGTGAAAGACAGGGAAGCTCAGCCATGTCCTCAGATTTCAACATGCCTGGTTCTGATGACCCTGCCTCCCCGTGGCAACACAGTTTATGAACATCATCACAGAACCCAGTTGCAGCAGGAACACAGATTCAGACATTGCTCTTGGCAGCAGGTAGGGTCTGGACATCAGTCATCATGGCCACAGTGACAGCAAAGGCCACCCAGATCATTATGGCACCAGTGGCAGCATGGCCCTTGGACATCAATATAGACTCAGGTAGCGGTCCAGACCCTAGACATCTGCATAGCCCTATGGCAATGGAAACCACAAACATCAGTCCAGACCCTGACTGCTGTTGAGTCAAGAACCGAGACATGGACCTTAACAGTAGCCTGAGCCCAGAGGACACCATGACCCCATGGGGCAACACAGACAGCATGGCCCCAGAGGCAGCATGGCTCTCATACACCAACATGGCCACAGGTTTTGACCCAGGCCCTGAGCATCCAGGTGACCTTTTGTGATACCATGGGCCACAGCCATCAACTCAGAGCCCAACTGGTGTAGGACCACTGGCCCAGACTTGATTCTCTGTAGCAACCCAGGCTTGGGATGTCACCATGGCCCCAGTGGCCATGCAGGCCACTTAGATTGGCATAACCCCAGCATTAGCATGGCTCTAGGAATCCAGCATGGCCCCAAGTGGTGACTCAGATCCCTGGTATCAGCATGCCCTTCAAATATATCAAAGACCACAGGCATCAACAGAGACTCTGACTGTTGGTAGGGCCTCGGACCCAGTTGTGGCCTTCAGCAGCAGCCCTGGAAGAGACCATACCACAGCCCCAGGTGACAGTGCAGGTCCCTCAGATTAGGTAGTCTTGGCAGTGGCACAGTCATTGGACACCCTGTTAGTGGAGTTTTTAATGACAATTTTCATTAAGGACAACTGAATTTCTCATTGGTAGAGAAATTTTGAAGAAAGTGCATTCTTAACAAAATTTATGCATGAGGAAAATAGCCTTCAAGTTCTTTTTTTTTCCTTAAAATAAGGTTCTCTGAGTCTTTGTAGACACTTTTTTCATTGTTTTCCATTGAAGCTGACTCTTCTAACAACCCTAAACCATCTGAGACTACACTCTGGACTTGGGATTTCTTAGGAGAGGTGCATATGGAACTTTGGGCCCTGCCTAGTCCCACAGCTCTTCAGTCCCAAAGAAACACACAGAGGTTTATATTAATTATAAACTGTTTGGCCTATTAGCTCAGGCTTATTATTAACTAGCCCTTACTACTTAAATTAACCCATAATCCTTGTCTCTGTTTAGCCACATGGCTTGGTATCTTTTATCAGTAAGGCATTCTCATCTTGCTTCCTCTTCACCTGGCTGGTAATTGACTCTCTACTTTCCTCTTCCCAGAATTCTCTTAGTCTGGTTGCCTTGCCTATATTTTCTGCCTGACTACTGGCCAATTAGGGCTTCATTAAACTAATACAAGTGACAAATCTTTACAGTGTACAAGAGTATTATCCCAAAGCAGAGAGGATTTTGTATTTTTTTCTCACTGACCTGAAAATGAGCCCATTTAGGCATTTTCCTCATGCATAAAACCATGTTGCTTGTTTCATACACCATTCACACATTCATGTGTGTTTAAGTACTCATCAATTATTTCTTGTGTAACTAAGAGAGACATAAAATAGCAAGAACCATTACAGATAAGCAAGGTATCTAGAGCATTTGAAGACAATAAGTACTATGGAAGGTAATGATAAATTGGAGATCAAGGATTACAAAATGGGGTGCAGTTTTAAATAGGGAGTTCAACATAACTTTGTTGAGACATTTGCACAAAGTTAAAGAAAGCAAGACACATACTATGAAGACATATAGGGATCAAGGGCTGTTTTGAACTTGGGATATAGCATGTGATACTTGTGAGTAGTAAGGAGGGAAATGTTCCCGGATGAGGCCAGATATTCAAAGTTGCACTGTTAGGATGACTTGACAGGATAGGACCAAGAAGCATAGCAGAGAGACTAGTAAGAGACCACTGTAAAAGAAGATAGTTCTGAGTGATGGCAGTGGAGGGGTGAGGAGTGCACAGTATTGGATATAATTACAACGGAGCACCAACAAGATTTTCCTTTTATAGGTGAAAGGGCTTCAAGAACAACAACAAGCTTTGCTTTTTTGTTTACATGATAAGTAGAACAATAGGGTGGCCTGCCATCACCTTGAATGATATACTTACATTGAAAATCTGGTTGCTGAAGATTAAACTTAATGCTGGGTACACTGAGTTGAGAATTTTATTAAGCATCTAAATGGGAATGGTGAGTCACAGTTGCATCTGTGAGTTTGAAGTTTGGAGGAAGAACCATTAACACACCAACTTCTCAGAAACCAGCAGTCTTTCTCAACTTTATTTTCACAAGAAAATTGAGCCCCAAAGCCTTAAAGCACCTGTTCTGGATCTTCATGCTTTTTCCTGGGTATATGGGATGATACTGGTACAGAATTCTTGAGATAATTGAGAATGTTTTAATTCTGTGGTTCAGATAGGAAGACCACATGAGGAAGGCTATGTGGAGAGTGAAAGAGATAAGCCCCTTGCTTCTTTTTGAGGCAAAATTTCTCAATTCCTATTTGTAAAATCATTGAAAGCTTAAAAATATTTTAGAGTTGCTTTTAAACTTAAAGTAAAACACTGAGAAGCCAATGTTTCCCAATTATATACAAATTTATTTTTTATTCCAAAAAAGAGGATATGGGTGGTGTTGGGAAAATCTAATGGAAACAAAGTTTTTCCAGCCCAGAACTCTTCTGTATGAAGGCAGCAGAGAACATCTCTATCACTGAATAGTCACCACATCGAACGGTCATGCCCATTGTAGGGAAAATGCTGGGCTATGCAGGCAGAGGAGTCCTACCATTCCTATGGCATGCAAATGGAATAAAAAGACTGCTGCACACTGAAACAAGACGCTCACTAGCTAGGTCTACCTTCCCTGTGGAAGCTTGGACCCTACTTCTTACTTACTTCTTCTTCTTTCTTACTCCAGTAAGAAACTACTGTCCTTACTTTTTTTGTTTTTGTTTTTTGTTGTTTTTTTTTGATATTTTCCTTGAAAGGAAAAAGCTCCTAAATTCTTCAAAAAAGACATTCCTGAGTAATAAAGCTGAAGAAAAGCTGGATACATTTTTTTTATTTAATGAAAACGTAATTACATCATTTCGCCCTTCCCTCTACTCCCTGCAATCTTTCCTATCCCTCTCCTCAAGAATTCATGACCTCTTATTCTTAAATTATTCTTACATAAATATGTGACTAATCTGTGTATTTGGTTAGTGGTTACTTGTATGTATATGTTTTTAGGAATGATCACTTGGGATTGGATAACCTATTAGGGGCCCATCCCTTGGGAAGGCTAGTTCTGTTTCTTATCAGTCATTAATTGAATACCACTCTTTATCTAGGCATGAGCTCTCTTCAGACTTCTTCCATCCATGTGGGCATATCTACTGGTGTTGCCATTGTCCAGGACTTGTTGAAGCAGCCACATTGTTGAGATTTCATGGATAGACTGTCTGTCATTTCTAGAACATACAATCTTATAGCAGATTGCTTGGTCCTCTGGCACTTACTCTCTTTCTGACCCCCCTCTCATGATACTCCTTGAGCCTTATGTGTAGAGACTATGTTTGTTGTACATGTTTAATTTGGACTGAACACCTCACAATCAGTTGCTTCCTGTATTTCAACCAATTGTATTATTCTCTAATGGTCTCCTGTCCAAAAGTGAAGTATTTATGATGAAGGCTGAGAGCTACACTTACCTCTGAGCATAACAATAAAGACTTAGAAGGCAGTTAGAAAATATATTAATTTAATAAATGGCAGTACTCGGTTCTCCTCTAAGATCCATGACCTCCCTAGCCCTGAGTAATTGGCTAGGTTTCCAGTACCAGGCAAAATTTCACTCCTGTTATGTGGCCCTTATGTCTAAGCAGGGAACTGTAGTTTACTGACAAGATGTGAGTGCCACTGCTGTACCCTTGGGAATATCCTGGTCCATGCTGTGGTTCATAGGTCTATGGGTTGCTTTCCTCCCTCAGCTTTTCACATAGCACTTCCACTATTATGAAATCTAGCCCTCAGGAAGGAGGCTTTCATCCTGGATCTCTCCTACTCTTATGACCTCAAGGCCTGCTCTCCCACCTGCCTCAGGAACTGATGAGTAGGAGCAGGAAGGGCATCTCTCCCCAGCCCCCATGCCATCACATGACAGATGAGTAATGGGGACAGCTCTCCCATAGTCACGACTTTGGGGCTGGCTCACCTGGTCCTCTGCCAATGGGTTAGCTCAATTGTGATGCCCAGGAAAGGTGCAGAGCCTGCTCTCCTGAATGTTGTAACTGGCGGGGCACAGGGGCAGCTCTCCCACTTATAAAATTTCCTGACTTTACCCAGAGCACTATTCCCTTGGTTCTACCTCTGGGCAGCTACCCTAGGTGTGTATTTAAAATCACACATGTTTTAAGCCTGAAAAACATTTGTGATTCAGAAAAATCATTTATAGACTAATTCCTGGCTATACTGTACTGAAGTTTCACAAGGGGAGTGGTACCAGGGACGCATATGCCATAGACAGGTGTTTAACTTTCCTTAGACATTAATCACCATGACAACTAGGTATACAACCTGTAATTGTGTCCTTAATGCATTGTTAAATGTACATGACTCAAGTAACAGTTAATTTCATTAATTACTAATTTCTAACTGTGATTTATATTGTAAGATTTATATTCAATAAGAACAGAATGCTTTCCAAGTAACCTCAATGGTTTCCTTAACTTACATAATTACACTTTGAAATGTGGGCATCTTCATGGCTGGACCAGGATTTCCTCGCACAGGCTGCTTAGTCACCTCCTTTATTCCTGCTGTGTAGGGAAAGGTGCGAGTTGTTCCTGAAATCCTCTCCTGCCTTTCTCCTTAAGTCTAATTGTTTGCCTCTTGCTCCGCTGGTTGAGGACCTGAGGCCTCAGGCTATCTTGTTTCTAAAGCTCTAACTACTTCTCAAGGCAACCACAAACCGAAAGAGAAAAGGTTGACACTTTTACTTTTTCTCCTTCAAATAATATTCTGCTTTATTAGCACTCTCTTTGTGTTTTGGAGTATCTCTACTTCACTGCTAACACTTTCAAGATTTTCAGAATACTCTCCAAATGACATCAAATTCCCTTAAAAGAAAAACATCAAAACTTGATTAAACAAACAATAAGTTTTAAAACATAGCCATGCAGTGTCTTATCTTTCCCACATGGTAAGATCACATCAATTGCCTGTCGGTGTGTATACTCAGACTAGACTCTTACAAACTGGGGGTCTCTTTTTCAGGAGTCTGACCTGGCTACTTGGTAGTGGGAATTGTATTAATTCAATTGCTGAGATCTGGGCCACTGAAGAAGTAACGCCTCATGTATCATTTCCTCATTCTGAGCTGTTGTCGTTAGAATCTGGATGATAGCTTCTCTATCATTAAAAAATAAAGAGTAAAATCTAAGATATAAATAAAATAAGTTCAATGCATCTTCTCAAAAGATGCAATGTTTAATTCTCCCACAAAGTTTGTGTAGTGGAGGGCCAGCATGGAAAGATTGTCATAGTCCTGTGTTCTCCCAACCCATCACAACTCAAGAAGAACATGGCACCGTAACTAGAAAGTAAGCTTCCCCAGTACTAATCCTTCTGATTCAATATGGACCTCCCCAACTAAATTTTACCTTGTCATGGAAATACAGGAATATGACTGGAAATTCTACAATCTCAGTTTATCTACCTAGTGACCTATATTATTAAAAAATTATTACACATGGCTGGTTCTGGCACACACTGTAGTTTCTTCATTTTTGCATAGGCCAGAGAGCACAGCACACAGAATCATTAAGAAGACAGAGTTTCTGTTATTTCTGAGGACTTTGGCTTGCACAAGGATTCACATTTTTTTTTAATCTGCATGCTTTGGTTGGAGCAACTTGACAAGTCTGACCTGACTGCTGAATTCCCACACAGCCCATTCTGGGGCACTGCCAGTTGGTCTGGGCTGTCTGTCAAGCTAAGTATTAAACTCGTATTCTTCCATTCAATTTTCCCTAGTACATAGTTTCTTTGCCTTTGGCTGCTACCTCCCTCCACCAACATGACTGTTTCCCCTTTCCAACATGGTTTGTTTTAGGGATGCAGTAAAGATCTGTTGGTTGTGGAACTCAATCTATGCTATAGAATTTCAATTAGAAAAAAAAAGGAACCTACCTCAGCCTTCAATACACAGTCATCTAGAGACTTGCACGACTTCATATGTACTTCAAAATTTTAGGTGGAATGTGCTTGTTTTGTAATATAACTGTGAAGCTTTTGTCTGCACTTACTCTCTTAAAATGATCATTTAATATTATTCAGCTAATGGGAGCCAGCTTTTAAAGAATTAATTATTTAGGGCCTTACATATTTTGTTAATGAAAGGATAAAATGTCTATATGAATTCAATTAAAATAAGAGAGTTGGGTTTTAAAGCTATCCATTGCAAATGAAATTTGTGTCCAGCAATATGATTTTTCTCTCTAAGAATATGCCTTGTATTTCTTCTTCTAAGGCATATACAGAAGGACTCCAGTGACAACAGACATTTGTTACAGTGTGTTTCTATCATTATCCACTTAGGGTGCTTCCTTGGACTGGGCAGAATGTATTTACAAATGTTATTCTCGTTGGAATATTACCCTAAAAAATAGCTTTTTATTTACAAAAGAGAGTAGTTAACCAAAAGATTACAGAAACATAATCCCATATTTCTTACTGTTACTATGATGTCACAGGTATGTAAAACGTCACTCAAATGATGATATTTATTATTTGGATTTGAGATTTCTCATTAGGGAAGTAATAATAATTAACACTATGGATATCCATTAATAACATTTAAGTGTTCATTCTACTAAGAGATTTGTAATATTATTTAATTTGTTCCTGAGAAACCCTGCAGTTTATAAACTATTGTCTTCCTTATTATATACATTAGAAAATTAAGGTGCAATGAAGTTAATAATAAATTTCACAGGATTAATACCAGTATTTGACCTAGACAGAATGGTGTGAGTCTCTTCACAACACCTATTCACACACACATAAATGCCACAGTCATTGCTGAGCTGACCCCAAACCTCAAACATAACTCAACAAAATTTGAAAAGGTTTCTCTTTATTCAAAATAATTTACCAAATTGATCTTTTAAGTTGTTACTTATCCTTCAACATATGATTCGTGTATCACTTCATCACCAGGATGTCCTTCACTTTTCCAAACACAACTGTAGTTTTTTTCTCTAGAGTTGCATGGTGTGTGTGTGTGTGTGTGTGTGTGTGTGTGTGTATTTGTGTAGTCTTACACCACTGATGTCTATGTCAAGAAACAGATTAATGTAATTTTGGCCTCTGAGATCGTACACATTCCTAATTAAAGGAAGCTTGTTAATTTAATACAGTCTGTGAATGGGCAATACGCTATGCCTGTAGCTGGATATTATCTGAAATAAAAACAAAGAAAAATCTACAGTAAAAGTCCACAACATCATCCATGCTACTATTGTTATTTTAAATATTAATTCTTTGTAGATTACATATGACATATTTGCTTAATTCGGAGTGTCCACTCCACTTTCACAGGTAATGCCCTATTTTTAATATTTTAAGGAAAATCATCTAGTCCAATTTGTGCTGCCCATATACTTTTGGGGGCGAGACCATCTACACAATGGCGTCAACTTGTCATACCCTGAAGAAAACTGATTCTACCTCTTTCAGAAAATGTCAATTGCAATAGTGTCTCAGCTAATAAGAGACTTAGTTTCTCCCTCCTCACTTCAGGCTAGGATTTTGTCTGGTTTTAGCTCATGCAGGTCTTGTGGACACTCTCACAGATGCAGTGAATTCACGTGTACCACAACACTATCATGTACAGAAAGTGAAGTTTCTTTAAAGATGTTCCCTACCCCCTGGATCTTGCAATATTTCTACCCTCTCTTCCACAATGATCTCCAAGGCTTGAGAGAAGGGGGAGTAACATAGATGTACCATTTAGGGATGAACACTCCAGTATCTTATTTTCTGCTCCTTGAGGGCCTTTTTGCTAATGGTCATCTGCTACAAAAAGAAGTTTCTCTGTTGAAGGTTGAGAGATGCTTTAATCCATGGATGAAGCTGAAAGTCATAAACTATCAGTTCAATAGTACATCTATTTACCACAGTAATGGTACTAGGTCCTTGCCTGATACCTATGACCTGTCTAGAAACATTTATTGGCCCTGATAATGAAACTTGGCATGTGTTCCATGTTACAGAGCAGTCTTTCTAATTAGAAAGTAGTTATTTCCTCTGATGGTATTTGTGCTACTACCACATCAGTGAACATATCTTACCAGGTTAGTCGGTATTGTAACTGCAGGGTTCACAGGTGGGTAAGCCTGGCGATTATATTTCTTCTCTACATAGCCATTCAATCACCATGAAAGCTATCCAGTAATAAAGCTTTCAAGACAGTACCAGCTTGATTTCTCCATGTTCTATGTCTAAATGATGTATGTATTTAGCAACTGGGTTTGACTGTCAAGTTCTAGATGGTAACAAAGACCAATGACGTATTATTTGTAATGCTTGTGGGTCTGTGGGATCCATTAGCCGACAACTTCAAAAGAGGTAACTCATTCCTAGCACTGGGCTTTGTACCTGTTAGCCTGTGGTGTAATAAGGGCACTGGAGCTCCACTACAGGATGACTTCAAATATACTCTGAGTATAAGCCCTGAAGTGAACTATGCAGTTGACATGAGCATGGCCATGTCAAGGACCACAGAGCCTCAGATCCATGGAGGAACGGTGAAGTCTTGTTTCCCCCTGGGAGGTGAGTATCAGAGGGAAACAGTAAAGCCTTCCTTTGTTCCATGTGTGAATGTTAATGGTGTATGCAGAAAATCTCCCCCATAGCCTTCTCCCCACAAGATCTCTACCACAGCCTTCTCCCCACAGGTATTTATGGCCTGAATACTATTCTTCTACAAAAGTTGCAGCAACCAAGACTGACTTAACCTGTCTTTTTTGATCCAGCTATATATAATAACCTTGCCTCCTCATTTTTCTGTATGTAATAACCCTGCCTCCTTGTTCATCTGTATGCAAATAACTCTACTTCTCTGTTCAACCCATAGCACCACATGGAATTTCTGGGGTGCAGGAGTTTCTCTATCAGAGATCTCAGGCCACTCAATCCTAATTTTCTGTCCATGTGTCCATCTGTCTGTCATTCCCTATCATCTCAGTCAGTCCCCCCCTGAAAAGAGTATGTGAATGCAATATACATAATATATATGCATATACATATGTATGCATATTCATATATACATATATAAATTTTTAAGTAAGTACAAAAGAAAGAACTTACAATGAAATAATTGTTCTCTTTCTTCATAGAAAGAGCAGTCAACACAGAAACTCATGATGTGAACTACTGTAGGGAAGATCATGACAGGTTGTTTTTCAAACATTGGCACAACTTGTTTCTTTTTTCTTTGTAACTCAAGATTTAAAGACAGAACCCTGTGATTACTTTTCCACAAGTACTGTGTCCTATACATGGATGACCTGAGGCCTTCCCTCCAAGACTGCGGTCAATTCTCTAAATGTTCAACATGGAATGTCACTCTTGATTTTGGGTGCTGTTTTTAAATTGACACTTCAAAATTCTAAGACAGTGAACTCTTGTTTGAAATGTAGTCTTGACTGTGCACTGTGAAATATTTCTTAAATTCCTAAGTAGAAGTTATATTTAAAAAACAAGGTAGCTTGCAGGGTGTGCACATTAAATGGGCTCAGTCATGTTTTCTTGCTACCTAAAGGCACTGTCTTTTTCAGAATAGACTTCTCTGACCTATAAAATGTGGTGGAAGTAGACAAGCTTCTAGCAGTGACCTGGAGGAAGGAATGGGTTACATAAAGAATGCTTGGAGCAGCATTTGACTCCTGAGTGCCACATGCATAATTACTGTCACTACCATGTCATTTAGAAATCTATGTGCCCACATTAAGTTAAAACAGTTCCTTTCAGATCTGTTAAAATTCTGGGTCCACCACTAACTGAATATGATATGAAGATTATATGAAACAATTTCTTCAAGTGGAACAAAGGAAGTAAGAAGACACAGCTCTTGTCACTGCAAACCACTGCATATAGGGATGTCTGACGGCATTTGAAGTCTCCCATTCCTAGTGCAGACATTAAAACAAAGATGAAGGGTTAGGAGTGTAGTTCAGTTAATAAAATGCTTATCTGAAATGCATGAAGCCCTGGGTTAGATCGTCAACACAAGTAGTGATAAAACCAGGCCTTAAGACATGTGCCTGGAATCCCAGCACTGAGGAGGTGGGTGGTATAGGAGGTCCTTCTGTATTTGTGTTGCTTTCGCTGGTTGAATAAACAAACTGCCTTGGCCTTTTGATAGGGCAGCCCTTAGGTGGGCAGAGTAGACAGAACATAATGCTGGGAAGAAGGGAAGTGTGGCACATGCCATGTTTCTCATGCCCAGGACTGACGCTGGTTAGAATCTTTCCCGGTAAACCACAACTTTGTGGTGCTACACAGACTACTAGATATGGGTTAAAACAAGTGTGAGATGTGAGAGTTAGCCAATAAAAGGCTAGAGATAATTGGCCAGGCAGTGATTTAATTAATACAATTTCTGTGTGGTTATTTTGGTGATAAGCTAGCCGGGGTGGGGGTGGGGGGAGACACAGCCTGCTGATCCTTCTACTACAGGTGGGCTCAGGAGGATCAGAAGTTTGAAGTCGTCCTTGACTATGTAGTCAGCCAGAACTACAAACAGTCTCCCTTCATTTATTTCCAGCTAAATAAAATGAAAAAATATTGTGATGGTGCAAGCTGTAACATCATCATTTGTGGAGGCAAAGGAAGCACCAAATCTCAGCCCTTTAGTCAGCAGCCACTATTTTATGTTCAAAAACTAGGCATTGCTTGCCTCAGCACCAATGACTCTAAAACATTTTACTCTCATGGTGTCCTTTAGTATTTTACAGAAATAAGTGTCTGTTTTTCTTCAAGAAAGAGATTTCTTCTTGGAGTTAACTTTAAAACTGTTTTTTGTCATGTAATGACTGACTAAGATACATCATGGTGAATATCAACCTTTTCAAGTTAAGGTTTCTCTTTGTATCCCTGTCTGTCCTGGGACTCGCATTATAGATCAGGCTGGCCTCAAACTATCTGAGATCTGCCAGTCTCTGCCTCCCTAGTGCTTGGTTTAAAGGCCCTACTGATTGGATCATAATGAGTATTGTCTTCGACTTCTAGTTCAAGACAGGTAATTGTAGTTTACCATTTCAAGCATTTCTCTAATAAAGCAAGGGCCCCGCTTTTGTCTATCTTCCCTTAAAGCAGAGTAACCAGCTTAATTATATGGTACTGCACACAAGTAACCGTTAAGGCAGAGTTTAGTAACAACATTACCAATTTTAACCATAGTTTTACTTTACACTAATTATTGCTTTGTGATTGGAAACCACATGAATCAAGAGACTGAAGGGGGAGATGCACAAGCATCTGGTGTGCACACATTGAAGGTCTTCACATCATAGAATTCCTATTAGGATACATGCAATGGACCATTTTGTGAGTCCATGTATTCTTTTGTCCCTGTTTCCTATACTTAATGTTATTAAAGCCTATTCTATCTGGACCAAGGGCATGTGTCAACAGTTGAAGTCATTTTCCTTGTTGGTCACAGCTGCAGCTTGAGGTTATTTGTGATGACCCCATACTCAAAAGGTCACCATAAAGTGACCTTCACCATCCAATAATCTATTCAAAGAACTAATATACATGTTAAGTGGAAACTGGGCAGATGGCAATATCAGTCACAGATGAGATTTTTGTCATTTATGGAGGTTGGTACTCTGTTCTAGTTTAGATGGTACATTTATATCAATAAAATATCCCCACAAGCAGAGTTCTAGGACACCTAAGAGGTCTACACACAACTTTGCACTAAGTAAAAAAGGAAACTTAAGAATATGGTAGAGTCGTATGAATGGGATCAATAAGTGCCTTGGCTTTGTTGGTGGAGCCTTGTTCACATGAGAAGAATGAGAAGATTACAGAGGGATGATTCCTTCACTCAGTTAGTCAATCTTACTAGATACCCTCAAATATGCCTGACACCGCTGCCTGCAGAAGATTTCATTGTGAGCAAGGTAGTCATGCTGCAATAACTACTTTGCAAGGCTTAGGGAAAAAAATCGAAGACCTAAGAGCATGGGATTGTAAACAACTCCAGCACATGGTTCAACCTGGAAACATGGTATAGTTGTTAAAGAAAATATAGCATACTTGGAGTGCTGATTTGTGAAAACATGAATCAGAAAAATTCCAAAAGCAAGTCAGTTTTCACCGACTCTTCAAAGTTTCTGGAAATGGTTTTATGTCTGTAGAACTGAAAATTCAATGTTCCCATCCTAGTAGGAAGACTGACCAAGAGCTGTGGCATGTCTGTCCTTTATGCAGTCACCAGGATGAAGTTTTGTTCATTGCCCACAAAGAACAAAGCCAGAGGACTTGGGACCACAGAGCAGAGGAGCCACATTGAAAATAATGAACTGAGGAGTTTGTCTACAAAATGTCAATTTAGTCACCCTCAAAGAAAAACCTAAGGACACTAAAACCAGGGTTTCCTACAGTAGCAACCCAGCCAGATAACCCTGGAATGAAAGGGCAATTGAGCCTTTTCTTATCCAGTTGTAAACTCAGAAGACAGTAACAGATCACACAGGTTTCAGGAAGGAACTTAATTGAACAGACACAAAAACAAACAGTAACATGTTCTAGAAAATAGAGGTGAGATGAAGAAATAAAACACTGCATCAATGAGAAGGGAAGATTATATAAGAGATGCACGTTTAGAGAAGAGAAACTGTGTCTGGAAACTAAAATAATGCTAACTGGATTGAACTTGTGCAGGTCTTACACAAGCAACCGTAGCCTCAGTGAGTTCTTAAGGGCAGTGGTTTTCACAGGTGTCCTCCCTGACCTCAAGCTTTACAAACTTCCCACTTCCTCTTCTATGATGATTCCTGAACCTGAGGGAAGGGAAGTATGATGAGGTGGCCCATTTATGACTGAACGCTCTATAGATACTTATTCTGTGGATGACAGTTTTAAGTCTCTGATTTAATCGCTATCCATCGCAATCTTCTCTGAGGAGGATTAGGAGTTACACTAGTCTATGGACATAGAGATACATATTTAGCATGCAGTTTAATACTACATAATATATTTAGCAAAATGGAAAAGTAGTTTACCCTTAAGATCTATGTTCTTCCTAGCCATCAGTTCTCAGAGAGATTTACAGTACAAGGTATGCACTTTTCCTGTGTAGTGAGCCTTAAATTCAATTAGAAAGTGGTGGATTACCCTCATATTTATGTTACTATTCTACTCATGGGCATATCTTACTTATTATAATCCACAGGGTTCCCAGATGAATAAGATTGTTGATATTTTTCCCATAAGATCATCCCTATATCAACACTAAAATTTGACCAGCAGTCTGAAGAATCTTTCTGCTCAGTACTAAATTGATTTCCCCATGTCCAGTGGCCAAAGTACATGATGTCTTCAGAGTTAGGGTCTTACTATTGGGTTCTGGTGCTCAGCTAATTGCAGTGGCAATAACCTGTATTGTTCTGCAGGTCTCTAGGACAAACCTGGTCAATATCTCAAAGAGTGGTATCTCACCCCTGGCACCAGGATTTAGGAGAACTCTTTCTAATTTACAAATAGAATTTACAAAGTGGCATTACTGGTCATTCATGAAAACAGACATACTTCACAGCACCATGTTTCATTTTAAAATATTCAGAAACTTCTACTCATTTTTAACTGTTTTTGCGATTTACATTGTAGTAAATGAGATAGGACAGAATTTCATAAATATGCAATTAACTACCAATTTTGCTAATTGCTAGCATGGAACTTTTTTTCTTTTCTCATACATAAAGAGCTATAGCTTACAGATTGGGGGAATATCATATCAATATCTTGACAAAAAGGTGCTATGTTGTAGTAAACTACAATAATAAACTAGTATATTGAAAGTGTGGCAATGCTCTTCATCTTGAAATAGAAGAGAAATCTTGGTAATCCTTGGCTATGTTTGGGATTTTCATCCAATGAAGAACAGGCTGTGTTTATAGTTCAATTTAGTCTGTACTCACTGTCTCTAAAATTCAAGATGTCTAAGCATCCTCCTTCTATCTTCTTATCCTCCAGTGTAGTTGGCAGTCCTCCCACTTAGATGGGAACTAAGTAAGCCCACATTTCTCATTCATACTAAACTTTACTTACTTTTTTAATATATGGATTCATGTAGCCTAGGCTAGCCTTGGAATTGAACTTGGAACTTTTCAACCCCAGCTTCCACTCCCCAGCACTGGGGGTTATGTGCATATGCAAAAGCAGACACTTTAGTCTATGCTAGGAACTGAACTCATCCGGGGCTTTGAGCATACGAGGCAAGCTCTCTACAAATGATCTCAGCCCCAGAAACTATGCACACTTTTTTTCTAGCACAAGATATTGCTTTGTACCTGGAGCTGTCATTGAGCTTATATCCTTCACCTCAACCTCTTGAGCGCTGTAATTGTAGACACGCAGACCAGACCCCCTTCATTATTCTATTGTGAAACAGTCTCTTGGCCACACTAAGATGATCTCTTCCTTTTTTCTCCCCCCTCCTGGAATATACAGAGTCAGAGAATTTAGCAAATCTTTAGGTTTAATTTTCTTTTGGTTAATAATTATATCTTCAAGTCATTTCTCCCATTTTGTATTTTACTCTATGAACAGGGATATTACTTAAATACTTTGTTTAGAAATATTTTCTATTTTTGGAAAGCAATTTTTGTCTTGGCAACAACTGGGGTAATTTGGGGGTTCCCACAGGACCCCTTTGGCCAACTCTGCAATTATATGTGGCACAATCCCAGTACTGGAAACTTCATTTGATGGCAATAAGTGTCCTGTTGGGGCTCTGTCTCCTCCATTATTTGGTGATTTCCTTTAGATTGCCTTCATTTATATATATTTTTGGAGAAGTTTCTACTGTATTAGATTTCCCTTCTACCCTTCAAATGCCATTAAAATTGAGCTCTATCTCCCTGTATGCCCTCCCTCATCCCCTCTTCAGTCTTCCTTCCACTTGCTCCTCCTATTATAGTGCCCCCAATCCACCCATAACTATCTATTCCCTTTCTATTTAGATCTATTTGTCACACCCTCAGTCCCTTACTCAAGACATAACCACTGCGGTTCTAGAGATCATAGCTTGGTTATCATTGACTTAACAGCTAATATCCACATATCAGCAATTACATCCCATATATGTCTTTCTGGGTCTGCATTACCTCACTCAGGATATTTTTTAGTTCCATTTATTTACCTGTGAGTTTCATGATGTCATTATTTAACAGCTTAGTAATACTCTATTGTGTAAATGTCCCACATTTTCTTTATCCATTCTTCTATTGAGCTACATCTAGGTTTCCAGTTTCTGGCTATTTTGAACAGAGCAGCAATGAATAGGGTTGAACAAGTGTCCCTATGGTAGAATGAAGCATCCTTTGTGTATATGCTCAAGTGTTACGGTATAGCTGGATCTTGAGGAAGAGCGAGTCCCATCTTCTTGGGGGCCTGCCACATTGATTTCCATACTGGATATACAAGATTGCACTCCTATCCAGCAATAGACAAGTGTCACCCCACTCCCCATCCTCAATTACATGAGGTGTCATTTGTTTCATTTTATCTAGTGTTTTTATGGGATTCTTGAGTGTATGATTGAGTGGATCCCTGTCTCTATATCTGATTTTGTTTTATCTTATTATAATTTATTTTATGATTATCCCATACAAGCCTGTTTCTTTTTTAAAAGAAAGACAGAAGGGCACTGTCAATATGGGGAGGAACTGAGTGGGGAGTGGAGGGAAGGAAAAGCATAATCAGCATATCTTTTGTAATAAAAAAATAAATTTTCCCATCAAATTATCAAATTTCATTGTTTGAAAATTTTGTTTTGTACAAAATATTTGACCATGAGTACACTTAGAAAGCCTTTGTCACCTTATAACATGGACTGCTTGTTCTCTGAGTTTCAGAGATGTGTTTCTTTTTTCCACTTGCAATCCTGTCAGAATGCCCTTGTCCATCCATGGTTTTGCCACCATTCTGTATTTCCATTTTTTTCTGGTTTTTTGAGGCAGGGTTTCTTTGTAGCTTTTTTTTTCTTTTTGAGCCTGTCCTGGTACTAGCTTTTGTAGTCCAGGCTGGCCTCTAACTCACAGAGATCCACCTGCCTCTGCCTCCCGAGTGCTGGGATTAAAGGCGTGCATCACCACTGCCCGGCCTGTATTTCCATTTTCTCTGATAAAATGGAAGCTCCTCTAAACTCTATTCTCTTGTCCTGAGCCCTTGCAGGAATCACCTTGAAAAATTCTATAATGACAATTTTAGCTCTTCTAGTAAGTATTTCAAAATTCTTTCAACCTGCACTCATTCCTTAACTCTGAAAACACATCTGCATTTGTATGCATCTGTTACAACAAGACTTAGGTTCCCAAGACAGATTTGTGTATGAGGTTCTACTACAGAGACAGAACCAGTAAGAAGCATGTTCACTGCACATACACACACACACACACACACACACACACACACACACACACACACGACTTGTGCAATTAATTATAGGGACAGAAAAGTACCATAATAGACATTTTGGAAACTCAGGGAAGACCGGGAAGTTGGAAGTTTAATTCCATAATGAGTCCAAATGACTTGTATCCACAGAAGATAATCAGTATAAAAGTCTAGGAGCAGGAGAGGGTCAGAGTTCCTGAACAAGCTCAGATGCAAAGGGAACAGATCCCCACTTCTATTTTATGTTCTCTTCAAGGACACTAATCTCCTTTACTGCATTGATCTACCCAAATGGTAAATTCATTTGGAAAGACCCTAACAGACACATAAAAATAAAATGTAATGTGAGAACGCCGGGGCCCAGGCAAGATGTCAAAAAGAAAATGTAGTCCTCAAAGGGCAGAATAACTGCAGGGTGTGACCTGGAGTGTGCTGTTTTGACACACACTCAAGTTTTGATTCCTGAAACCATAGGGAATATAAGATTCTTCCCGGATAACCTTTCCTGTCTTCTCCTCTCATGGAGACTCATTTTTTGAGTCTAGCACAGGAATAGCCATTTAAAGTCACAAAGTGAACAACCTTAAGGACTTAGGAACCCATCTAATTTTACATTATTCTCTCCTTTTAAAGACAAGAAAACTCCGTCCCTGGAGTTAAGTCACCTGCTTAATTCTCAGAGCTCCTTAATGCCAGGAGCAAAGCAGGAACTCACATCCCAGTGCTTGACCTGGGACATTTCTCTACCATTTTCCCCACACAACTTGACCTTTTAAAGTGAAAAAAAAATAATTAACTTAAACTACTTGCCACAGTTTTGCCCAGCAACACAAAACTTGAATGATGAAAGAAATACTGCAAAACGTAATTTAGTCATTTAGTGAAAATATCTATTACACACTGAATTACTGAATTATGCATGTAGTCTAAATGTGAACCTGTTAGCAGCTTAAGGGTGGCATGTCTAAATAATTTATATTTTATACTCATAAATATTGTGAAATCTAACAATGATAGCTTATTATATTATTTTCAAGAAGTTTCTATAGATACTGTAATGTAGATGCCATGTACCTTTTGTATACTTGAATAAAAAAATAAGGATAATTTTTCAAAGCATGAGTAAGTACTTATTGTAAATAAATTATGCTAGAGATAATGCTGAAGTTATAGACGAACTGGACTTATCCCATTTTATCTTCTTATTTGAAACGATGTTTTGCATGTCTTATTTCCAGCATAAACTCACAAATGCATGACTCTGGCTGGCTACAGGCAACCATGATTCCAGTAAATCCCCTCCTTTTTGTTTCTTGCATGGATCATTGCAAAAGTGTGAGTTCACAGTTTGCTGCTTTCAATGCATGCTTATAATTTAAAATGCCTTCCACGTGTCAAACAGCTCTTACTGAAGAGAGACTCCTGCAACAGGAGCCCTCTCGGAGGACTAAGTCCTTTGCTGGCAGGTTAAGTTCTAGAAATGGATGTGAGTCAAGACCTCCTGGGTGCCTGTTTTGACAAAGAGTGCTACAGTGGGACCCTGCAGTTAGGACCCAGTAAAAATCCTTGAGAAGAAAGTATAGTTCAGTGAAACAAACGTCACCCTCAGTAGGGACTACATAACATACACTGTGCTTAGTCCATTCACCTTAAGCTCCTGGAAGCACACACTGTGCACCACGTGACAGGCCCTGGAAGCCTAGAGAAGAGCAAATGAAAACATATTCCAGTGTGCTCCCAGGAAAATATTCTAATGTCTTTCAAAACAGGAGGCTTGCTTAAGAAACCAACACAGAAGACAAAAAGCACAGAAAATGAGTCTCCTCTATGTAGAGTAGACCATCCATGCAACACAAATCTAGAAAGCTAAGAGAAGCTGTGTTAAGTTATTTATGTGGGAATAAAAAGCTGTTTTCAGAGTATTTTTGCTGTTGACAGTAGCTTTCTGTAAACTCATTATATGTTTAATCTGAAGCAAAGCAGTTTTGAGGGGAATTGAAAAGTGAGTGCTGAACTACCTCCATCCAGCCCTGCCCACCCATCCCCACCCCCTTCCCAACACAGCCTTCCCCACAGGGCTTGGGTCACACGCCCCCTGGGAAGGGCATCTGTGAAACCTGGAAGCTGTTAGGCTGTGGCAGGCATCACCCTGGGTATTCATCCTAGTCCCTCCTGTGTTTCAGCGGCAATCCACTGAGGTCAGCTAATGCAATCCCACTTTGACTGCTTATTTGAATTTTGGATGCTCAGGGCCCTGAACCGATTCCCTGAATTTGTCATGATCCTAATTTAGTTATCCACAGCTGCCTCATTAGATTTGAGGCCCTTCTTCAAGAGAATATTGATTACTGCAGCTCTTCATCTTCTAGTAACCGTGTACACAACTCTCTATTCTCCGCTTCCATTTCCTTGACCTGCTAATGAATGCGTGTCTCCTTTGAACCTTTTCTAGTCACAGGATTTATGGGAAAGTTATCAGATTGGAATGACTTGACCATGTAAAGCTAGTCCTTCAGTGCCTTCAGGTATTGCTCTTGTTTCCATATAACCATTTTTCTGGAGCTCTCTATCCACTTCATTGTTTCTGCTCGAAGTGTGTGTGTGTGTGTTAGCTCAAGTCCAAGCATGGCATTGTGTGGCAAGACCCGCTATGCTCAATTTACCCCACTTGTGTTTTTCTTTCTAGAAGGAGGTGTGCAGTGACACTTCATTTGTGTTTCAATGAATAAAGCTTGCCTGAAGATCAGAAACATAAAACAACCACACTAGCCAGCCTTACAGACCAGGCAGCAGTGCCACACACCTTTAATCCCAGTAGCCACACTAGTCTACCATAAAAACGGGGCAGTAGCGGTACATATCCTTAATCCCAGAACTAGAGAGGATTATAAAATGGGAGGAGACAGCTCTCAGTCTCATTCTGAGGTTCCCTGAGGGCAGGATCACCATTTTCGTACTGAGGTCAAGGTGACTGGCTGTTTTGCTATTCTGACTTTCAGGTTGAACCCCAATTTCTATCTCTGGGTTTTTATGAGTTGTGCTTCAGAGGTGACTGTGAGAATGCTAGTGAACTAAAATGTGGAACTTTTTCTAATTAAATGAAATAGACAAATGGAAATGTTAACACGGAAACCCAAGTAATCTACTTTTTAATGTGGTTATATTTAACAATCTGTACTGTCACCAAAAAGGGAAAGATACATATGTCACACATGAACATCTCCTTGCCATGGTTCATTAGCCCATTAGCTCATTAACAAAGTGTTTGAGAGTTCCACAAATAATCCAAGAACTGTTCAAAACAGTGCAGTAAAGATCAACATGGTCAGCCATGTTGATCTGCTGGTGACACATCCTAGAAAAGAAGCAATTGCATCATGACATTATAAGAACTTTGATGAACAAGAACAGAATAGCAAAGATCTAGAAAAGGGACGCTATATGAAAGAACTGACAGAAAGATCTTCCCGAGAGCAAGTGACATCCAGCTGTCCCCAAACAAGTGACAAACCATCTGCTGATCAGTTGAACTTGGCACAATCAAGAAATGAGAGGAAGCCAGGTAGGCAAATGAGCAAGGTCAGGTGACATGGGACAGAGGAGGCTGGGGAATAATCAGGATGTCCATTCTATAGGTTCACCAAAGGAGGACACAGGAGGGACAACTGGAGCAACAGATCCTGTAAGTGCTGGCTTGGGGTACCTGCGAGTTCCCCTCTCAGTTTCTAATAGGAGTGAATCCATCACCAAGAGAGGGTTTTGTTTAGAAATGTATAGGTTAGTAGATAAATGTATTTTAGAGGCAGCCTAAATTTATGATTCCCTGGATGTTTTATCAAAAACATCTACCGATTTGTAATTCATTCATTCATATATGTCCACAGCTCCCCTTCTCAACAATTTTCAGAGTTATGTGCTTAAAACTGTTTTGCAGGTAAGGTGACTTTGCCATTCTCATTACTCATCTCTAATTGCTCTGTACTTTTTCAGGCATAAGTTGACGCAATTGAAAATGCCATAGCTTGCCCCAACATACAGCGCAGAAAGACAAAGTAGGCTACAGCACTACATTAAAAGAGTCGCCTCTATGGAGCTTTAATTCCCCGGGCTTGTCAAAAGTTGTTAAAACATTGCTTGCCATTTTTGAATATAAAATGTAGGCAGACATGTACTAATATATCAAAAAATGACACTTTGTCAAAGAGAGCTTTCATGGGAGAATGTTCTGAATAAAATGTTTTCTTTAAAAAAGAATTCAACCTGCTTAACATTCTACAGCAAACACAAAGGGACACAAAATGCCCGAGCTTCCTGTGGGTCACCACAGCCATCTTCTTCTATCCTTTACTCTGCTATTCCTTAGACTCTGGGAAACTGTTTCCCCAAAGGATTATCAGTTCTATTTCATGATAACCCTAATTTAATGTAAAATAAATGTAGCCCTGACTCTCTCCAAATGGACTCTCTTCAGACTTAGCTTCTAATATGATGGTGATGATACAGTTGGCTGTGTCTACCGTTGGGTTCAGTGTAATATTATGGGAAGCAATCACTCCCCCTATCAGTTAGGAGCATCTGCTGCAACTACCAGCACTGTCTATAGATGAAATACAGAACTAAAATCTCACACTGCTTCTCAGGAAGTGTCCTCTCCCAGTCATTTAAAAACCTTTTAGCCTTTGGAAAGATGGTAACCAGGAAAGAATGGGAAGGCAGATGGTAAAGACCTTTCAATTTTAGTAAGACAGATATGCCTACATGTCAGCCTCTTTTTGTCCTCAGTGGTCTCCCTGTTTCAGTTGCTCTGTGATGGTTCCAATTCTCTGGGCCTTTTAAGGACGTCCAGAGTTAAGATAATGGTTGGTATTTGAAATGCTAAGCTGAAAATCAATAGCTTACTGTCTTTGATCTCAATGGAATACTCTCTTCTCTACCTAGGAGGGGAATTTCTACCTGCCACCCACATTCTGTGCAGAGAATGGGCCCACATTGGAAGCAGAAGGAACAAAGGGAAGCAATAGAAACAGATGGTGGTTGAGGTCATTGAGATGCAGTAGAGTTCAAAGATATCCTGGAATGCCATAGAACAGTCCTACTGGAAAAGAGAAAGATTCCAGCCATTTGCCTGCTGCCAGTTCTCAATTAACATATCCAAAAGGAGACTGGTGGAGGTAAGGATTGTGCAAAGGCTTGAACTACTACCAGGGAATGGTGAGACAAAACTATAAATATTCATTAAAAATATAGGTAACACAGGTTTTCGTAAAATATCAGAAAATTTTGTAGTTACTGGCATGAAAGGCATGTGTGTTCCATTTCTGTTGTTGTGATAAAATGTTGTGACCAAAAACCACTGAGAGAAGAAAGAATTTATCTGGGATTCCTGTTCCAGAGGGAGAAGAGTCCATCATGGCAGGGGAAGCCTGGCAGCAAGCAGCAGGCATGGAGGTGGGAGCAGGAAGTTCAGAGATCACACCTTCAACTGCAAATACAAAGCAGGGAGAGACAACTGGAAGTGGGAGGTGGATATAACTTAACTCGGAAAGACTGCACTTCACAAAGCTTCCACAACATCCACCAAAGCAGCACCACCAACTGGGAGTCAAGTGCTCAAACATGTGAGCCTATGGAGGACATTTCCTATTCAAACCACCACTTTCCAGTCCCTGTATCAGAATCTTTTAAATTTAGAATGTTCAAACTATTGAAATTTTTAGAAGACTGTGAGACTTTTAAAAGTGATACTGTGTTTTATGTTATGATGTTTACACGAGTATTGTATTTAGGTGCAGCTGTGTTCCCAGAACCTGAGAGGAATGCGGACCCTTTTGTTCCATCCCGCCCAGCTCCCTGGTCGCACAGTCTGCTTTTGGCCCTGGTTAGCTTATACCCAGAATAATTGCATACAAACTGTATTCATTTAAACTCTGCCTCGCCCATTATCACTAGCCTCTTCTTGGCTAACTCTTACATCTTAAACTAACCCATTATAAAAGTCTGTATGACACCACGAGGTGAATCAGAAGATTCTAACCTGCATCCATCTTGGGCCGGAGGATCATGGTGTCTGCCCACTTCCTTCTCTCTCACCACCTTCTGTTCTGTCTACTCTGCCCACTTAAGGGCTGTGTTCTCTCCTATAGGCCAGGCAGTCCTTTATTCAACAAATGAGAGTAACCCAAATACAGAACCCTCCTACACCACATGAGGTCTTGTGAACAAGGAATGGTTATGGCATTAAAGGGATCTGTTTGTGTGAGGAAATTGATAAGGGGTAAACTTGTGATGATTAATCTTGATGGCTGCCAAGTTGAAATACCTGGAAGAAAGCACCTCACCTGAGATTGTGGGGCATTTTAGAGATTACAAAATGATGTGGAAAGGGGCAGGCCATTGTGGGTGGTGCCACCCATGGCCAGGTGGTCCTGGAAGTTATAAGAACGGTCGCTAAATGTGGACCTAAAGCAAGCCAGTAAGCAGCAAACAGTCTCTACTACAGTCCCTGTATCCGGGTTTCAGTTGAGATCTTATCCTGACTCCCTTCATTGATGGACTTTAACTTTAAACTGAAAAAAAAACTTTTATCCACAACTTGGTTTTGGTCAGTATTTCATTACAGTTGTAGATAGTAAACTAACACAAGACAATGCTAAGATTGTTGTAGTAACAAATCTTAGTTGTGAATGCTCAAAATATGTGATACTTTCAGCCTTCATTAACCAGCAGTATTTTAGCAATGGAGAAGCATTTTGCTGTGGAAGTGGTGACAGATGTGGAGGATGTGGTCATGCTAGTTTCTGGCATCTTACCATTGAGAGTGCTTTCATAGTCCTGGGGCCAGTGAGCTCTGGAATGAGACTTGGACTCCTACCTCTACCCCTTACTGATTTCAGGAGCCCAGAGGAATGCCTTAGCTCCTCCAAGCTTTGAACCATTCATCTGGAAAATGGACCTAATACGACCTCGTTAAGTATTTATTCAACTCAGTGCCCTAATAAACAATACCAAGAGCCATAAATGGTCTGGTGCACACACAGCTTCACAGATTTTTATTCTCAACACAGTAAGACTGTAGTTTTGAGTGCAGCAAGAAACCCCTTCCTGTTGGCTACTGCAGGGATTTAGATGATCTTCAGAGTTTATAGACCAGGAAACACATTCTGCCTCATGACCCATGTACTCCCAGTTCCCATGTGTGCAGACCATACTGTTTTTTATATAACTTCAATTCAAATTTGGTTCATGCTCAAGCTAGACAAAATCCCAGCATGGAGAAGGAGAAGTTGGCACAAAGTCCCTCTCCTGACCAAGGAGCTATTTACAACTGATAAACGCTAGGAGATATTGAATCAGTTTTCTTCAATGGAGTGACATTTGGTATACTGATCATGCTCCAGGGAAGGCCCCGTAAAAAAATAATGTCCTTGAAATTATTTTCTAGTTACACTGTTGTTACGAATCATTTGCTATGGCCAAGAGGTCCTCCTCAATGTATTAAGACAAAATTAATTTCTGAAGCTTACACCCTTTATAATTGGCACAGGTTTTGTCTTAACCATACACTGCCTGCAATATTATTGTATATATCTTACATAAAACAGAAGTGTCAAGGGCATGCCAGCCTTTGGCTCTTTTATATTATAGCTGTGGTGAAGACACCTAATAAAAACTTGAGTGCGCAGCTGAAATCAAAAATGAATGCAGACTGATTCTGATACATGTATCACTACATTTTACAGCCCTTCTTGAATGGTCTTATAATTAGTTTCAATGTAGATGACACAGTAACACCAAACTTCAACTAATTAATTGTGTGTAAGTTATCTGAACAAGCATTTCAGTTAAATACAAGGTTCAGACAGCTAATCATTAAAATCAGAATTAAAAACTCCAGGTTTGTTGTTCAGAAGCCACTGGTGCCATATGTCTGAGTTTTCCCCTAGTAAATGAAAAGCTGAAGGTGCCTCCTCAGTGTGACATGCAATAGATGGTAGCTGTTGTGGGGTCAGGGTGGCCAAATTTGTTGAATCTGAGTAAAGAAATCTGATTACTAGAACTCAGTGGCAAAGTTTTATTTTCTACTTGCTAATGCTCTTACAACTTAAAATTTATTTTAGTCAAATAAAAATCTAAAAAAAAATTCAGCAATAAATACAACTTAGTACTGCAAAAAGAAAATGGAGACGTTTTACTAAAAGTATGTATGCAGTATATATACATTTACAGAAAGAGCTCTTAATAAAAAAATATAAATTTGTGATGGGAATTTTTTAAGAAAATTCTATTACAACTTGAAGAAAAATGAGGAATAGCACACACACACACACACACACACACACACACAAACTTGGCTTCATAAATGTAAGCCACCATAGCCCAAAGATTATATCTGAGAGACTATAGAAAAGTATTTGTATGTAGTTTCTTGACTTAATCTGCTAGTTCTTACAGTATGGTGCAATGATCATTTAGCATAAACTAACAATAAATGCTTGCAGTGATGAACATGGTGATTGGAATTCCAGAATTTGAGGTGGAGGCAGGAAGATTATTATTCTGTGGTTAGTCAGCCTGGACACCATACCATCTGGCTTTGTAACATCAAAGAAATGTTTTTAATTAAGAAAATATACTCATATAATTTTATGCAATACATTTGAAATAACTTTCTTTTGTGTAGGCATGCACATGTGCACATGCACACACATGCACTTATGCAGTATATGTACATGTAAGCGTAGACACACATGTGCTATGGAATGCCTGTGGAAGTGAGAGGACACCCTGGAGTGTTTGTCCCCACCTTCCACCTTGCTTGGGACAGGATCAGCTCCTGCTTCACTGCTGTGTAGAAATTCAGGGATGACTGACCTGTGAGCTCTTGTGGAATCTCTTGTCTCCACCTCCAAGCTACTGTGTCCAGGGTATGTGCGTTGCAGGGACCCAACCCATGTTTTCACAGCTGTATAGGCAGCACTTTTGTCACAGAGCCATCTCTCTGGCCCAGGCTGGCTTTTCACACCCATTTTTTTTGTTGTTGTTACCGATTACTTTCTTCGCTGCCTGAGAGGAATAACTGATTAGGTTGGCAAGCATCTAAGGCAAAATTTCTTCTTCCCTCTGTTATCTGTTGCTTTTCTCTCTCCTAGAATTGAAAGAGACATTGAATGTCAAAGAGAGTAGGGCCCCCACTCACTGAGGAAAGGTGAATTTATCGTGAATTAGCTTGTTTTCTTACTTGAACCAAGTACCTGCAGTCACTGATTGTCACATTTATCTTTTGTTGTAAAACTGAACTAATTGAAGATGCTGCCCTCAGGGGACCAACTCACAGTGCAATGAATGTGGAGAGCCCTCTTCAGCTTAACATTTTAATTATTCATAATTATAATTATTTCTGTTTATCTGGGATATTGAAAAATTATTCTAGCTTATTAAACAAAGCGTGAAGCTGAGTCATTGGGGCTTTGTTTTGTTCCTTACAGAGGTCAGCAGGTCTGGGAGAATGCCAATTTCTTGTAAGCACTAACGGATTTCCTGGCTATTGGGTAGTCACAATGGACATGTGACCTGCCCTGGAGTAACTGAATACACCTGTTCGTCTGATTGCTTTAGGATTCCAGGCTCCACGGCGACTGTGAGGCTGAGGATTGACAACAACCCAAGTGGAAGAATTGTAGATAATTTATGACACTATGTTAATCAGTGAGGAAATTCAACAAGGTCAATTGCTGATATTAGCCAAGTGTACAGATTTTTCTTTTTGCTTTTCTTTCTTCTTCTTCTTCTTTTTTTTTAGATCCATAACTTTTCTAAAAAGAACATGTGTGTTGAGCCATAGGTTCGTATTGGCAGATGTTAGCTGCTGGGAGCAGGAGACACAGTTGTTGTTAATAGTGTCCAAGTGTCTAGTGGCAAGCTGTCCACTCCCCAACGGAAGAACACATATCCAAGAATCAAGACAGCCTAAAGGGTCTTGAAGGATTTTTTTTTAATATAGGAAAGTTGGGTGGGTAGAGAAAAGTGTACTTGGGAGAGTAGTGAGAAGGGGAAACAAATATGATTAAAACACGTGATATTAAGCTCTCAACAATTAACAAGGAAAATAAAGTCAAAAAGAACTTGTGGATGTATTTCCTGTGTCTCTGTGTGTGTGTCTCTGTGTGTATTCATATATATGTGTTTGCTTTGTGTTTTAAATATATTAGAACCCTTTGCACTAAAATAAAGATGGATTTCTGGGCTCCTTTGGATTTTCTACCTACTCTTATTGATCTACATTGTTGAAAATGATGTGTTAATTTTCTACAATCTATGCACAAGTCACCTATGCTCTAAGTACTAGCCCGATAAAGTAACTGTCACCTTCAAAGCTTTTTCCAGTTTAGTTCTCTATGTCATCTATCCCATATCTCACTTGTTTAAAGCCTCTCATACATTTTAGTTTTAGATTCAAACATGCACTCTGAAGTTAAAGAATTCTTTTGTCTCCTGGTAGCCTGTAGCCAAAGGTAGGAATGATTGATGTGGAGAATCACCATGTCTATAAAAACGGTCAGCACAGAGGTGTATGAGATGTCGCAGTTTTAAAGAGAATGCATTTACCCATACTCACATTCAAAGTCTGGGAGTCCAGAGAAGAAACCAAGTTCTGCTTGATAACAATATTTGGAAGTGCACATGGGCATCCCCATTTTTAAACACCCTCTAAATCAAGTAGAATGAATAATTATGTATTGTATTCTGGGATTAAGATCCACTTAGTGATTTATGGCCCTTATCAAAAACTTGTTTAACAAAAATACTAAACTAACCATAGGGGAAAATGCTTTTTTCCATCAAGAATATGCCTGTTTCCACAAACAATGTTTAACCATAGCTACTAAGGAAATCAATTTTTTAAAAAATTGATTGTAATAATTACTTTCCAGGTGTTTGTAAACAGAAAACTTCCCAGGACAAGCAGGAGGTGAGGCGAGAGCATGGGACACCCACTAGCCAGATAATCCTCGCTGGAGTAACTGAGAAGTGTCTGAATGTAGGTATGTGTATGGCGGACCTCTCCTTAACCTTCTTACTTCAACCACACTGGTTACCTCACCAACACTCTGAAGGCATGCTTGCATACACACATGAGTGTCCATGCAAAACTTCCTGATGTGCCACCAGCATGAGGTCTTCCTGGTCTTTTGAGCTTTAAAACATGATTTAAAACAATCTACAACGTGATTGTCAGTCTCCTCCCACTCTCTAGTCTCAATATTCTCGTTTCCTCCTTACTGAAAATTATCCTTCTTTGAATGAAGGAATCCTTTTTCTTTTATGTCTGAACGATCTAAAATACACTTCCAAATAACGCTTTGCTGGTCTTAGTTCTCCTATGACAGAAGATATACAATTTAAGAGCATATACATTTGAAATAGATAAGTTTGAGCACCCACTCAGGCAATCTCTAGTTGGGGGACCTTGGCAAGGCTCTATGTTAAATCATTCTATTCTTTAATTTTCTTGTCTCCAAAAGTGAGGATAATAAGACTGTCAGTAGATTTTCACCCATCTGACAGATACCAGAGATAAACAACTTCAAGAAGAAAACTTGATTTGGTTTCACAGTTTCCGAGATTATGGTTCGTGGTGAGTTGACTCCATGTTTCTGACTCTGTGATGCAGTATGGCAGAAGGACTTGATGAGGAGAGTTTCAGCAGCTGATGGCAGGCTGAAAACAGAGAATGGAAGCAAGGGTCCAGGACAGGACAATTCCTTTAAAAACATGTCTTCCATGACCTACTTTCTCCAGCCTGACTCTATCTTCTACTCCCCAAACCCTTCCCACAATTACATCATATCATCAAACTATCGAAAGCTTTAGTCATGGTTGAGAGAAAGCCTTCACAATCCAATCACTGCAGAGGGATGAGCCCTGCCAGCTGAGAGCAAGCGTCAACCATCAATCTTGTGGGGACACGTACTATAAAAAAGTGACAGATGGCATGCATGTTGTTAGATTGCTCTTACATCTAAGTACGGTAATGGGGGAAAGGTTCAAATCAGTGTTCAAGACATAATAAACCATCAAAGATTCTCAGTCAATTTTCACACTAAACGCTAGAAAGTAGATGGCGCAGTCCCATTTCAAAATAAGAATGTTATGATCCTAGGAGGTTAGATTGCTGTCTGAAAACACAGAAGGAGATAAAATCAGCAGAAAATGTCTGACATAACAGCTGGGCTCAACATCACCAGACACAACAGATGCCTATCAATTAGTTGATATTGATAATGATGAAATCTCTTCTCCTCCATTCATAAACTTTTAAACTAACATATTATGAGATTATACAAGAGTTGTGTCTTCAAACAACATACTGAAGGTCTGTAGCTCAGTGGTAGAAGGCTTACCTAGTATAACCAAGGCCCTGGGGTCAATCCCCAGCATCTCAAAAAGATAGAATTGAAATATAGATCTGTGTATTGCATGATTCTGTACAAATGTGTATGCATGTGTTATGTGTCTGTAGGCAAGAGATATCTTCATTTATCATGCTCCACTTTAGATTTTGAGACAGGATCTCTCTTGCTGAATCTAAACCTTGTCACTATGGCTAGACTGGATGGCCAACAAGCTTCAGATATCTTCGTCTCTCACTACTCCAACACTGAGGTTTTAATCAGATGCCATCCTTCCTGGCTTTTACACATTGAAACTGCGCTCTCCGGTTTACAAGGCAAACACTTTGCTGACTCATCTCCCTAGCTTCAATAATGTAAAATATGTTTAGCTGATGAAAAATACATTTTATTGATGGATTACTTTGAATTGGGGTAGACTTATAACTACTAGGTTGTTTATTTGTTTTTGTTTTGTTTTAATTTTTGACTTGGTCCAGAGGCATTTCAAGTATTTCTGTTTGGAGGCACTGAATAAAAGAGGGATTGCTAGTATCTTTTAAATTCTGGGTCATTCTATAATTAGGATGATTCAAGTAATGGAAATGGCAGAAATATTTAACACATTTCTTTTTAATGTGGTTTTTCATTATTTTTATTTGTGTGGAGGTATGTATGTCTATACGGCAGGTGCTGTGGCTTAGAGGCACCTGATCCCCTGGAGCTGGAATCACAGACAGTTGTGAGCTGCCTGATATGGGTATTAGGAAAACAACTCAGGTTCTTTAGAAGAAAAGCAAGTGCTTTTGACTTTTGAACCCTCTCTCAATCCCTATTTAACATATTTTCATCTCTCCTTATCCCCTAAGAGGCAGTCCCCTGTCTTCCACCTTTCACCCTGTCCCACTTGAAGTGGAGCAGGTCGGACACAGTATCCCAAACTAAAAATTAACCTGTTGGATCTAGGGGAATATGCAGGAAAAAAAACTATAAAATTTAGATGAAAGGGTATTGAAATTCTTTTTGGAGAATTTACAAAGTTATGTGGTAACATAGCTGACAAGCCCATCTTAAAATCTCTTTCTGTCAAAGAAGTCATACAATGAATCCATGCCTCCACAGCACTTATGATGGTTTGTAGTAGATTGAGAGATTTATTCTTAAATTCAACTTTGCCCCCCTGTGCCTACTAGATGATATAGTAGTCACAAGGCCAAAGTGAGCCCCAGATTCAGATTCGCTATTTAGTCACCAATTTGAAGTGGTCTCAGGCACATTACATACCCTCATGCCTTGATTTCCTCATTTCACATGACATTATTATGAGAATCAAAATATCTTATGCAAACAGAATTGAAATGATCAGAGCTCCTATAACAAATTACAGCTATCAGTAAGAGATATGTAAATACTGATGCAGCTAAGAAATGGTTCAAAACTCCTGGAAGATGGAGATCAAGAAATAGACATGATAAAAGAAAACCAAATATGCAGAAATACCAAACTGTATAGAGATTCTGAGAGCAGCTTGAGGAAAGACTCAGCGCCAGTCTTGATCCAATGCTGTTCAATTCTCAGTTCTTAAATGTCAGAGACCCAGAATATGGTATTTCTTGGGGGTTTGTTTGTTTTATAATTTATGTTTTAAAACATGACTGCATGACCATAATCAACAAACTAAAAGCTTAACAAAGTGTCATTGGACCAAGAACACAGGAGGTTCTTGGTCTGCTGAGTAAAAAACTCAACAGCAGATGCAGAGGAGATACAAAACTTAGATTTGTATTACAGTTAGAGAAATCCAAGTGTAAATATATATTTGTAAAGTACGTGGCATGTTCATAAGTTTGTGACCCTTTCTTCCCATGAAAAATCATGGAAGAACAGATGTTTCCTTGAGGGTATTTCTTCCTGATTTCCACTTAAAAACCCATGAGAGAAGGCCATCAAATGATAATGATACTCTACTGAAGCCAGGTTCTGTTAAGAACATTGACCTGGATTTCAAGATGTCTGTGTTAGTACTCACAAAAATCCTCCCCATACCTTAGCTCCTTGGAGAATGGGAAGAACTTAGCTGCAGCTTCAAGGATGTTTAGCCATGAACTTGTGGTTTTTAACAGTCATGAGAAACTTCTGTAGTTGTCTTGATTACTCCATTGTCTAACTCTTTGCTTAACCAACCTAAATCAGTAGGTAAAAACATTGGAACTCAAGATTATTGCACATGGGATCTTATTGAAAGAATAGTTATTTGGCAAACTATTCAGTTGGAACCTTATCAGTAATAAAGCCCATAAATAGATAGTTTTTAAAAATACACGAACACCACCCAGCATGCCTGAGATACCCTAAGATTCTCTATTGTGTTAGTCTTGGTTTGGATCTCTTAGATGCTGTAGGGAAGTGGATATATTTGAAGAATGATTAAGCATAAACTTTAGCTATTCTGATACTAAAAACATCTCAGCCTCAGAAAACTGAGAGACGCTTTGTTTCTCAGCACTTAATTGTATTCCTACTGAATTAAGATAATATTTCATTAATCTGAACACATGGTATAAGGTTTTCTTTAGATGTAATAGAGTTATCACTGTCTCTTTGTATTTCTTTATCCACTGATTTAGATGCCTGTTACCAGATTGCTTTGCCAACTTGTATTTTTGCCTGCATAAGAACAGGTAATCTCAATGATAATCTTCACAATTTTTAGAAATCAGAGAGAAATGAGGAAAGCATTTTTATGTGTCCACCATAAAGGCCTACCCAGAGAAGATCTCTGTTTCAAAAATCTAAGACTCGGTTGGGGAATCTATGATCAATGGTTCAAATCTATCTGTCCAATTTTGACTGTCAAGTATTTCTAAAAATACAAACTTATAATGCCAACAATACTTTTGAGGTTTTTAACAACCTCCTTAGGAGGTGGCATTGATCATTATTTCTCTTTATTAAGTGTCTTGATGGAAGAACTGGATGCCAGGATAATGATTACAGGAATTTGCTGTAGAGATTTTTACTGCCAGTAGCCTTTAAGTTACCCGCTCACTTGGGCGTGGCCTCTCTCATACTATATATGCCTATGTAAAATGCGTGTCCTGTCTCTCTCTTCCGGCTGCAGCATTTAGTTGTTGTTCCCTGTTCGAGCAGAGCGTTGTGATCTGTGACTCTACCCCTAAATAAATAACCCTCTATTATATTCAATTCTGAACTAGTATGATATTTCTTTTAAGTGTCCTTCTTCAGGAATATAAGAAAAAATGATTAATCTGGGGCTTTCTGGGTAAAGGGCTATAGTCTTCACTTATGAAAGTGTTTTGTAAGCTGTAAGTATCAGTATCTATACAAATACTGTTCCCAATAAAGGTGTCTACAATGGTACTAGAAGTGTTCATGATCAGGTGTTCTTCAAGACACAGCAGAACAGCATTGTTTGAAAACACTCAGGCATTGTATCTGCTATTTATGGGGTGCCTCTCCGGGCTTGTTTTAGTTCAGCTTTCTATTGCTGTGGTAAAACACCCTGACCAAAATCAACTTGGGGAGGACTGGTTTTAGATCAGCTCATAACTCATAACTTGGGTCACATTCCTTGCTGAGGGAAGTCAAGGCAGGAACTCAAGAAACAAGGCAAGAAACTGGAAGCAGTAACTGATGCAGATGGAGCCCATGGAGGAGTGCTGATCACTGGCTTGCTCCTTATCAGTCATTCAGCCTGCCTTCTTACACAACCCAAGACGACTAGCTCAGGGGTAGCATCACCCACAGTGAGATGACCACTCCCACATCAATTATCAATCAAGAAAATGCACCACAGGACTGCTTAGAGACCATGTGGTGGGGGCATTTTCTCAGTTGAGGTTCCTTCTTCCAAAATGACTTTAGCTTGTGTCAAGCTGACATAAAACTAGCAAACACAATGCTGGACACTTTTAAATATATGTCTGGTTAGTTGATTGGTTTGGTTTGGTTGTTTTTGTTTTTATTTTATTTTGTAAGGGGTGAGTGTGTGTGGCCTCTGTGTGTGCATGGTTGTGTATGTATGCATGTGTGCATGTGTGTTCAGAATATTACTGGACAGATATTTCACCATCTTAGACAGTTAAGGAAATTGAGGCTTAGATATTTTAATAAATAATAAGATAATAATTGGTAAAGTCATGATTCAAACAAATACCCATTTTGACTCCAGTATTCATGCTCTGAAATTTTTAGGTTAAATCAGGGGGTAATGAGTGAAAGAGACATGTTCATAACAAACATGTTCAAAATAAAAAATAAGAGCTATCATTTATCAATGTGCCAGGTGCTGGCCTAGATACCCAGAAGATTTAAATCCATCATCCTAAGAAAAAATTCATCTTTTCCAGATGAATTAAAAGTTAACATGAGTTCCATTTGCCTTGGGACACAGAATTGTCAGTACAAGAAAATACACCTGGTAAGGAACAGTAGTAGTAAGGAACCAGTCAGGTCTGCTGATCTAGACCACCTATTCCATTCACTAAGGAATATTATTGTCTAAATAAAGCCTTCAGGACAGGTGGTAGTGTTGCACACCTTTAATCCCAGCAGGTGGATCTCTATGAATCATGGCCTGCCTGGTCTACAGGACAGCCAAAGCTACACAGAGAAACCCTATCTTGATAATCAAAAAACCCAAAGAAAGACCTCAAACTAAATCATTTATACCTTTTATTCTCTTACTTTTTTTTCATTGATTTTAGTCTTATTTAGAAGTGGGTGTGCTTTAGGGTAGCTGGAAATTTTCACAAAGTTGCCATTTATTCAATTACTATGTACTAGTTTTTGTTTATTTTATTGGGGCCCATAACCTCAAAGTTAGATTTTAAAGTTACAAATCCATGTGCTCAAGTTGAGGCTTCATCAGCTAGAGTTTCCAAAGAAGCAAACCATGATCACAGATTTGTTAATTTCAGGAAAAGTGTCTCAGGAGTATAAACTGTTCTTCTGAAACATCCCGGGTTACAGTGTGACATAACCTAATGGCTTCCATGCTGATCCCCATGAGAGACCTAGGGCAGCCCTTTGCATTCATTCATTGTACAGGTGTCTACTGGATATTGCTACTTCTCTACCTCCATGCTGGGGCCATAGACAAATAATAAGAACTCAAAAACCCCTCACTTCCAAGAGTTGTGCCAATTAATTAGTGAGCAATCACATGACACATGATTTTATAATACTATAATAGCAAAATAAAGTTAATATCAAACTGAAAGAAAAAGACCAACTCTCCTACATCTAAGAGAACATGAAGGCACTGACAGGGGAGGTCCTTGTAGGGGTTGCAAGACAACAAAAACTTGGTCCTGAGGTTTTTGTGCAGGAAAACTCCAGAAAGCACAACTGGAAAGGGAGGTGAAACAGGATGCCCGATGCCTTTAGTCTCCCTAAGCCCTGGCCTTTGGCCTCCCTGTGATGGCAGGAGAGTGGCATAATTAAATTGGTGCTTTTAAAAAGATGAATTTGGCAGGACAAGGCAGGATGGATTGGTGGGACAAGAGGGGAGCAACAAAGCTGCTGCAATAACTCAGGCCTCAAGTGATGAGGTCTGGACAGAGGTGGCAATAACAGCAGAAGGAAGAAAGAAATGGACAGGGTGGGACCAAGAAACACCAGCGATCTTGTGACTAGCTATGAGGATGAAAAGTGCATTCTGTTTGGGAATTTGTGTGCTTTACAATGAAACATTATATGCAATATTCATAGTAGTCACTTCTATGGAAGATAACTTTACTCAGTGCATCATTTACTTTGGCAAAATATTCAGTTAAATTCTTGCATTACAAGAAAAAATGAATACTCATGAAACTGGCTGAGGTGAGAAGTTGAACTTTATTCTGGCATAACACCTATTGATGATAACTACAGTTGCAGGATGGCAGGATAAACCAAGCCGCTGCGTAAGAAAAACTAACCCAATTAGTGATGTTTCATTTACATCCAAATTCCTGCTTCTTAATTTACCTGTTTCTATAGTTTCTACCAACTGACTTTTTAAAGTTATGAATTAAGGGTAGAATAGCTTATTTTTATAAATACATCAATATGGTATTTTACCCTACATGAGTGTTTCTCAGCTCATTCTTCTCGAGGTTAGTTCAATTGTCCCCAAAATGTCTCCCTGTGGCAATTATTTTATTTTTGCAAATAGGAAGAGCCCTAGGGAAAGTAAGTTAATGAGTTAGCCAAAGTAGTAAGGATTCAGGACTCCAGCTCCTCCATCCAGGCCCTGTAGATCACAGGAATAGAGTAGACTAGAATGCAAGGAGTAGTAGCTCTAATTATTTATGCCAGTAGCAATGTTGTCAGGTCAATGGAACTTTCCTTTGACACCACACACATGCAGAAGGCAAGTGTCACTTCAGTGTTACTTGGGTACCACTTTAATGCATCAGGTAAAACAAATTGTAGCTTCTAGTATTAATTCATTCTCCACTTAGCGTTGTTAAAATATTTATGATTATAATAGAGATGCTAACATATTGTTATGCATTTTCCCCACCTTTGATATAAAAGCATGCTTCTATTCTCTTATAGAGAGGAATGTTGTCAAAGTTTGACAGCAATTTATGTTGTCAGTCCATTAAGTTGATTTTATGGCGGCCAACACAACTATTGTCCATTTATGAGAAACCCAAAGACCATTCTAGGTCTCCACAAAGGCCATTTGATACCTGCCCTTTCGTGCAGCTGACCTTGAGGGGAGTCGAGTCTGGTAATTTATGGCAAACACCATCTAGGAAGACCCATTTGCAAGATTCACTGTCATTTAGTGCAAAATGATCGGTGCTGAGTCCAGAGACAATCCCAGGTCTTGACAGAGCGATCCTATAAAAGATATTACCCACCCACCCAGGTGTCTGTTCCAATTATCTGGAGTAGAAATTAATACTTTTAAAAGCTGCTAGTTTTTGAAAGGTTATTACAATTTATTCCAGCAGTTTCTTTTGCCCATTATGATGAATTAGTTTATTACACCATTATTTTCCATGTCAGCCTTTTAGAAGATTGAGCATAATGTAGACACATTAGTGTGAATGACAAACATACTATTTTATGGCTGAGTCATATATTTCTTTGAGAAAAATGTGCTCAGTTTTTAATAACGGGTAATTTTATGTTTATGTTCCCTAATGCTGTTGTCAGGTATTATTTATTTCTGTTTGGTAAGAACTAGGGAAGTTTCTTTTAAAATGCTAATGGTGGTTTAGACAGGCTTTAGAACCATACTAAGAATATATTACTTAAAAGCACAAAATATGAATTACAAGTGGTTTTTTCCCTAAAAGCTAATATTTTCTAAGGTTTCTTGACACCAGTTTGATATATAGTGACTACTCAAGAGAAAATAATACTTTGATTTCAGTGTTTACCCTAAATGTAGTGGGGAGGGAAGATCTTTAAGATACTTTCTAAATCTTAATAACTTTCCAGTCTTCTTTGAAAACTAAATGTCTTCTTCACAAATGATTTGTTGCCCCATATAGTCATTTAGGAATACTCAGTAAACTACAGGTACTTTGTAACGTGATATACTAGAACCTTGATGGTGATTTCTTCCCTCTAGACATTCTTCCTTACTGTGTATCTACTAAGGTAGTAAGAATATGTCATTTCCCATGTAATCAAATATTCAAAAATTCATTGTACTTCCACATGACGAGATTGAGCATACATATTCCAATAGTATCTAATACATGTTATCCATTCATATAGCAGATATATAGAGAGTGATATACAGATGTTACAGATATACATAAAGCAAATAATAGCTTATTAATCATGGAGAATGATGGGGAAAAGCAAATGTATTTTGAATAAATTTAGCCTTTCAATATTTCATGCAGCAATATCATGTATTTTGATCTTGTATCTTGATCCCCTTCTTTCCCACATATATCATATATATGTTAAATACCATTATGGAGCAAGCATTTTACAACAGTTGAAACATTTAAGGCAATGTTGATCTTTTTGTTTCTGGTACAATTATTTTTTCCTGTAGGTTTCTTTTTAAAGTAACACACCATTAAAAAGTCGGGTCTTTTATAAACTGAGCTCGTGAACAAATTTAGTCACATTTCAATAACATTCACACTGCCACCTCCCACCCAGCAAATGCTGCCAAAGGAAATTCTGTTTTCTCATCAAACACATTTGTTTCTTGGGCAAATGTTTTCCATTTTGCAATATCTGTTTTGCTGATACGACAGGAGCAAATGCTAATTTTTGTGATATTATGATTCGAATGTTTCACAAATTTTTCCAATTGTGCCAGAATTTTGTCTTGCTAATGTGATTGCCAGTTTTTCTGGGCGTTAGGGCAGCAAGAGCAGGAGTTAGAGGTTACTGGAGTGTTTCACAAAAGGAGCAGACCTGTGCCATTAGCACCCAGAGCTAAAAGGAAAAGTCACCAACTTTCCACTAACAACCATGTGTGTCCTCCAGTTACCACCCCAGACCAGTCTCCTGATGAGACTCTGTGGATGGGATCAGATTGTGTTTTCAACTTCACCGTCTTAAAACTGTGACTTCCTTCATTCCGGATAACGTGTTTGAGATCACACAGGCAGTTCTATCTTGTAGTCTGTTCGCGGTGCCACTGACAAGAGAAATTCCAACATCTCATGAAGAAGAGTCAGGAAATGTTCTGTGTGACTCGGTCGTACACTTCCACGGAATACAGGACATTTTGCCAGGCTGGGAGTGCCGACTCCTATTTCTGCTCCTGGTTGCATCCACTGAACTTCAACAGGTGTGCATACATCCATCAAAACACATCTTTGTTAAACTCGCTAATCCACCTGATTGAATGGCTGTTTATAAACTCCGAGCACTGCATGCAATCCCGGCTTAGTCCAAACAATCCCCCTCCTTTGACCTTATTTTCCTCATCTGCTCCACGCAGAAAATTGTGTTTCCCGCCTTATGGTCACTGAGGACAAAATGACATAGTACATCTGACATGCTTCACAGGTTAATAGTAGTCAAGACATTCTGCGAGTGACAGTGGTTCCATTCTGAGAGGTATCATTTGACAAAGTACTTCTAACCTACCTCTAGAAAGCATAGCTTCTGTTCTCAGTATGAACAAGCAAACACTCATACTTGGAAGTAATTTAGAACTTGACAAACAAATTTTATTCTTCCTTTCATTTATTTTAATGTGAGGGGTCCTTTTTGGCGTCCAAGACTGAAATGTCTTCTATGTACTATGCACTAGGCATACTCTACACACAAATAATACAAGGGTACTCTACCACAAATAATTCCAACACTATTCCAGAGAAGATGAAACCGTTAAAACCCACAAAAACAAAGGTGGCACCAAACATGTGGGGGAGATTCAGCCACCGTGGGATTGTACAGAAGATGGGCTTCACCCCAGGAAGGATTCTTGAAGGAAGGGACAGTTGGGCAAATAAATGCATAGGAATTGACAGATAAGGGAGAAGGAAGTAATGTACATAGGATGGACCATGCACAAGGAGCAGCGTTGGAAGGTGTGGGCCTGCCTTCTGTGTGCTGGAAGCTTAGAAAACTAGAATAAGAAAAAAAAAAAGGAACCATATCAAGAATCAGGAGTTAGAACTGTATGATGTCTGCATATCTAGAAATGTCACAGTGAAGCCCATTAATTTGATAATTAATATGTGCCAATAAGGGTAATACTGAATAGCTTTCAAAATAAATAAACTAAAACACAGGAAAAAGAGAAGATGTTACAAGAGCAAGCAGCGACCCATCTGTTAAGTTCTGCACTTGGGACTTTGTTATCAAGATAATTATTACTCATCAAATATACTTATTTTATAATTATTTTCTCTTAATGCATAGTTGACAAGTAAAGTTATATATACACATACATATTTGTGTTTGTATACAACATAAGGGTTTGATACACAAATTAGAACATAAAAGGGATAAATGAGGCTCCCTCAGGAAATCTGAAGTACATAATACATTATCATTAAATAGATTCCTCCCCCATCCTCCCAGCTCCTGGCAGCCAGCATAATGTTTGTTGAAAAGCCAGTGGATGGTTTTTAATTTAAGTGCCTTCCTCATCAAATTTGTATGTTAGAAAAGTCACTGTGGTCTGGGGATAAACTCAGTTGGTAGTATTCTTGGTTAGGATCCACGAGGTACTGAGTTTAATCTCGGCACAGCATAAATCAGACATATTCACCTGTTTTTAATCCCAGCCCTTTGGAGTTGGAAGCAGGAAGATAAGCAATTCTTTGCTACATATTAAGTTTGAGGACAGCCTGAGATGCATGAGATTCTATCCAATGAAATAAATAAATAAAATTTTAAAATAATGAAGTCATTGTTAGTGCAAGATGAGGATGAATTGAATAGAAATATAAAAAAGGCTGGAATGGTTAGGAAACTGGAGCAGTAAACCAAATAGAAGATAAAAGAGGGCTGGATTTGAGTCTTAGCAGTAGAAATAGGGAGACTATGGGCAGAAAGGATCACACTTGGTAATCTAGAATGGTCTCTTAATCCTAATATCATATCTGAAGGAAAGAGAGCAAGAAAAGGAAGATAAGGGGTAGAAGATGAGGCAGGTGAAAGTGTCTAAATGCTGAACACAGGAAAGCATTAGATAACTGGCTATGAATTCAGAAAAAAAAGTCTTAGATGAAGATGTGAGTAACAGAGTAATGGCAGCAATCTGGGGCGTAGGGTAAGTTGTCTAAGCAGAGCTAACTGTAAGAAGAGTCAGACCTACAATGAGAAAACCCATATAGAGCTGTGAGTGGAAGAAAAAGGATGTCAAAAAGCCCTGAGGAGGGAGAGCATGGGGTGGTGGGAAGAAGGAAAGAGTGCTGCTTATCCTGGCTACCAATGAGAAAGAGGTTTTACAAGAAAGGATTGAACAGCCAACAGTATCAGCTGCTGCGACATTGTGAAGTAATCTGAACATTGAGAGCGTAACCTCTGCCTTTGACAACAAGAGCTTGGATATTTTGCTGGTGAAAGGCTAACATTAACGAAGGCCCAGTATAAAGAAAAGAAAATTACAAGAGTCCAGGGAATTCCTGGGAAATGTGATGAGCCAATAGCACATTCTATAAACATAATATTGAGATAAGTACATGAATTTTTTCATCTGTGAAAATACATATTTTTAAGCTTATCACAATATAATCATGTGTTGATTAGCTTTTGTTGACTTGAAACAGACTAGAGTCTCCTCGAGAGAGGATACCTCAATTTGTGAATAGTTTTCATTATTGTGGCCTGTAGGCAAATGTGGGGCTTTTGCTTGATTAGTGATTGATATAAAATAACTTAACCTGCTGTTGGTGGTGTCACTTTTGGGCAGGGGTCATGGGTTGTATGAGAAAGCAGACTGAGCAAGCCTAGGAGAGCAAGCCAGTGAGCAGTATTCCTTCATGGTTTTGTTTCCATCCCTTCCTCCATGTTCTTTCTTTGCCTTTCATCAAGGATGTATTGTGATGTAGAAGTTTAAGCCAAAAAAGAAAAATATAAATTCCTCCCTTGCCCAAACTATTCTGGCTGGCATTTTATCACAGCCACAGAAAGCAAACCAAAGAGGTATTAACAGGACATTTGATCACAATGGGTTTCTTAATCACTAAATAATTACTTTCCAGCACTATTTTAATATTGAGAAAAGGCAATGGTATGGCATAGGAAAGAGAAATTTCTAACTGGAGAGAAGTTCATGTGCAAGCATCTACATCTGTGGAGTCAAACTTGGAGCAGACTGAGGCGGGAGAGCCAGTGATTCATTATTGTGAGTGAAGAGGGGACGTGCCATAAATCAGAATCGGGAGCAGCCTGGCTCTGTGTCCCCGCTCTCCTCCAACACTGAAAATTAATTTTCCTCAGGATTTTTTTTTCCTGGCGGCTGTTATTTACTATCGTCCACCCAGACTAGCTCCTTCATTTCTACAGGCAGTTCCCATCGGTGTACCAGGGTAAAGCACCGCAGATTAGTGCAAGGGGCTGCGAGAACTCCACGCGAAAGCTAAGTCTCCCCTTCAGTCTGTACGCATTTGTCATCCCCTTTCACACTAAGCCGAAGCCCAGGATAGAATATGACACTTGTGTTTGAAAGAGATCTGAGAATGATCTTGTTTGGGGACGTTCCCTTTCAAGAGTGTTTAACATCACTTAGGGACATAAAAGATTAGATCCTTTAGAGAACTCTGCATCTCCCCACAATGACTTAGTCGCTTCAGGGAAAGACCAAGGAGCACTTGGCATGGTCTCTAGTAGAAGTTGTGCCCCGCTTTCCACTTGCTACCTCACACCTGTCTGGATCAACAATTCTCAGGATGGTCCAGACACTGGCCTCAAGACAATCATTCTGGCCTCGTTTAATCCCCATCAGAGGCATTTGACAAAAGAGGGATGTCAGAATCTGAAAATTTAGGTATTTTGTCTAAGGGTTCATCTAATAAATACAAAGAAGGCATTCAAATTCTTCCATATTTTCCTGCAGTGGCTTTAGTAGAACTAGATGAATGTGCTTATGTGTTTTCTCTTTTTCCTCTTGACTAGAGTCCACTGGTTTGGTTAATAGACAGTTAATATTTTTGTTTTCTTTAATACTACAATAAACTTTATTTTTCTCACTTATTTTCTCCTTTGTACTTCTCTACATTCTATTATTTACAAATCTATAAAATACTTAAAACTGGGGACAGTTTAGGAGGAAAGATAGTAGTCATCAAAATTTAGTATTATAATAAGTTATAATTCTTAATAATAACTATATCAGTGTTAAACAGAAGAGACACAATGCTACAAAATAATTTGCATAAATTTGATTCCTAAGGGGGGAAAAATCAGGGAGTTAAGAGGATAGAAGGTGCCTGAAAAGAAAAGGGTCTCTGTGGTCATTGTGGAAGACATCTGTGAGGTGACATTTGGCAGAGGAAATGGAGGAACCCATGCATATCCCTACATGAAGTGAACTTCAGAAAGATGATGCTTGCTTAGGAAGGATCTGAAGCAGGAAGGCCAACCTGCTGTGTTGTTACCCCTGCCTTCCAGCAACGAGAACAGTGGCAGGGTTAGAGAAAGAGACTATCGGATATAAAGGCACAGAGTGATCTTGTCAGGCACTCAGGAGTCTTTGGCCAAATATAGTCAATGAGTAATATTTACAGTTCGCCTTGCTTTGACACATCCTAGCCACATTTTCCCAGATCATTCCTTTTTGAAGTTTCCTTTCAGTTATAAAAGGGTAAAGGGAGGATTTGATCTGAAAACAATATGAGCTGGATAAGAAAACAAGTGTGCTTCCACCCCCTTACCACCCCACTCTTGCCTTCTGAGGCAGGCAGCAATAATTGATCACAGATTTCTCTTGTCACACTGCAAAAGGTCAGAGCTGAGCAAGAGGTACACCATCCCAAACATAACATTTAACATTCGATGTCACCATCTCTTTCTGCCTGCCAGCTGTTTGCTGAGAGTGCCATCCAAAAGCTAAGGTCTCAGCATCTGGATTTGTCTACGTGTCTGTCTGCCCACCTACCGTCTAACTTTTTTGAGATCATGCCTGCTCCCCAGTGAATGGCCCCTGACACTCCATGCATTCAGTGTCCATGAGTCTCCTAAGTAACTCTCTCTATGTCTTCTTAGACACTTAAAACAACCTGAACTGGATGCAAACTAATCTTAGCATTCTGGTTCTTAGTTTACATATCTGCAGAATGAGTTTGATCTTGCTCTGGCTGCAGAACTGCTTTCAGTACTAGGGAGGCATTAACTATTTGTAAAGTAGTTATTGTTGAGTTGGTAATATGACAGAATAAAAGTTGAAAGGAGTAGACTCAAGGAATTTGAAACAGAAGAAATAACTGAATGTATTTACATTTGGAATTAAGCCAATGTACCTCTTCTGCCTCACCTGCCTGGGTATGAAACAGTGAATCAGATCTACATAAAGCAATGCATTACACACCAGAACAAAACCTTGATCTTTCCACCAGAACAGCATGTTGTTGTTGTAAACACAAATATGAAAATAATCCTCAGGCAAACCTTGCCATGTAAGGAAATGGAACTTTTCAACGGATGGGTGGGAAAGAAGAATATATCAATGGAAATGCAGAAAGAGTAGAAACTCCAAACCGCATTTGGAGTGCTTGGAAGTTTAATTAATTCAAATAGAACATTTTGTGTAGCAAGAAAGTCACTTGTTCATCCCAGCCACCCAGAACCAAAATAATCACACAGAAACTATATTATTTAAAACACTGCTTGGCCCATTGGCTTTAGCTTCTTATTAACTAACTCTTACATAACCCAGTGGCTTACTGGATAAAATCCTGGCATCTGTGTCCAGCAGGACTACATGGCTTCTCTCTGACTCTGCCTCCTTTTTTCCCAGAATGCTGTTTAGTTTTTCCCACCTACCTAAGTTCTAACCTATCAACAGGCCAAGACAGTTTCTTTATTCATTAACGGTAATCACAGCATCCAGAGGGAAATCCCACATTACCTCCCCTCTCCTGTTTAAATAAAAAAAATGTTTTAACTTTCACATAGTAAAATTACATATAACAAAGCAAGTATCAAGTAAGAATTATAGTTACAATATTTATATCTACTTTATCTTTTATCGTAACTAAGGAAAACTATATTTATCACTATCAATTCTTCAACTCCACCAAAGACTCCAGAAGGATATAATATTACCTAAGTAAACAGGAAGTGCATTGTAAGCAACTTCCAAAACTCTAGAAATGACAGAAACTCTTCGCTGCCTGGACAGTCACCCAAAGTTCTTCTGTACCATTGGGGCATCCATCTTCAGTCTACTGGCCCATAGATCCAAGCAGACTTTCCATGAAGCAGGAAATTTCAAAGACAGTTCCACCTACATTGGCAGTTTGTCAGTCACTTTCTTCTGTGTCTTGTAGAATGTTTGGCAGACTCTTTCATGAAGTAGGAACCCCGAAGGATTGTCTCAACTTTATGCAAGTTCAGTAGCCATTTCTCTGTGGGTCCTGTTTGTCCAGTTCATCAAGAAGTTCAAGCAAGAGCAGTTTCTTGCCCAAATGGCTAACTAACTCCATAAGGAGCCTCTTTGTTGCCCATTTTCCTCTTGAAGGAGCTTTGTGCTGCCAGGAGCAGATGTGTCTCACTGTCATAAAAAGTCCTAAGTTCTTAAACATTTTAAATGGCATATTCTGCAGGTCTCTGAAATACTTGAAGAATATTTGTTTAACTGAAATATATCTCTTTATATCTAGAAAACCTAACTAACATGACTACAAGCTTGACTATTATAGATGATTATCTATTTGCCTATATTTTTAAATTATATATTACTTTTTATATGAACTGCACAATAACAATACCTTGATCAAGAGCAGAAATATATATACACAATATAACCAGTTTGATTTGTATTAATAAACCAAGATCCATACCAATGCAAATCTCTATAGCATATCCCTCTTTAAATGTAAACAAACATTTATAAACAATATTTGGGAATATGGACATAGTTTTCTCCATACTGCTTCCTTCTTTTTGTTGGGTGAAATAATTTTTTGAGGGGTGTTCAAGGCATCCTTTCAGGGGTCTTGATCCATCAAACCATTTTAGTCTGGAATCAGTCCACAGATTCTCATCCTCTATGGAAACAAAATAAGAACCTCTTTTCCAAAGTAACATATCCTTAGACCCAAATTCTAAAGTCAAGATACGTTTATTTAGCTTAGCAGACCATACAATGAAATGTCTCTCTCTACTTAGCTTCTAATTTTGAAATTAGTAATTTCAAAGAAATCACAATAATATATATAATGCAGACTCTCTTTGAATTTTCCATCTTTATGTGGCTTGTTTTTCTTTATTCCTTTTAATCTATGACTCTCTGTACTCTGCATCTTTAAAGACTTTGTTCTAATTTATTATAAACCATTTAATTCCCTTTATAACTCTCTATACTCATTTTCTTCTATCTTACAAGTCTACGTACATTTATCCAACACTGTGACCCATTTAGAGGTCTTTTATGTCTGAATCTGTCGTACTGTGTATCTGTAATTCTTTACTGTCCAGGAGTGCTTCTTAAAATGTTAAGGGCTTCTTTAAAATGTAAACAACACCATTGCTAGGGGAAATATGGTACTTTCTGCTTGTCTTGTCCAGTTCAGCATGGTGGAGCTGCTTGCAGCTTTACAGAGCCATGCACAAGTGCCCCATCTCTAGGCACACAGCTGGTCTATGTTGCCACCAAGCAAACCATATGTTAACAATTTTGATATTCCAACCTATTGTTACTTAATGGGATTACTGAAGATCATTTAGTTAGTTATATACAAACGACAGACTGGATGCTAGGACCTGACATTTCTTCCCCAAAAGAAAACATACAAGAACATATATTACTAGCTACTCTAAGGAAATGTAAGCTCAGGGGAGAAGCCTATTACTTTGGCAACAGTGGCCACATTATGACTATTATGTAAGTGTAATGTGGCAAAGAGGAGTTATTTTTAAAAACAAGCCAACTGTGGCTCCTGGGAACATTCTAGAAGATATGCAGAATCCCAAACATTAGCTGGAACACAAAGATGAGCTTTCAATTTATCAGAGTTATGAGGGATGCAGAAACTGTGCAGCACCCACTGAGCTGGTGGTAGAAGGCTATGGCAGGGGCTGGTGGAGTAGCTTGGTTGGTAGAGTGCTTGCCTGGCAAGCTCCAAGTTCTAGCTTTGAGGCCCAGCACTTGTTAAAGCACCAGGGGGCATGTCCCTGTGATTCCAACACTCAGAAAGTGGAACTGGAAGGATCAGAAGATAATGTAGTCTTCCAGCTACGTAGTGAATTTAATGCCAGACAGGGATATATGAGCATATGTCTCAAAAAGAAGGAAAGAAAGATAGGTATGCCATTGCTAATGTAAAGCAACTAAGGTGGGGGAAGCTTTTAGACAGGTCCTCAGACTCAACTAAACCAGAAAACAGTGGGTTAAAGCAACATGGAAGCTTGACTAGGCTAGCAGAGTTCAGAGTACAGGCTGAAATCTGCAGCGACCAAGGATATGTGATGCTGAGTCACCGCATCAGTCTCTGCTGAGATGGCAACTGACTGATCATGGAGCAGATTTCTAGGATAGCACCTAGACAGGGAGAATGGACCAGGAACAGAAAAAGGGTATAGACATGGAGAACAAGCCTTGATGACCCTGGACTCCTGCCCACTCTCAGCAATTCCACCCCACTCTCTGGATTTCTCTGAGCTGCAAAATTAAATCCCGAGGAGATGATGTGAAAAGTAAATCTGGAAATTGCCTGAGGGTTTCAGATTTCTCCTTCTTTATAAAAACTAGTCCATGTTCAGGCAGCAGTAGATTTATTCCTAATTACCTTAAATTTTACCTGTAACAGGATTTCAGACAAGAATAAAATCTTCAACACGTAAAATTATGAAGACAAAAGTTTATCCAAATTTAAGAATTTAATAATGATGAAGAGAGAGAGTACATGTGCTCACACACAGGAATGGTGCTACAGATTGACCCCAAGAGCTCATACATGGTAGGCAAGTGACCTACCTCTTGAGCCACACCACAACCCCAGATGGTGAATCTTTAACAAGATATGTGGTTAGCTTGTATGTTCTGTATGTATAAACATGATGAAAGAAACACACAAGTATGCTCACAAAAAATGAATGTTAAAAAAATATAAAACTGTGTGCTAATATTGAGACTTGATGTTAAAATGGTATTATGAATAAATTAAGAGATGTACGTTTGAAATTTCCAGCCCCAGAGAACAGGATATATGATTAGGATAAGTGCACTGGATTAGAAAATGTGACTTTATAATAAATGCTGGCACAATAGCTTATGTTACCCTCTTGTAATTTACAGTTGGAGAAATGTTGACATAATTTTCTACATTTTTGCATAATTTGATTGTATCTTCTTTAAAAGGGGCTTTGAATGCATTAGGACTCCGAGGGTAAATGTGTATTCAGAAACAAGTGTTTGTTCAGCCGCAATTGCCTTCGGGAGAAAGGCAGGGCCGGTTCACTGAGGCAACTGGAATCCAATCCACCAGAAAACTAATCAACAAGATGGCTAGTTACATTTATGAGTATTTCTTTCAGAGGCATTTGGTTTCCATCCTGCAGATGGTAGCTGCAGTCCATTAGCTTCGAGCTGAGCTTTCCAGAGTGCTATTGTACTTAGCAAGATTGCCACAGCCACAGCACAATTATTTCAAATTCAGTCAGAGTCAGCGGGCCTAAAACAAAGCTATGTCACAACAATTTATTCCCAGCTCACCTTCCCTAATGCTGGCTAAACAATCAAACACCTGCTGAATTTTGTTCCGTGTAATGAGAACATGTGGACAGCAAAGATCAAAGAGCGCTGACATTTGATCTGAAAGCTAACACGGTTGAACCCTGTCAAAGAAAAGGGTTGCTGTTATGAGGTTTCAGAAAGCTACTCCATGGATTAAACCACAGGACCAAAATAAACAATGCCCAAAGTTCTTGTTTGATATAGTCACTGGGTAAAGTGTGTGCCATCCCTCCAGCAGCAGCATGTGCAGGTGCTTCGATGATCAAAATCAGCTTGGCTTTGAACAACTTAAAACAAAAAAATGGCTTTTTGTAATTTACAGCGGCAAAATAAAATATGTTTTCTGTTTTCTTATTCATGATTTAAACAGGCAATTATAACGTAAGGTAATGGGCATTAAGGACGCTTGGACTCTTAGTTACATTGGCATTTCCACTTTCAAGAAAAAGCAAAATATTTTGAGCCATGAAAATGCCCAAACTGCAGTTCACACAAGACAACTCTGTTGTCCCTTCTAGGCTCTTCTCTGTTATATTTATAGTGAATAAACAAGTATGATCAAAGTTTTTATTTCAAGTTCTGTTATAGTTATTAGATACATCTCCTACACCTAAGTAGACCTCTTTTACATTCTCTCTCTCTCTCTCTTGCCTTTCCTCTCTCCATCCATCCCTTCTTTTCTCTCTCCCTTTTTTCCTCCAGGACTTCATTAAGTAGCCTAGGTAACCTGGCACTCACTGGATAGACTATGCTGGTCTCGAACACACAGAGATTCACCTACCTCTCCCTCTCCATGCCCCCACACACTAGTGCTGATACTAAAGGCTATGCCACCGCTCCTAGACTCCCACACTTCTCTTGAGTTAAAATGGCTCAGGACTTTTCCATGCAGTCTGTTGAAGTCCAGGTGTAGCAGTTTTCTCGGGGTCTCCTTCCTGCAGACCATGTTTGTGTGCTTTCTTGTGTTTTAATTAACTACTTGTTTTGATGTATTTTCTCAAAACAGCAGCTGGATCTTCCCTGTTTACTTTTGCGATTGCCTTCTTAGAAAGATGTTATGTCATCCTAAGCAAGTCCTTCTATGCTCTGCACAACAACTGGATTTTAGGAGAGCTGAAATGTGTCCTTTATGTTGATGGTTATATGTGCATAGGCTATGTGACACCTACCATGATGAAAATGCCAAAGAATTCATGAATAATGGCACAGGTTCAAACACACGCCATAAGATTTCCAAAAAAATCATTGTACTGGAAATATTATTCAATTAACTCTCTTTATTTTATTTTACTGAGCAAAAGACTAGTTTTCAATAAAAATGCTTGATAACAGTCAAGAAAACCATAATTAGCCATTTTCTGTTTCTTATAGATCACAAATTCTCATCTCTCAAAGGAAAACTAGCCAAAAGTGTCTAAGTGTCATTTCAGCATGGAAAGTCCTGTTATACCTTTATCTGCCATGCTGGTCTAAACAAAGACTGCCCTGTATTCCTTCTAACAGCTTCCTAAATCTGGATCCTATAAAGGATGTGGATTAACTACAATTTTGGACAATGTTTTAATTCACCCAGGACAACCTCAGAGCAACAGATAAAGTTAAACTTTAGCAAGATGTTTGAAAACAGTCCCAACATTTGAGACACAGACAAAGGAAGATCTCAGGAAGTTTAAGGCCAGCCTAATCTAGATCACAAATGCCAGGCCAGCCATAGTCACATAGCAAAACGAACAAAAGTAAACATTGGAGTAGAGTATGGTGGCTCATACCTGTCATCCTAGTATGTGGATAGGGGGAGTGGTGGCAAAGCATGGTGGCTTTTAACTGTAATCCCAGGATGTAGATAGGAGCAGGTTAGCAAGAGAATTGCAGACATTTCTGGGGTAGCTTGGGCTACTGTGAGAAACCCTGTCTCGGCAGTATAAAACCCTGTCTATAAAATAGTTACCCTTTTCTGTATGTGTATTAACCTTTTCACATATGATTCTAGATTCAAAAACAAGTCTTGGCCAAGCATGGCAGCTCATACCTATAATCCAAGCTCTTGGAAGGCTGAAGCAGGAGGATTGCAATGAGTTTGAGGTCACACCACGATGCAGAATGACAGACTTTGTCTCCCAAAATAATGTTTCTGGAGAATTTTCCTCACCTAAGAATTTGTATCTAGATGAATCTAAAATGGCTGAAAGATACTTAAGGAAATGTTCAACATCCTTAGTCATCAGAGAAATGCAAATCAAAACAACTCTGAGATTCTATCTTATACCTGTATGAATAGCCAAGAACAAAAACACTGATGACAACTTATGCTGAAGAGGATGTGGGGTAAAGGGAACACTCCTGCATTGCTCGTGGGAGTGTAAACTGGTACAGCCCCTTTGGATATCAGTATAGTGATTTCTCAGAAAATTAGGAAACAGTCTACCTCAAGACCCAGCAATACCACTTTTGGGTACATACCTAAAGGATGCTCAGTCCTATGCTATATATAGCAGCATTATTTGTCTTAGCCAGAATCTGTAAACCACCCAAATGCTCCTCTACCAAAGAATGGATGTAAATATCTGTGTTTTCCAATGGTCTTAGGTGACCCCTATGAAAGGGTCATGACCCACAGATTGAGAACCACTAATCTAGACATATGCAGACAGATTCGGGGTCTAAAATTTGAAGGAACATAGACAAAATAGAAGAATAATATTGGGTCCCAAATCAAAAGTCTCAGGATAAATGACAATGGATGTCTAGAAGTGAAAGACAGATCAGAGACAAATTCAAGATGTTAGAGAGAGATGACAGTCATCTCCACTCTCCACAAGGGCCAGAAATATCCATGAGTGTTGGAAGGGCCCAGGCTCCACCAGCACAAAGGCCCCCATATGTAGGGCATGACTAAGGGCAGAGCAGTGGGTAAGACAGACACGAGTGTTTACTGAGCAGCTGCTATGTGCTAGGCATGATCACAGATATATTCAAATACTGCCATAGCACTTTGAAGGATGCATCAACTGTAAGCAATCACCCACAAGGAAACTGAGTAATGTGAGTGCCATGGTGAGTTCCCAGCCCTACTTGATGCCAGAGGCTTTGTCTGTCTTCTAGTAGGGGTCATCATGGGCTGAAAACCATCCATGGACTTTCTGAGCCTGCCGCCTACCATATCCATTTCTCTGCTTATGGGTCACTTACTAGGTACTTTTCCACTGCTGTTACAGAAACACCTGAGGGAAAAGAAAACAAAACCTCAAGGATAGAAGGCTTTACTTTGCCTCATGAGAGACATGACAGCAAGATTTGGAGATGGCTGGTCACACTGGGTCCACAATCAGGAAGCAGAGAGAGATAAATGTTACAGTTCAACCCGCTGTCACCTAGGTGATGGTGCCTGCCACGTTCAGGCTGCGTCTTCCTTCCTCAGGGAAACCTCCCTGAAGCAGCCTCACAGACAGACACACCAGCAATATACCTCCTATACGCTTCTCTGTCTAGTCACGTTGTAGATGAATGTTAACCATCACAGTGCTGCAGAGGTGTGTTTGATTACTATCTTCTGGATGGGGCTCTCTCACTACAGGGCTGTGTTTTGTCATACTTTGAGTTTCATCAAAGGTACTTTCTGGGCCAATCCATTAACAAAGAGAGTCCCAAGGTTGAAATAGATTGCTTGCTTTCTTTATTGCATAAAGCAAAAGGCTCACTTGGCTCAGTGTGTAGTGGCTCCACCCACCCTCACACATTCTTCATCCTCCCTCTTGTCAATCATCCCCACCTCCCCAGAGTCGAGTGCCTGCCACATGGCCACTTTCAGTCTCCATATGGGATGGATGTCTCATCAACAAGGCAACACAACCGACCTCATTCTTTTCTGATGCTACTGTAGTCTGTTCATTCACTCTTTTATGGTTTCTCTACTTTAACTTTAGACCTTATTTATCCATGACTTATTGGCTTTTCTTAAATCTTAGCTATAATTGTGCAAGGCCCTAAGTGACTTGCTCCTCACACCGTCTGCTAACAATTCTCTATAAAGATAGACAATGATTACCCTTGAAATAACCAAATCATAATGCCTCAGCGTAGAAAAGCACAAGGAGCAGGGATAATGAAAAAGAGGGACGGAGTGGAAGCCTTGAAAAATTAAAGGTCAACAGAGAGCTTTGTGAGAGCTAAAAGGGGGACGAGGAGCTTCTAGAGCATCACACCCAGTCAGCTATAGGAAATGAGGGAGACAACGCAGGGGAGAAAAAGAGCAGGAGAGTATCTTTTGTATTCAATGACAAGGATCGGTAATCCACTAAAACATTTTAGTGGTTGGTTGCATGCAGAGCAAACTTGCATTCAGAACAACAAATAAGCGTTTATGTTAGATGGAGCACAGACAGCAATGTGGCAAGATGCTGAGAATATTGGCAGTCCCTAAACGGTATCCACAGGACAGGGGCTAATAGGCAGGTAGGGCAAGCTGACTTGCCCAGCTCAGCCTTCTATTGTGCTGTAATCTTGTCATATTCCAACTGGGCTTCGTACATTCGGCATTGTACATATTGTTAAAATGAAAATTAAAACTGCCATACTTGCCTGGCCCTGGCACATTTATAATTTATCACCTCCCTTTATAGTTAAAAAGAACAACCAGGGAAACACTGCCTAGCTCTCACGCCCAGCTCTCAACACTCCATAACGCATGCTTGAGCCTCTTAGGACAGATATACTGCACACATTTAGCATATTTATTTCTCTCCTTATGGAACTTTTTCTTATCCCTGCCATGCTTAGCTTTAAATAGATTCAGAGGTTATAAATATTGCATAGAATTTGGAGATCTGAAAAATAACTTCTTCATCATTGATTTACTGATATGCTAGAGAACAAATTGAGTGTCTATATTTACATGATAAAACTTTTCAGTTAATGCACCAGACTGTCCCTAGCTGTGCATGACAATGCCGTGATTACAGCTAGATCCTCCAGTGGTGAGGGAAAACAGGGAATTTAGAATCATCCCAGCTTCCTGCAGTTGGTTTCTGGTAAGTGGAGATTTGCAGAGGCCAGGGAGGTAGAGCTTCTTGGAGGCATGAGCTTCTGATGATGATGTCAGTTTGTCTATTTGATGGGGTAATGAAGCCAGTTTCTCCATCTGATACAGTTGCATACAGGCCATCATTTTCAAAATGCTTTTATGTTTCTCTTGGAATTAGAGGTACTACTTATCAGGAAGTCCTTTCTATGTTCCGGGAATGATTGTTCATCCTATGTTATGTAATTGTTTATGAGTATCTCATTTCATTCTTATAGGAATCTGAGGGGTTGCAGAGGAGGAAACTAAAACAAAAATTAAATACCTTGCAAGGATCATACACCTAGTTAATGTAGAATTACCTAGTTCCAAAGCTCTCCTTTATTCCTCTGCCCTATACTATTTCCTGTTAGGAAGCCAAGAGCAGCCATTGTCTCAGAGTAGCCTCTCTGTCTTTCCTATCACCACCTCTCTGTCCACATGCACTTGGAGCGAATCTGAGCATGACACAGGTGCCCTTTGGTGACGCTACAGCCAGGATAAAAGTACAGGGCATGTGTCCCTCAGAAATCTTCTAAGTCACCTCAGACATCCTCTACGTCTCAAAATTTAGTCAATCATTCACCAACTTCATGATTTCAGTCAGATCAACATGTATTTTTACAATTATTCCATATGTCATAGCACTATCATTTTTACCTAAATGCAATAATTAGAAGTGAATGTTTATGATACTATTAAAGGTGAAAGTCAATAATCCTTTCCATAAATTTAAAATAAAGACGCAAGAAATCTGTATTCCTAGCAACCAGGAGATGCAGGCATGAACCTTGCTTCAGGGCACCCCGAGCAACATAATAAGGCCCCTACCTCAAAAAGAAAAACATATGAAATGAACTAAAGTCATTAAATTCCAGTGTAATGTCAGAAAATGCAATCTAGGTCTTACTGTGATGCATATTAAAAAAATGTTTGAGAGGTGTTAAAGACATGCAGCATCCACGTGAGGTTGCCTCTCTGAATGAATAGAGCTTAAGGAGAACCTGAAAAAAGGAAGGAAGGCAGGGAGGGAAGAAGAGAAGAGAGGGAGAGAGGGAAGGAAGGAAGGGAAGAAGAGAGGGAGGGAGGGAAGGGAAGAAGGGGGCTGTCCTGTGGTGATTTAATATTTTTTAATGCCACACTGTCAAAGTTACCACTGTTTATACTAAGCACTGCTTTGTGTCTTTTGATGTGTTCACCAGTCTTTGTGTCACTGTGCTGAGATACCAGGGCAGTATAAAGGAGGAACAGTTTGCTGGGTCCTTAGTTGCAGAGGTTCCAGCCCTTCAGACAGTCCAGCAGAGCAAAGCAGTTCACATGATGGTGGCCAGGGAGAGTGCCTGACCTAGCTGGCTTACTCCTCCTTCTCCCTATACCAAGGTGCTCCCCACACTCAAGGCAGCTTTCCTCCCTCAGTTGCCATCCCTGGAAACACCCTCAGACACACCTAGAAAGGTACTGTGTTAATCTCCTGTGCAATTCTCAACACAATCGAGCTGTCAATCAAGATTAGTTAACATACACGAGAAACTCTGGTCTTGTCTATTCCCCATATATAACAAGCAAACGAGAAAGGTCCAGTGCTTGGCTAGGACTTTGTTCAGGGGACAGCTCACCTTTCACCTTGGAAACGGACCTCTTTTCCTGAAAGGGGGATCACTAGAGTCACAAGGGGAAGGCCTTCTCAGTCCTTGTCACTATGTGGCATTTTGTTCTTTTTTATGGTCAGTTTTATACTGCTATATCTAGCCGGGAGCAATGCAACCCCAAGCCCACTACTTGGTACCCTGGCAACAGAACACTCTGTAAGCTTAATCTGGAACTTTGGAAGATCTTTCTGTGCCATCTGTAAGTGTGTATGACTCTCAATGACCTTAACAGAGTGGTTTCCCATATGCACTGCCACGAACTAGCACCCACGAGCTGAGTCCACCTACTGCTGCTTTTCTACTTTCAAATTATAGATGGGATACTTGAGAGGTGAAGGGAAAAGTGAAATTTTACTGTTAGAGGAAAACCTCTTTTCTAGATAGTGTGTTCTAGAGCAGAGTTCTCAGGTCTCTGCTTAGGATGCTGCTGTGATCAGAGACATTGAAATGAGAGCACGGCGGTGCAGTTTACTGCCATACCCACACCCCATTTAGGTACAGGAGCCTTTGGGAATCATCCCTCGGCAGAGTACATTATCCTCTCCTAGTAGATAAAGAAATGGTGAAATATTGAAAAAAATATTCTCTCTCCCAAAAGTCCTTCAGAAATAAAAAAAAAAAAACACAAAAACAAACAAACAAAAAAAACCCACCAGGACTTTGGGTACTCTATAAATAACATAATTAAAATCAGCAAAAGGTGGTGAGAGCCAAATGTGAAAAATGTCCCCAGGCCTTATATGCAAATGAAAAGGGGGATTTCCTACAGCAGTCTGCACTTGAGCTAAGCAGAAATCCCTTGATTTGTAACACGACATGGTGCAGTGCCAAAAACACAACATAAGGGCTGCACATTCCTGTAGCCAACAGGCTACCAAACAAAAATGAAGTGGCCCTGGGGAGAAAGCTGACAGGTTCCTAGTTGAGGCCCAATTTCCTTTACTACAGCAGAAACATTGCATCCTAAGACAGTGTGAGCGATACCAGGACACGAACAGGGGGAGAACCGTGACAGAATGAGATCCTCACACAGCGGCCTTGGCAAGCACGCATAAGGCAGGGCTGGCATAGCATGCGCTGAGCACCTATTGTGTATTAATCTCAAGGTTAGCTTCTGGAGACAAAGCAGAGAGCAGAAGCCTCTGCTGTTGTGGTGTGGGAGACTAACATGAGGGGTTTCAGAAGGATCATGAATCACATGGAGTAAAACAAAGAATGGGAGCTGCCGGGATGGCCGCAGTGATAAATCAGAAGATGAGAGTCCTCACTGAAGAAAAAAAAAAAAAAAAAGTCGTGCATGGATTAAGATGAATCCAGCACAAGAAAGGAAGGCACGGGCTCTAAGGGAGGGCCTTCCAGACAAGGGCAAAAAAATGAAGTCTACGTAAAGGACATGTCTGGCCTGGGCAAGAAATGCCAATAAATCCATTGCCATACAAAGAAAAGAGAAATTAACTGTCTGTGACAGAAGAGGTGGTGTCCCAGCAAAGATGGCATCTAGTTCAGTGCCTGAGGACTGGCTAAAGACTAAGTGGCCCATTGGTGAGGAGAAGATTAGCAGGTGTGCAGCACCCGACAGGAGCCCCTGTGTAAGAAAGGGAACACCCCTGTCGCTAGGGCTTTCCACATCTGCCCACCTGGGTCTGTTCACGTTCCAATGGATTGCTGGTGTTCATTACCTCCTCAACCGGCCCCAGCTGTCTGTGCTCCTCCCCCGTTTTGGTTTCTCCTTATCTAGGGAGTGCTCTGATCGACATCCTGCCTTCTCCCCACTCTAAGTACAACCCTTGTTCCCAGGTAACACCTATTTTCTTACCACTTCATTTTCTCCATATCTAACATTCAGCTTTAACTAGGGCCATAGCCCAGTGGCAGAATGCTTACCCATATCTACAAGGCCTTCTGTTTGATCCCAGAACTCTAAGAACTCACTAAATGACTGAACAGGATCTGCCTTGGGGGTCCCTGGGCTGGCATCGGAGTTACTATCTGAGCTAGAAACCGCAGGAAGTGGCTGACTGTAGGAAACCAGAATGCACTCTGCAAGAGTGAACTCAGGCTATTAGAGTCTATAACCTTCTAACCTCCCCACCCCGCCCCATTCCCTATCAATCATCCATCACCCACCGCCATCACCCACCCCACCCCATCACCCATCCCAGGGCCTTAGTGAACAAATCCATGGCATCCTCCCCCATTCAACTTTTCAGTGGCCATAGGCTTACCTCTGATATTTCCCCACTTCAGGTCCCAGGCTAACCCCACAGAGAAGACAGTTGTCTCTAGGCTCACCTAGAGGCAGGTCCCATCCTAGGTTTCAGAACTTTCTTGCCTAGTTCAGTCCTCCACCTTTTTATGCACCTGGATGCAGATGCCTGGGGAGTTTGCCTGAATCCATGACAGTGGCTTGGACCTAAAATCGCCCAACGCTCAAGAAGAGAGACTGATAAACGCCAACGAGGAGGAAACTTGTAAGATAATGACACCTCCCTCAAACACCAGCAGTTCTGCACACCCTAGCCATGTGCTACGATTAGCTAAGGTACTTCTTAAAACTTAATGCATAGACCCAGTTAAGGAGCATGTCAGGCAGGAGTTTCCTGGTGGTTTCGTGTCCCAGTCAGGGTATAGATCCCTGCTGCCTTCTTTCCCATGAAGATCTCTCCTGCCTGCAAGTAAACTCAAGATTTCACCTGCCTACCCAGGGAGGTACTCCTCCCTGGCTTCCCTGAGCCTCCCATCTGGGATCTAAACAGAAAGCCCTTTCTGAGAGAGGGGGAAGTGATATTAAGACATATCTATTTATATGAAGAATCTTGGGCCAGACCTAGGAACCAGGCCTGCAGGGAATTGGTTAATGTGCAGCTTCAGTTCCTTCCCCTGGACACAGATAGCTGTGGTAGCCCTGACCAAACCACAGGACCGTGACGGTAGTGCTTACACAGGGCCCAGCTGGCCACAGTGGGAGGCTGCTGTCCCCTGAAGGTATGGCACGTCAGACCCTGCCTTGTTCAAGTCCTTGTGGAACTCTGCAGCCTCAGAATATGGCAGTTGCTTGGTTCAGTGCATCCTGAGGCATCTGTGCCCCACCTCCTCCCCTATTCTCCTTTGTTTCTCACATCGTGAGCTCCGTATGCCTGCTCTCCTTTCAGCCAACAGCCTGTAAGAAGCCCTGTACACACCCCAGCCCCATTGCACAACCTCTTTCCTGGAAAGTTCCCCGAATACCCCAACTTTGTCCTATGGAGAATCCCTTCTTTGGTGCTGCTCAAAATCCTATACACATTTCTTTTTCTTCAAGTAAATATTTATTAGACATTTGTATTTTTATTTGATAATGTCATACATGTCTATAGTGAATTTTGGTCATTTTCACCTCAATTCCTACCACTCTTTCTACCTCCCTGATGAAACCCTTTCTCCTCCCAGGAAGTTCCTCTTCTGCTTTTATGTCTTTATGTTTTGTTTTATGATCCAAGGCGTTTAATTCAGACTGCCTTCATGAGTATGAGGTTGTCTACTGCCGTGTGGGCAACCTACCGATGACTACACCACTGAAGAAAATAGTTCTGAATTCCTCAGCAAACATTAGCTGACAGCAGTTCTGCAGCTGGAGGTAGACCTGCCATCCATGCTGGAATGGATGATGGGCTTAACCTTGCATCAATTTTGTGCAGGTAACCACAGCTGCTACTAGTGCAGCGGCTGTGCACTATCTAGATTGCAGCATATCTCCTAGTATTCCTCCCCATCCTCGTGCTCTTACATTCCCTCCACAGTTTCTTCCAAAATATTCCTTGAACCTTTCGAGACAGGGACAGACATAAATTTCCTCTTCACGGCTGAACATTCAACAGCCACTTGTTCTCAGCACTTTGACTGCCCATGAGTCTCTGCGTTGACTGCTGCTCAGTGCCAAAGTTTCCCTGACAAGGCTGAGAGCAGCCCAGATCTATGGATAGGAATAGGAATACTTAGAAGGCAGTTGGATGCCATGGCCCTCTAACAAAACAACAGTAGTAGACCCTACCAGGCCCTTGACTTATTACGTTCTAGCTACTTAAAATAGTAAATATATACAATAATTACTCAGTAAACACTGACTGAGTAAATGGCTTTAAAATACCTTTCCTAGTAGCCTATAAGATCCCCCATTCTCCTCCGCTCAGACTATAATTTCTATTAAGAGTCATTTCTTTGGGATAAACAATTTTAAGTACACAGATTCCAAAATTTATATAGTTTAAATACAAGCGTGTTGTCCTCTGAGAAAGGGGTTGTGGGAGAGAAAACCGGGAAAGAAGTTAGCCACAGAGGAGCAAAAGTCTATCTTTTGCAGTTAGCTTTGCCCTCTCCCTGTCAATCTGTTCTCAGGTGAGCATGGATCACACACTCTCCCACAGTCGCTTGAATTCCAGGACCTCATAATACAGGCTCAGATCTTGAGAAGTTTTGAGGAACTAATGCTGAAAGGGTAAGATAGAGAACTTAGCAGCACCCAGGATGGGGGTGGTGTGGAGGCCGGGTTCAGGAAAGCAGTGTGGGCAAGGCAGGGATAATATTGACAGGGCAAAGGGACCAGCCCATGGAAATGTGATTGGGTTTAGAGAGAGGAGGCGATATTGAGGACTAGCTGGAGATCAGGATGTCAAAAGCCTATGGAGAAAGAGCCAAAACAGAACAGGACATCATGTAGGTCACATTCTGCTTGCCCTGAAAAGCTCCTGAAAGAAAATCAAACTCTGAACTCAGACTGGCCGGAAAGGGGGCCATGCCTTCTGGTAGTGAATGAGGCAGCACCCCAGGTCCCAGCATTCCATCTGCATTCCATATCCAGCAGAGCCTACCCTTCGTTCACAGCAAATGCACACGTGGCTTAATGCAGACTTTGTTTAATATTTACAGAGCCTGAAACTATTTATCAATGTGCCTTTTCCCTGGACCTGGCCAAAGCTGTTTTTGTATCTGGGCCAGGCCCTCTTCTGCTCCAGGCCATAACACTGCTGTTCTTTGGTGAGGTAGGCAGTCTGAAAACGCTCTCCCTGTGACAGCCTGTTCCTGGAAAAGGCCTGCCTGCTGGTGTCTGCCTGAGTTTGGAAGAGCTGCCTTTCTGACTACCTTGGCTAGCAAACAGCTTTGCAAACGAGAGTGTGATCTTTTTTCTTTCCAGCATTCCTGTGGCATAATAAGATATGACAGGCATTATAGTGAGTGCTGTGTATAAATAGTATCAAGAGTTGATGTATTGTTTGAAAACAAAACCACATTTGTTAAAATGTTGTAATTCATTGTGGGAGCAAGAAACAAAAGGCAGAGTCTTTTTCATTAAAAAATGTTAGCAGGAACGCAAGTCTTTTCAACAGGCTGTTTACAAAGCACAGTGTAGAAACGAAGCTTCCCTGTGCATCACCCACTTTCCCGGCTGCTGAACGGCATTTATTGCCCTCATTTTACCACCGCCAGTGTCTGTTCATAGGTGATAGTTGAGGATTTCTTCACTAGGTTAACAGCAATGAGAATACTGAAAAATAATACTTTAATGTTCAAAAACTTTAGATTCAGGTCATAAATACAACAAAATCCAAAATATTTGTAGGGTAACATAACATACAATAGATTAAACAAAAGAAGGAAACACACTAAATACTAACAGAGGAATTCCGGGTGGGACTCCATCCCAGTGGCCCTGGCATCAATAAGAGGGCACTTTACACTATTGCTGAAGGCTTACCTGATTATATCCAGGTTTTACACTGACAATTGCTTATGAATTTTATTCAACAGAATGAAAAAGTAGAAAAAGAAACCACTGATGCATAATTTTATATGGGCAAAATTCATACATTTTTATGGGAAAAGAAAATCAGTCATACCTGATATTTGTCTGAGGCCTGAGCAAATTCAAAAATAAAAATATAAGCTTTTCAAAATTGAGCTACCGGAAAGAACTATGTATGTGCATGTGGAAGGAAGATGCACACACACAGGAAGGTGTGTGTGTGTGTGTTTGCGTGTGTGCGCACGTGTGCATGTATTCAAATGTGTATATGTGTTGTGCATATTGGGATGCAGGTATGTATATGCATATATGTGTTGCATGTGTGTTCAAGTATATATGTGGTACGAGGGGCACATATGTGTGTGTGTATAGGTGCTTGTGTGTCCAAATGTATATGCATGTGTGTATATGTAGGCAGGATGCATGTGTGTATGAGTGTTTATATATACGCACATATATTTTCAAGTGCAGATGTGAGAGTATGTACATGTGGGGGGCGCATACATGAACTTGTGTGTTTGAAGTCTAGAAGTCTGGTGCTGTCCTCAGGAGCTATCCACAGTGACCTGGAGAAACTGTGATCACTGGGTTAGAGCTCAGCTGGCTCAGGGTCAGCTAAGCTGGCTGCCTAGCATGCCCTGGAGATTCCTCTGTCTGCTTCTAAGTCATGGAACCACCAGCCCATTCTGTATTCCAGGCTTTCCCACATACAGGGCCCCGTGTGAGAGCTACAAGCACTAAAACACATGGACCACCTCCCACTTCACTGGATAATTTCATTTCGTTCAACCTTCTCTCTGGAAATCCATTGAAGTACATGTTTGCCTTCAGTTCCTCCTGAAATATGTGACAACTGAACATTGACATGACTCCAACCTCCTCTTCCAAAAATCCTATGCACTTGGCTGCACAATAGATGTTTCCTATGATGAGGCCTCAGTCTTGCTGGTAAATATCTGTGCACCGGATTGGAGTTCTTGATAGGCCAGTGAATTACTTGGATAATTCCATCACAGTATTGGATGTTTGTTTGTTTGTCTGATTTTGTTTTGTTTCCACTGTGAAATGCTTTTAGTGGAATGGAAAGCTAAAGACTAAAGACACACTGCAACAGAATGTTGTAGGATGGTGAGAATATTCATTTGTGACTGACTGCTATACAAAGAAGTGATTTTCATATTAAGCACATGAAATTTTGTCTGTTCAACCAAGTAATGCATTTTAAAATTTTTCCAGTTGTAATTACTTTCCATTTAAATGCCCTGTGGCTACCCTGTTAAACAACATGGAATGATACTAGCAAGAATAATCTCGCGCATTTGAATTCTGTATAAAAGTTTTGATAATCAATGCTATCACAGCTACTTTTAACACAGAAATTATTTTATGAATTAAATATTACTATTACGATTATCAAATATTTTCTCCTGAAACTGCCTTTGGTAGATTGAAGGCACACCAAAACCCTCCTTGATGGCTCCTCAGACTTTCCTTTCCCCCTCTCTTCACCCCAGAGGACTCCTGTCAGGGGCACCCCGAGGCCCTCTCCCAATATTAAGAATTGCACATTGCCCCTTTAGATACTACCTTTCCCCCACTGTACCTTAGATTGCTGCACCATGGCAGAATCTATTTTGTCTTGCATCTCAGTTGCTGGAGGAATGGCCGGTCGATGATGATGCTATGCACTAATGATGTCAGTTGGCATTCCTGAGAATTGATCCTATAACTGGCATTGTGCTGAGGGATTTAGATTTCCATTTGCCCACCAAAAGAATCTGTGAGGCAGATACCAATAAAATTCCTCTCTAATGATTGTCTGGTGAGTGGGCAAAGAAGCAAGTTGGAGTCTTGACTTTTTCTATAAAGGACAAAAAGAATCAATTAGCAGCCTTTTCTACAACAATGAGCCTTTAGCCATAGTTGAAAAACCTATGTTTTCAATCCGCATTGAAAAACCTATGCCTATGTAATATTTGTAATCTCTGAGAGCTAGGCTGAGTGGTGTGAAGAGCCCGGCATCATTCATTGGCATTCACAGCCGACTGGAACTAATTGCTTATTATGGTTTCCAGGACTTTCTATTCTCAGCAGCTGTCTTAGTCAACCAGTGCACTTCTCAACTTTGGAACAGCGAATTAGAGGTACAAAAGTACACACATGGCCTACAGGTTTATTTGCTTGGATTTGTTTTTAATACACTGGCCAAAGTCCAATGCATGATCAGCTAAACAGTTTTTGTCAGGGAGAGATGAGCCGAATTGAAGGTTTGTGTAGAGCTGATTGTTCACTGAGGCCCTCCAGCACTCGTGTAAGCTTCTTGGGACAGATTTTTCAAGGACGTATCCTTATCTGTATCATATAGAGCAACACCTGATAATGGCACACAATCAGAATTTGTTGGTGACTGGAGTCCCAAATATTCCCACCGGTACCTTGTGGTCCTCTGTGACCCTTATATTTGGACAAATCTGCCTGCTTTTAACCTTTTCATTATTTAAAGAAAAACTACTCAGGAATAAGGACAGAAAGGCTTGTGAGTGGTTTGAAGTGTCCCTTTCATTAGGTTATCTAACTAGATTAAGATGTCACTGCAGAATATCTCTAATTTGTAGAGAAATGAGCATCAGAGTTACCCGGGAAAAACTTTGAAAGTTATTCATTGTAAGCTCTTACCCCTAGACATTCTGACCCAGGGAGCCAGAGAATAGTCTAAGAGTCAAGATTTTCATAAGGGCTCTTAGATAATTTCAAGATGTGTTAGTTGGAATTCTTGAGGAGAGAACAGAATCAATCAAAAGTATGTGTGCATGCGTAGGGGTCTGGGGTAATTTGAAAATTTATGCAATTGGAGCCTGGCAAGTCCTAAACCTCCAGGGAAAACTAACAGGTTGGAAATTCCAGCAAGAGTTGTTGCTTCAGTATTGATTGGAAAGGTGATCTAGAGACAGAATTTCTTTCTCTTCAAGGGCCCCAGTCTTTTCTCTGAAGGTCTTCAACGGATTACATGAAGCCCACAGACACTGTAGAGAGTGGTTAGTAAGGATTACCAGAACGTGAGACTAATGAGACAAATGTCTCTGGAAGTATAGGGGACACACATATACACACACCACACAAAACAGGGGACAAGCAGAAGAGAGAGAGAAAGACTGATTTCTAAAAATTGGTTCACATGATTGGAGGCTGAAGAGTTCTGAGATTTATAGTCAGCAATCTGGAGCCTCAGAATAGCCGGTGTGTAATTCCCAGTCAACTCCAAAGGCCTCTGGGAAGTAGCAGTATGAGCTTCATTTGGAAACCTGGTGTGCTCAGGACCCAACAACAAGCTAGTGCCGAGTATAACAATGCAAAGGCTAGACCTTATCAGCCTCAGCAACTTCAGCAGGCTGCATTCCTTTAGCCTCTTATATTCAGGTCTTCAACTGGTTGGATGAGGTCTGTACACATTAGGACAGGCAATGTGTTTTATGCAACAAACAATAGTTATTGTGATCTAGAAAACAACCCACTAAACATCAGATTTGTTTTGTAAAAATATCTGGCTGCCCTGGGTCCCAAAAACAGTTGACACAGAAAATTTAACCCTGTATAGATAATCTCCTTTATATAGAACCTATTGATTTAAATGTTTATCACAACAAAAACCAACAAACACACATAGTAGCATCTAAACTGAAATTTGATGAAACAATTGGTCACCAAAGCCTAGCTTGGTTATCACATAAAATTAACTGTCTTTTTCAAATAAAATTTGCATGTAATAAAGTATACCTAATTAAAACACATGGTCAGAGGAAGTTTGCAATATATTTTAAGATATGGGAAATGTTCTGAAATATCAGAAATTTCTTTCACCTCAAAAATTTCTCTGTTGAGCTTTGGACATGACTCAGTAGGTGAAGTACCTGCCACACAGGTGTAAGAACCTCAATGGAAATCCCCAGAAACAATACAAAAGCTCATAATACATGTCTGTGATTCCAGGGTTTCTAAAGGGTTTCAGGCCAGCTACCTGGTGAATACAGCAGCAAAACACGGGAGACTCTGTCTCAAACATGGAAGAAGATGAGAACATATACCTGGGGATAGCCTCTGAGCTCCATATGTGCACAGTGACACACTGTATCCACATGAACACACATGAAAACTCACAGAGACTTGGAAAAGTACTTTATTTAAAAGTTCTCTCTTGGTCTTTTGTAACTATTGATGGCTTTATACTGTTAAAGACTATGTTTCTCTGTTCTAGCACTTTCCATAGATTAAGTATACAGGATGGCTATTTGTGCCTCCTTCGTTACTGTTGCTACTGTTGTTCTTTTTTCTAATTGTGATTAAAATCTACCACTTGAACTACATTTTGTTATGCAGTCTTGTGGCTTTAAGCACATACATATAGTTGTTCAATGACAGTCACCATCATCCCCAGAACTCTTTCAATTTCCATCAAATGCACTCAAGACTCATTTCCTACTCTTCTCTTCCCACAGCCCATCACCCACAATTCTACTTCCACTTCCATGACTCTGAGTACTACAGGCTCCTAGAACGAATCCTTTGTCCTTGGTAACTGCTTTATATCACTTGCTGTAATGTCCTCAAGACTCATTTTTTGCATTCTATCTAAATGCCTGTTCCTTTTAAAGAATGGGTAATACTCTGCTAAGTGTACAAGTCCCTCATCTTTCCGTAGGAATGTAGGTGCTTATCTTCTCTCACTTGTCCCCATGTCTTAAAGAGTCACCCTCTTGTTGCATGCTGTCTGTATTATTTTGATAATTTTGGTGATACTCACCTTAGACTGGACATATGAATGCTGAACACTTGTATTTGAACTGCCATGTTCCCATGTTCTATTGTGGATATGTGTGTGTGTGAGTGTGTGTGTGTGTGTGTGTGTGTTTATTTCTCTGACTTATTGCTGGTCAAGTGAATTATTATTTGTGGCTTAATGCTAAGAAGTTTCTATCATTCTTAGGGCATGCTCCATGACAAGGGCAAAGAATGGATCATAGTAATAACTTACAGTTTTATAGTGCTGGCTGTTGACAGCAACCGTTTGCAGGCTTTGTATCATGTAATCCTCTTAAGAACCCGTTGATAGATATATCATTGTCCCCACCTTAGCAATAGAAAGCCAGGACTATGAAGGATTGATATGCCTCAGGTCACGCAGCTGGCAAGTGGCAAACCTTGATTCGAACCTGCTCTTCTAGGCCACTCGTGGGACTCACAGTTTCCTATATATTCATTTGAAGGGCAGAAGGAATGCTCCCACGGAGGATATGGGCTTACCCAACAGCCTGCAGGGATGCATCGAATGTCTCAAATAAATGGACAGCTTGAGCCATGAGGGTTCTGCCATTCTGAAGCAATGTCTTGTGCAGAGGAAAAGCTCTGGGAATAATAAATTTCTGCCATGCTTGTCCAGGGAGGCTGGTACCAATAGGGCAACTGCCAGTCATTGAATCTCCTACATCTCAGTTCTGTGCTAGGACCCTTTCAGAGATCACACACTTGAGAGAAGTCTTAAAGCTGATCCTATGCCAATGGTACCCATTAATAAAGTGAGTCTGAGAAAGTTTAAGTGACATGTCCGAAGTTACAAAGTGACTAAATGTCTTTGTCTTTACACCAAGGCTACTTGACTGTGCAGACAGTGCTTCTCATGGACAGACTCTGGACAGAGGACAGGACAGACAGGAAAACACCTGGAGACAAGGAGCCGGGGAAGAGGGACCACCTAGAATTTCACCTAAGTTCACTAGAGCTAGCATGAATTACAGCTGATGAATGACTCATTCAAAAGAGCACACAAAGTCCTCTGTTCCTACTTTATAATTGATTTTGTAAACATGCCCTTCCTCCACACCACAAATACTTTGCTTAAGCAGAATGTGTGCTGGGCATCTTCCTGATCATCCATGCAGAGGATATTTCTGAGATGTTGCTTCTTAAGGAACTGACTCTATATACTGTATTGGAAAAAAGAGAGAGAGAGAGAGAGAATAAGGTTCACGTTGCTCTTTAAGTGAAACTTCTTAGATAGAATTTTACCTAAAGACCTTTGCCGTTTAAGTGTCTTCCTAAAGGTATAATTCTGAGCAGTTTCGGGATGGGTGGGACGTTTTCTAGTATATAGACTCATGTTGGCAGCTTAAAATAAAAAGCAGGAATAGGGGCTGGGTAACTCACCCATAACTGCATCTTAAGGCAGAGTCAAACAATGCCAAGCAGATTCCCAAGTGCTGACTGGGTTCTACAGTAAAAGCTAGTTGGAGACTAAGCTGGGTTTTTTTATATCTGTGCCTTAGCTGAGGGTTCTGCCCACATTGTGCACATTGATTAATTGGGAGGATATCCACTTACAGTCCTTGCTATCCATTTATTATGTTAGTGCCTTAAATAGGAATGTATATAAGGCCCTAGCATTATAATAAAATTCTGCATGATTATCACTTTCTGAATACCTATCTTTGACAGAATTTTACATCTGTACAAGATGTTTAGAATAAGTGGTGGTTCAGTGCTCATCCCTGAACAGGCTCAGGGAATATTCCAGCAGAGAGGGTGTCAAGATGGGAAGAGCTGGAAAGCAGGGACGACTGTGAAATGTCATCTTCTGGAGCATGCCAGTCATTACAGTCACATACTCTTAACAAACTATGAAGAATTGGATGGACCAGGCAGCATCAGCATCAGCAGCCAGGAAAGAAGGGAAGAGGGACTCGGTGAAAGATTTCAGGAAGGCGGGGAGGGGCCATAGCCTTCAGTAAGGTACCTTCTGGTGACCCTCTCAGGCTCCAACAGTCTGTACCACAGATGGCATTGATTAAATGAAATGGGTCACAACAAAACAAAAATGTATGTATCTGGGAGGGAGATGGGCAAGGGTAGGTTTGTAGGGGTGTAGGGGGATGAGAGAGCAGTGAAGAGAGTTACCAGAATGTGCTCTGTACATGTATGAGATTGTCGAAGAACTAATTTAACTAAAAAGCAAGTAAATACACTTGCCATTATCACATAGGATGACAGACAATGCCAGAAATAGAGTATCTTTTGGTCTCTGTACTAACCCCCTTCACAAAATGCTAACAAATTTAAAGGGTGGTTTCCTAGAAGCCAAGGATTTTTTTATCCAAACCAAAGTCAAGGTTTATATATTTAAAACTGTGTGGTATGCTACCCTAAATTTTAGAGCTGGGTTCTCAGTCTATTCGAACAGCTGTAGAAGGCACCTTTAGTATTGTCTACATATGCAATGGAAATTCGACTAGAAAAAAAATCAAGTTTCCAAATTGCACATGCTTTTCCCATTTTAAGCATATCAACTGAGATTGCTCTTTGTAAGAAATGCCACAAAGCTAAAATAGCAATTACTTCTGAAGAGATTGTAACTTTAGAAATATCTTCATATTTTAAAATATACTTTCTACATGTCAAAAAGGAAAGGAAAGTCATACGGTTTATTGACTATTCTCCTTTTCCATGTTTCAGAGAATACTGTGCCTCCCAGAGAAAAAATTAAGTACATTGCATTTGCTTCTCCCAGGCTGAGTTTAATGATGGTTTGAGATATGTGAACTTATATCCTGCCTCACAAAATCTCCAGCAAACGTAGCCACCACAACAACGTGATTATTGCATGGACTAGACGCACCCTGTAGATGAAGCTGTGAAATACTGCATCAAATTCACTCATTTCAGATACTATTTTATCACCATCAACAAGGAAATTTCTGGGCAAGAACATCTCCAATGGCTCAAAACAATGTAAATATGAAAAGCAGCAGGTGGCTGCTAATAACACGGCCCCTTGCCTTTTAAAAGACCATCTCTCACCAGGAAAGAGGCTGATGTGATATTCTCATATTGAGTGACATTCTCCCGCTGCCTGGATGTGCTTTTCCTCAACACACCAATTAGAAAGAGCTGATCTTGGAGAGACTTGCTAGCCCAATTACTGATCCTAGTAATGAAAGCATGTTAGCTGTGACATATGCAGTTAGCACCAGGAAGTGGGTCTGATCATTTGAAACATTTGTAGAATAAGATGTTGCTAATAGAGAAAAATAAAGATTTGATAAGCCAGACACAGATGTGCTCCCATCTGGCCAGGTTTCTCATTCCCTCCAGACTGGGGGTAGGCCTGGCCTGGGCTGAGAGGTCTTAGGAGCATGGATCACAAAGGGTCATGGCCAAGTACAGTGCTGAACAACAGGAATGATAAGGGCTCTAGGATAAGCTCCACAGTGGCTGTCATTTACAGGATTGGCTGAATGGAATGGAACAAATGGGGTAGCAATGGGAAATCAAAGCTAGGGTAGGGGTCAAAAGCATTCCAGAGGCAAACTGAAGGGTTGGAAGTGGCTATGTCTGACCAATTGTCTTTAAGTGGAAATGGTAAGGGCCCTGGCAATTTTTACCTCAGTCTCAGAGGGTATCCGAGGTGGGAACCACAGAAAAGAGCAAGATAAGTAGCTAGAATCTATATCTATTGCTGAAAACATCAAGAGCAGCACCTCCCCCCGGGACAGCTTTCCAATCTGAGTAGACCTGTACCATTTTGAGGCAAGATGGTATACAAAGCATTTCTGAGTTACACAATACTGACAAAGGCAGAGACATACTATGTTTACAATGTAGCAATCTGTACTGGAAAGTGGATTTAAACACCTTACAGAGTACACATGAGTCAGATACCCATAGTCTGAGAAGTGCTCATCTGTCTGAAGGAAACAGGGACTAGATTTCAGAGTCAGTATGACAGCCATACCATGGGTTAGCATGCCTAAAGACATGGTGTGTGCACACGATCATAGAAACATGTTAGTTATATTTGAACTTAACCAGGCTAGAAGCTAAGATGAAGACCTCATGTTAAGAGCAAATGAACAAACAAGGACCTTGGATGCCAGGTCTAAGACTTTGGGATATATTCAGTTAAACAATTGCCACTTTCACGACACTTTTAGATAGTTTGTCTTTTAGGTAGAGATCCTGTTTACTTTTTAGCCAAACTATTGATTGCTTCTGAATATTAAAAAGAGATACAAAATGAAGAAAAATAAGCCTCCTAACCTTGACTCAGTTTTCTTTTTGCTATGGTGAATATCATAGGCAACACAATAGCTGAGGTGCCTTCAGATTCAGAGTTTTAATCTGGGTGGCATAAATAAAAGTGTCTATGCATATACTTGTACGAAGTGGAGCAGAAAATTGATTTCCTGACTTACTGATTTTGTATAGACATAATACCACAGCAAATACCACAGCAGATTGGGAGATAGTACATCCCATGCTGCAACCTTTGGGCATAGTGGCACTATTATGACCCACAAGTCAACCTCATACTTTGCCATTGATTTACCCCTCCGAAGGAAGGGTGGTCCAGATGTGGGAGGGGCTCAGGTGATTCTCCATTTTATGATGTATTTGTGACATATGTGAATGAAAGTTTAGTTTAAGCATCTTATATGCTTTATCCTCATCCAATCTTAAGCTGGCGGGAGTGTCATAAGTTTAGGAGGGGAAATTATAGAAGAAAACAGGACAGACGACATCACAAATACCTGAAGAGCATACAATTCCAAGTACCCAGATCACTGAAACTGGATAACAGGGATGAGTTCCTACTGTTAAAAAGCTTTGATGCTTTCCTTCCTGATGCAGACGTGTGCCTATTCTGAAGTGCACCTTCCACCTATGAAGACAGGGTATGCTATGTAAAGTTCACTCTCTCTTGGCACAGGTAATGCTGAGAGTAAACTGTGGGTGAATGAGTGGAAAGTCATCCACGTGCACAATGAGCTGTTTCCTTGGGGAATGGCATGGGTACAAAAGACTAGCGCCAGGCCAAGGCATGACTCTGAGGACTCATCAGAACTTCTAGATCCTGCCATTAGCAAGTCCAGCTAAGAAGCATGTCAGGGAGTCCCCACCAGTGTTTTCTTCAACACGATACAAACTAGACTCATTCAAGACACAAGACTTGGTACTTGAACTGAGCTAGAGGAAAAAGTAGTCTCAATACCTAGGGAAGTCAAGGAAGCTAGTCCTGGAGTTCAGATGGGACTTCCAGCAGGTAAAAGTGAGGTAGGAGCTAAGGTTTAGCACTAACTCAGTCCTTACTCATCAGCCATAATTATGCCCCACCCCTAACATGCTATTTGTAATGCTGCACAAGCAAATATAAAATAAACAATAACTTTAAACTTGTACTTATTTCTTTTTTTCACCTGACCAAGAATGGGATTATTTGTGGGGTACCATATAATATTTGAAAACATAGTTTCCCAACTTTTTAAATCCATAGTTGCTTTCCAATGTTTGTGGTAATTATCTTTGAGGAATGATGTTATAGTTACCAAATCATGGAAATGACTTAAACATTCAAATGCAATGGTCAGCTTAAAAACTGTATAATCATGGACTGACACCAGATGGCTATGTTAAATTATTTATTTATAAATATTCCCTAAACAGGTGTCATAGTTTACTTCAGTTGTCAGTGTGGCACAAATCTAGAGTAACCTAGAAAGAGGACATCTGTGTAGTAAGAAGCACGGGCCCTTTGGTCATTCATATCCCACCTGGCTAGCTTACATCCCTGAAATAACCACACAGAAATTGTATTAATGTAATCACTGCCTGGCCCATTAGTTCTAACCTCTTATTAGCTAACTCTTACATATTCGTTTAACCCATCTCCATTAATGTGTATCACCACTTGACTGTAGCTTACCTGCATGAGTCTAATCAGCGTCCATCTCAGACAGGAGAAACATGGTGTCTGCCACACTTCCTTTGTTCCCAGCATTCTGTTCTGTCTACTCCACCCACCTAAGGGCTGCACTATCAAAAGGCTAAGGCAATCTCTTTATTTAACCAATGAAAGCAACACAAATACGGAAGGACTCCCCACTGCTTCCATCCAACTGACTTGAGGACATGTCTTGTGTCAGCCTTGGGATTCGAGTTAGATGAAATGGTCTGACTAGGAGCCCGGAAGCAAAGCCAGAGCACTTCTCTTTGGTTTCTGTGTCAAGATCCTACCTTGAGTTCCTGCTGGGGCTTCCCTTAATGACAGACACTACCCTATGAAATAAATCCTTTCCCTCCAAGTTGCTTTTAGCCACTGTGCTCATCACAGCAACAGAAAGAAAACTAGAATAATGTCTTATTACATAAAAAGTAAAGGGAAAAGTTCCTGGCACTGGATTTTTCATAATAAGAAATTTTCGTTGTTTATAAAGAAAGGTTCAAAAAGTATGACCCAGAATCTTGCCATTGATAGATAACTATACTTCTTTTCCCCAAAACTGTATTTTTTCTTTCTGACAGTATTTTTAATTATTCTTTGTAAATTTCATGAATATACATACTGTGTTTATAAGCTAAGCTCCCCAATCTTCCCACTGCAATTCCCATCAGATCCCTCCCAGTGAGTTCCCCTTCCAACTCCAAGCTTTTAAAAAAATAGATAAATAAAAAGAAATGCAGAGTCCAGTCTGTGCTGCCCGTGTACAATTGTGATGGGCTCTCACTGGAGCATGGGCAACCTACCAGTGACCACAGCTCCAAAGAAACATTACTTTTCCCTCTTTCCCCCAGCAGTCATCAAAAATATTAAAGAATTCATGAACAATAAATTACTCTTTGAAGCACCAAGTCATGGAAAAGACTCCATGGATCATGGTGTTTCCAGAAATCCTAAGAAATGTGGTGGCTTTCTGGTGTGGGTTTTGGGCTAGAGTGACATTACTGACAACTTCTCAAAGAAGTTGCACTTCTGATTAGACCCGAGGAGGTTAGAGCATTCTTCCGTGCTACATAAACTGTGGCTAGAGCAGCAAGACAAAAATAATAGGAGTAGTTTTGCTCCAGGAAATCCCACTTACTTTAAGGTGAATAAATTTTGGTTTATAAGCTTGAAGTACATTAGGCTTTGAGCACTTTTTCCTTCCTTTTAAATCTACATTAATATTTGGCTCTGTGCTCATGGGGAAGTAATTCAGAACCAAAGGTGCAATTCGTCTTCCAGAATGCTAAAATCAATTTTCTCCTCTGGTTTCTAATAAATGGTAAGTTATAGTCCCAGCAGCCAAAATTTCTCCAATTACTGATGTACATTACTGGATTCCAGGGAAAAGCATGTAAGACCTCCCCTTTAAAGATGTACATTACTGGATTCCAGGGAAAAGCATGTAAGACCTCCCCTTTAAAGTCTTAGAATTCCAGTCCTGAAGGTAAAGAACAACACACTTAACTGCCAAAAATATCTACCCTGAGCTCTAAGTTTATAAAACCGTTGCTTATATTTTTAAGGTGATTTTATGTTTCTCTTAATATCCCTTTCCAAAACTTTGCTGGTAAGGAAATTTACACTTTTTGTGTAACTTGTTAGTTATATTTTCAGAGTATGTTGGAGCAGTCAGTTATGTCCCATGGTATCTGAAACCAATTGAACTTAAAATGACCAAATTGTCATCACACGAATGTATGTTCTCCTGTGCCTCAAATCCATTGTCAATGTAACACACACACACACACACACACACACACAGCTTTTCAAAAATATAAAACAATATTATGTAAGCTTAGAATTACATATGAAAGACATCAAGGTATGGTTCAACTCACCAAATTGGATGAGAATCATAGCTCTCACCTACAGATGTCTTGTCTTTCTGAGCTGCCTTAGCCCCCAGGATTCCTAAGCCTAAGATCACTTCCCTGTACATGAATCTCATAAATATGAGATGGAAGTGTGTGAGGGCCTTGTCAAAATCGCTGCAAATAAATTCTTCATGAAATCAGAAAAGAGTTTATTAGTTTATTGTTTACTCTCTTCAGCACACTAGGAGCAGCTTTGAACGCCCAACATTTTACCACAAATCTTAACTGCTTGTAGCCAACAAATGAATGAACTCATAAGACAGTGGAGTCTTCTGATTGCTTTGAGATGCTCAAGATCTTTTGTGGCTTTATGATAATAAGTAATCTATTCCATTTCTCAGTCTTTTGAATTACCATCCCTAAATCTGAGATTATATTTTTATAACTAACATTCCCCATTTTGGTAGTCATTTACTCTCCCAGATTGTCCATGTTGTTCTCAACAGTAAGCAGCTGTTCCTTATCAGATCAACTTAGTTCTAATATATAGAGCCCTTCGCTGCCTCTCGGGTTTCTCAAAGTCCACACAGTACATTGGCAAGAAAGAGCACATTATTTTCTGGCCAAACCCAGAACTTGTCATATTCTACAACTATTGACATCCATCAGATGGGTAACGTCTCTGATATGACTATCATTCCAGACTGTTCGTACATGCAGGAAAAGCTTTTAGCATCACAGTCCGTATGACCGCCTACCACAGATCTTCCCTCTGCTTCCCCATTTGAGTGTGTGGTCATCCATTCTCCCATCTGCTTCTGCATATACTTGGCCTTCCTCTTCTTTTCTGTTTTCAGTGTCTAGTGTATGTACATTTTCACAAGGGTAAATTTGCACTTGTGTGTGGAGACCAGAGATGGATTGAAGGTGTTCCTGTCACTCCCTACCATGTCGAGTGAGACAAGGTATCTCACTGAGCCTGAAGCCCACAATACAGCTAAGTGACATAACCAATGGTCTCCAGTGTCCTGCCTCCCCGTCCCCTTGCTGCCTCAGCACTGGGATTACAATGTCTGCCCAGCTTCTACTTGGCTGCTGAGGATCCGAAGTCAGTCAGGTCCTTACATTTCCACAGCAGGTGCTTTAGGGGCAGCTATCTCCTGAGTCTGAAACCCCTCTTCTCTAAGGCCTTCTCATGTGATACCAGAACAGAACTCAGGGCCACATGCAAGACAGACAAGACTCTACCACAGTGTTGCATGTCCAACCAGGGCACTGCCTCACTCCATGCCTGCTTTCAGTGTACCCTCCCACCGTCTGAGCAAAGAAGAACCAGAAATAGCTCATCAAAAAGTTCATGTCCGAGATGGAGTATTCTACCATCTCAGTTTCTGTCCTCTCTGAGAGATGATTTAAAACCTCAAATTTACATTAGTGAAAATGTCCTGAAACTTAAAAAAACAAAACAAAGCATGAGTTTACTTATTATATTGAGCATACCTTCTTGATCAGAACACTGGAAATCAGTAGTTAAGATAATGGTAAATAAAATCCCTAACCCTTCTTGCTTTTCATATGTGGATTAATTTTTTTTTACTCAGTTGACTCTGATCCTTAAGAAATACAGGAACTGTTTAAGGTGCACCAATCTCCAAGAGAGAACATAAAACTTTCAAAGCAAAAAGCTTGTCTGTCTCTTATTTGCTTTTCTCCCTACATGACTACAGCTCAGCATCTCCCTGCGTGCCACTTCTCTGAAATTTGTGTCTCAAGGTCACCCACCCGGTGACTGGTTAATCTGGTCATAATGTGGGCCCACCACTATGGGAATAAAGGAGGCAAGGCTGCACTGAGAGGGCTTTTTAAATGCTAATAGCATCATTAGGTACCTCCATGGCCTGAGGCAAATCACTTAATTGCTAGCTGTCTTTCTTTTGAGATCCAACAATAATATTAATATATTCTCCTGGTTCATTGTAACGCATGGCATGCAGAAATGATCGCATAGGCATTTTCAGGATATGGGACACTGTAGAGGCTTTCAATGCTGTCCAAGTCCCCTATATTGTTTTAGTGCCACTTTTAGAGGTAACCATCTACATAAAGTGAGACACTTGTGAAGTGGGGGAGTGTTACTTACTGTAGACACAGCTATTCTTAAAACCCCAACCAGGTTGACTCAATCACTCCACTATGATTACACCCAAACAGCCCCTTGATACTTGAAAACTATTCACTCTTTCTTTACACATCTTGCTAGTTTCCATTCTGCTAACTTGGTCAAGGAGATATGCTAGTGATCAATCCTTCTGTGCTTGGTATCACATCTCATGGAAAGTGTTAGTCTGAGGAATCAGTTATTCACAACATTGATATTTTGAGCTTAGTGTTTATCTGCCCTTACTAACATGTTTAATAGTGTCTTTGTTTAGCATGCAGCTGTTTCAAAGCTTACAAGAGAACCCAGCAGTGGGTGAAGGTCCTCATTGCACAGAGCTTTTATCCCTGGATCCCATGATAGAGGGAACCAAAAGGACTCCCGAAAGTTGCCCTCTGACCTCTACATGATTGCTATGGCCGTGTTCCCACACTCATGCCATGCACACAGAATAATAATAAATACAAATTAAAATTTAGCAAAATTGAACAATTTTACATTTCATGCCATCTTGTTTGAGACTTCCCTGTGGCTTTATAAAGAAAGGAACTAATAATTTAGAGGCAACAGCAAGGAAGGACACCTTGATGCTGTCCAGAGATAGCCCACTAAGACGTGACAAACACAAACTTATCTTTTCTGATCTTGTGTGAAGCAAGATTTTATTCTTCTATTCCAGGCTCCCTTTGTGCTTCCCACGCAGGTGGAAACCATGTGAGGTGAAAACAATCAACAAAGGAGGAACATTTATATAGAATACAATTATAAAGGAACTCTCACATGAAGCCAAGTTCAAATTATTTTGTTGAGGACTGGAAGGAAGTGGTTTCTTTAAGATTAAGCAAAATGTTCTGATAATGAAAAATCATTTCAGCTAATGAATTACTCTCCACAAATCATTTGAAATAAGTGTTTTTAATTCCTAGTAACATGATCACTTGATATCCTGATGATAATAGTTGGTGACCACTCAGATCTATCTGTCCTACCCCAAAACAATAGAAATACAGCAGTATGATTTTCAATCATTCATTGTGCATCCACTCATCAGCTTTCATTGAGAAGGTTTCACCCACCAAATGGAACAGGAGGACAAGTAAGTAAATAAGTAATTGTGATACAGGAAGTATTAAAATATAAAAAACTCATAGCTTCAAACCCAGAATGAAAGGCAGCCATTAAGATAAAATAAGTTATTACTTAGACTTGAGAAAAGTTAGTCAGGCTAAAAGGGGAAGTGGGGTGCTGCCAGTTAAGATGCTACTCCAATAGTTCTGGATGCTGAGTGAATGGAGAAAGAGCTGGTGAGTTGAGGGGAGATGAGCAAGGCAGGAGGAACTCAACCCTGAAAACCATTTAAACCACCTAAGAAAGCGTTTCATACTACTGGAGCTGCGGACCAGCTTAGAAAAGCCTTAGGAATGGGCAGACTTGAAGATCTGGTAGTTTGGCCTTTTTTTTTTTAGCATTTTAGCATTCAATAATATTTGAGATGTAGAAGTATGTGAGAAGGTTGCCTGAACTAGCCTTGTTAATGAAAAATGAAGCAAAAAAAAAATGCAGGGAGTGAGAAGACCAGATTAGGAGCTGTTTTTATCTTTGCCATATTGTGCTTAGCCTGTCCAGGGCAAAGCTAGAGCTCAGGACCGCCAGTTCCTAAAGAGAAAAGTTTTTCTCCCTCCCATTGTCCTCTATTTCCTCAGCCTTTTCTTCCTTTAGCAAATTTTATTGCCTTAGGAATGCATGCTGCGATGTTTAAAGATTTTTAAAGATAACCTCATTCCCTGCTAGAACCAAATATTTATCATGATATTGGAGCTTAGACACTCTCTCTGAAATCCCAAACATATGAGCTCATTTGATTTTCTTCTGAGAATTCTAAAGCTCTTTTCTCCTTCTGTGGGTAAAAATAAAGATGCCCTAAATTCCGCTAGCTAAATACTTTAAGCTTCAAGTTTAGCTTTTCTTTATATTGCAGGTTGAAGGGTAAAGCCACAGACACACACCAAGTTGTCTTATTGTATTCTCCAGTATCAAAAGACAAAGGCTCTTTCTTAATGAGACTTGTAGGGGCAAAGCACAGAGAGAAGTTCAGAGCATAGGAGATCATATATCAACTCGACCTCACTAACCTTCTCTGCACTAAGTGACAAACTGCTAGAAATAGCCCTTGGATCGGGTCGCAGACACTAAAATACCCAGCCTTCACCATGAAATGTTATTCAACCCTATCTGTCATTTACTACCTACAGTCATAGAAGCCTGCTTCCATGCTTAGCAGAATTTCAGAGACAAAAGTAGAACTCCTCTTTTGAAAGAGATGAGCTTCTGGTTTTATTTAGCATCTTTGGACATATGAAATAATACAAATAAGATCACAGTAGAGCACATGGTGCTTTCGTGTGTATTAAAGGATTGTAGCTTAAGGGCAAATTTGGGGCTTTGGGACAGTGGATTCCAGTGTGGCACTCTGCTTAACGTTACCATGGGTAAGCCATTAACACTGTATCATTACTACAAGGACAGGACAGATAAAGGACATTACTCTTCTCTTTATCAGAAAGCTAACCTAGCTGATGGGGAAAGAAAGCAGCGTGACTCACCAAGGGCTTCGAAACCTCCAGCTTCATGTGATACATACTTGCTGTGGACGCTCATTCCTAAACTTTAATTAAAGTCATTGTTCCTGGATCTGAATATATATATATATATATATATATATATATATATATATATATATATAAGGCACTCTTCTAGTCTAGTCAGAGAAAGCAAAATTAACAACCACTTTATCCTTGGGGCATGAACGTCCATATCCCCAACCATGCTAACACTCACGTGCTACTTCACACCATTTTCAGTGATGTTTAAGGTGACTTTAAAAAAAAAATCTATCCTAAGTATAAATGTTGAGATTCTTGGTTTGTGAATGGATAATGACTGAGCATTCACGTTTTCCATGGCATTGATGTGTCTGGCATTTGCACGGATGCCGCAGCTCACTGGAGCAATCGTACTGAGCTGTGCAGACACCCTTCATTTGTTAATAAAACTTGCAAAGACAATAACTAAAAGCAATTTATAGAAGGAGTTAATGGCTCAAAGGCCCCCTGCCTTCACTTAATACAAAAGGAGTGTGTATTCATGGGGCCACATCTAAATTAAAGTGCCCAATAAAACCTTCTTCTGAAGGTTGCATTTCAACTGCAGCTTTTGCTTTAATCTTTCTTGTCACCTCAATAATATTTATTGCTTCATTTATATATTATACAACTAACTGAGTCAAGAAAAGAAATGTCACAACATGACTATTGTAGCAATCATGAGAACATGTGTCTAATAGCAAAATAGACCTATTACTTACACGTAATCAGGTTTCGCCAAACAGTGTCCTAAAATATATGTTTCTAATGCCAAGGGTATATTAAAGCCTACAGGGTTCCTTCAGCAACCTTGCCATGAGAGATCACTTTATTACGGAGCCCCATTGGAGCTTCAGCAGTCAAGACACCGTGGAAAAGCTCTCAGAGTTCATGCTATTTTCATCTACCATTGAGGAAACTTCAGTCACGTTCTCCATAAATCAGAAATGGAAATGATTATTCCCCTTGCTCACTGCCAGCACTTAAAAATCACAGTGTGATAGATAAGGTGGAAAGTGAGTGTGTCGTAATACACAGAGGAAAGGAAATTCCAGTAAGACAAAAGATATTCCTGACTCCTTAGAAAGCCCATCAGGAAATCAAACTATTTGTAGAGAACTTGCTGCATGCTTGGCGTGATGGTAATTTAAAGAACTAAGTGTATTTTATTCACCATTGGGATTATTCTATTTCCGTAGAAGCAACCAATCAAATGCATATGCTCCAAGTGCACAGAAAGCTCACAGCCTGCCACTGGGAGAAGAGGAAAGAGTGGGAAAGTGGGTATTCTCTGTAGGACACAAGCAGCTTCTCTAGGGTACTTAGCATGGCATGAGTCCTGATATAGACTCAATATAAAAAACACACAAAGATGACTGCTACAGGTGTCTCACCTGAGTTCCAAAAACATCAACTTTGAGCAGAGATAGCTGAAATTACAGAACACCTATAGGAAGTAACAAAACTACTTCCAAGGACAAGGAAGTAATCACATAAACACGGCTTTGACAAGAATCTTTCCCACAGTCTGCCTCGATGAAATTAACTATGGAGACGTAGCTATACAATAAGAGAAGTGATGGTTGTTGACTGGATTGAAAAATCAGCCAGATTAGTGAAGCATATTAATGGCTGTATGTGAGCTCATTTATAGAAACTAGACGGGGGGGGGAGAAATCTTTAGATTTTGAATAGAATCTCTAAAGGTAGAGAAAACTGTGATAGATGGGGTCTGTATTGCAGGAGTCTGCTTATTTTTTCCTGGCTGCTGAGTCTTAAACTAATCACACAGAAACTATATTAATTAAATCACTGCTTGGCCCATTCACTCTAGCTTCTTATTGGCTAACTCTTACATCTCAATTTAACCCATTTCTAGTAATCTGTTTTTTGCCATGTGGCTGTGGCTTGCCAGGTAAAGTTTCTAGCGTCTGTCTCTGGTGGGGCTACATGGCTTCGCTCTAATTCCTCCTTCTTTCTCACAGCATTCAGTTTAGTTTTCACTGCCTACCTTTATTTTCTGTGCAGACCCAAGAAGTTCTTTATTAACCAATGGTATTCACAGTATACAGAGGGAAATCCCATAACACCTCCCCTTTTCTGTTTAAATAAAAAGGAGGGTTTAAATTTTAACATAGTAAAATTACATATAACAAAACAGGTATCAAGCAAGAATTATAGTTACAACATTTATATATACTTTATCTTTTATCATAGCTAAGAAAATCTATAACTATAAATTCTTCAACTCCATCAAAGACTCTAGAAGGATATAATATTACTTAAGTTAACAGGAAATGCATTGTAAACAACTTCCAAAACTCTAGAATTGACAGAGACATCTCATTGCGTGGACAGTCACCCAAAGTTCTTCTGTACCACTGGGGCATCCATCTTTAGCCTACAGGCCTATAGTAGGGCAGAACTTAGGTAGGTGGGGAAAACTAAATTGAATGCTGGGAGAAGAAAGGTGGAGTCAGGTAGAAGCCAGGAAACTGCTGCCAGAGACAGACATGTTGGAACCTTGCCGGTAGGCCACAAACATCATGGTAAAATATAAAATAATGGAGATGGGTTAAATTAATAAGTAAAAGTGAGCCAATAAGAAGCTAGAGCTAACGGACCAAACAGTGATTTAAATAATATTGTTTCTGTGTGATTATTTTGGGGCTGAACAGCCGGGAACAAAACAAGCAGCTCCCCCAACAGGTCTGGTTGAGGAAAATGTCACCAGTGTTATTTTGGGGTGGGGCACTATTTTGCCCCAATTCCTTCTTGTTATGTTTATTCTTCTTCCATGTGTTAACAACATGCTCCCCTAAACACTCCCATTACCATGATGTTCTACACCAATATTGTATGATATTTCTCAAAGAGACATGAACAAATATCTATCTACCCTGTAGGAAACTGACAACCGATCAAAGAAACAGTACTACCCAATCTGGCTAGGGAAACTAAAGAAGTTATTGTTGTGTTATGTTTTATTCTTTTGCTTTTTGGTGGGCCTGCCACTCAGCTTCTAAATAAATTACACACAGAAACGTATTCTTAGTTATGAATGCCTGGCCATAACTTGGCTTGTTTCTTGCCAGCTTTTCTTATCTTAAATTAACCCAATTACCTTTTGCCTCTGGGATTTTATCTTTCTCTATTTCTGTATTCCTATTATTTTCTTCTTACTCCTTGACTGATTGGGTGGCTGGCCCCTGATGTCCTCCTCTCCTTGTTCTCTTACTCCTCATTCCTCAGTTCTCCTTTCATTTATTCTCTCTGCCTGCAAGCTCCACCTATCCTTGTTCCTGCCTCAATATTGGCCACTCAGCTCTTTATTAGGCCCATTAGGTGTTTTAGACAGGTAAAGAATCAGTTTCACAATCAATCAAATGCAGCATAAACAAAAGTAACACTCCTGTTAATAATATTCCCCAACAAGCTACTGAAGTTATCTATAGGAAAAGGGGGGACTTAAAGTCAATGGTACTTCCAAAAACCTGTCTCAGTATGAGTGATGGTTCATGAAAGCTGAATGCCTCAGTTTCTCTGACCACCTTGCCAACATTTCCACTGAACTCTGTCCCAGGAATTGTTTACTGTTAGCATAGCTTCTGACAGGGAACTCATGAATCCTAAACTGTCTGAGCTTCCTGAGCCTTGCAAGTTTCATCAGCTTTTTGAGTTTTCCAAACTTCTTTCCTCCCTCTGTGAGGGAATGTTTTAATTTGGCAGAAACCCCCACATAATGCTTACCATGAACCAAGAGTCAACGTTGGCTCTAATAGCCTGAAGGTTCTAAAAACATGAGATTAAAAAAAAACTCTTCCCTCCTTCTGGGTTGTTTATAGTGGATATTCTATTACAGTAATAGGAAAGCTAAAATACACAGAGATTTATTCATAAAAATCAATTTAAAATGAACACTGATATGTATTCTGGTAGAACAAGCAAAACATAAATAGATGAAGGGTGAGTGAGAAATAAAATTTTCTTTCCAATAGATGCCATAAATAACTTTTAGGAGTAATAGAATAACTTCAGACTTGCTTGATGACTAAGAAAAACCTTCTCAGGAAAGATGAAACTTTAGTTGAAATATCTATGAGGAGAAGTGGTGTGGGAGGTCCTTCTGTCTATTTGTTGCTTTTATTGGTTAATGAACAAAGAAACTGCTTTGGCCTATAGTGAGGCAGAACTTAATTAGGCAGGGAAAACTAAACTGGAAGCTGTGAAAAAAAAGACAGAGTCGGAGAGAAGCCATGTAGCCCTGCCAGAGACAGATGCCAGAACTTTACCCAGAAAGCCACAGCCTAGTGGCAATACACAGATTAATGGAGATGGATTAATTTAAGATATGAGTTAACCAGAAATAAGCTTAAGCTTTTGGCCAAACAGTATTGCAAATAATATGATTTCTGTGTGGTTATTTCAGGGCTGAGCAGCCAGGAACAAACAAGCAGCCTCCTACTACAGAGAAGAATAGCCAACACCAAAGATGGGGAAAAAAATACTTTTGATCAGAAGTGCCATCATTGTCCCCAAGATAGAAAGAAGCTTGTTTCAGTGAGAGACAGAGATAAACCTGGTGTGGCTAGAGTAAATGAGAGGAAAAAATGTAAAAGGAGGGCTGGACTAGTCATGTTCAATTATATATATTTCTGTCTTGACTTTCTTCTTGCTTTTAATTACAAATGAGAGCATAGCTGTGGTGATTTAAATGAGAATGGCCACCATAGGCTCTTATATTTGAACATTTGGTTCCCAGATATGAAAGTGTAGTTACCATCTAGTGGAGTGTTTAGGAAATATTAGGAGGTGAGACCTTGTTGGAGGAGGTGTATCACGGGAGATGGGCTTTGAGGTTTCAAAAATTCAGACCAGACCCAATCTCTTTCTGTTTGCTTTGTGCCTGTAGATCAGGATGGACATTCTCAGCTACTGCTCCAGTGCCATGCCTGCCTGCCTGCTTCCACATTCTGCACCATGACAGTCATGGACTCACCCTCTGAAATCATAAACAAGACCCCAATTAAATGCTTCTTTTATAAATTGTCTTGGTCATGGTATTTCATCACAGCAATAGAAGAGTAAATAAGACAATACTAACTCTTATCTTCACTTTAGAAAAACAAGATTTTGAAGCCTTCAGAATAATGGAACATGCTGGCAGAAAGGTTCTTGCATCCACCACCTAAGAGATAACCTAAACTAAGTTGAGGCAATCTAATCTCTTGAAGACAAAGGATATTGGAGTCAGGGCACACTGGTGTGAAGACAGTTACCTATATATTTGGACATGGCAGTGAAAGGAATAATAGACGTGAAACATTAGCACACTTTTTCTGAGCTACTGACTTCCATCACTGCCATTTGGGGAGCTCCTGGCAAGTACTAAGTAAAAGGGTTGTATTAGAGGATGCAGTGGACGGGATCGGCTTTCCATTGGCTCATAAACAGTCCATGCACTAGAAAGTGTGGAAAACTGAGCACATATGTAGTGCCAGACGTAGACAAAGGAAACAGCAGGAGCATGAGACACTCCCTAATGATTTTTTTATTCTGTGAAGTAGTAACCAGTTCAAGCCAAGAGTTAATTGTGTAAAGGCAGAGCTAGAGATTTGATTTTTAAAAGCTGTGCAATAATCATCTTGGCAAAAGGAGAAATTGGCTTTGTGGAGATGTATTGATAAGATTGTCTGAATGGGTAGTCATCTTGAAGTGAGACCTATTAGTATGGTCGTATATTTTCCCAATGGTAAGCTCTCAGAGTTCTGACATGGCATAGATAGGTAACTGAGTTTAACAGTAGAAAATGGTGTCTTGTTACTGCTAAAGCTCTTCAGACACAGAACTTGAGACAACACAGCGTATTGTTTGCCATTGCTGGAGACCAGAAGTAAAAGATGGATGCCACTGGGTAAAACTTTACATGTCGGTAGTGCTGCCCCATTCTGGATGTTCTGGGTAAAAGTCCATTCTCTGCTTCTTCCAAATGCTCTTCTTCATAGCTGGCTGTGGTTGCCAGGCTTCTTCTTCTTCTCTCGCCTCCTTCTATGTGACACTGGCATCCCCTGGATAATGCAGGACTTTCTCCATCCCAGGGCCAGCCCACTGGCACTGTTAGTCTCCCCTACAGCTTTGAGTCCGCTCACCATGTGGACTAGCATCGAAGGATCATGAAGGAATGTCTTCAGAGATTTGGCATTCTTCCTACAGTGTCAGGGATGGATTTTTGCCAGATGAACTAGAGCAAGGAGAATGAAAAGAGTGAGGATGTTGAGTGTTCTCAAGACCTGACCACAAAGCTGAATGGTGTACATAAGACATAAGACAAGGGGGGTGAAATAGTTAGAAGGTAAATTAACAATGCCAAAGAATGGGATTTTAGTGAAAATGTCTGGATATGGGGTTGGAGAGATGACTTAGAAATTGAGAATATTTGTTCCTCTTACAGAGGACCTGAGTTCCGTTCCCAGCACCCACATCAGAGGTCTCACAAGCACATGTAATTCTAACTCCAGGAACTCCCTCTTATGTCCTCTATGGATATCCCCCACACCCATGGACATACACACAGACACACAGAGACATAAATCAAAATAAAATAGTAGTTAAGATAGTTCTTTCTGTGAGTGCGGAAGCGTGCTTCTTATCCCCACTCTGGAAGTAGAAACAGAAAAGCCTCAGTGAGTTCAAGTTTGTACTGGTTTACATAACTAGTTCCAGGCCGTCCAGGGCTATATCATGAAACCCTATCAAAGAAAAACAAAGTAAATAAATAAATAAATGCTTTTGTAAATTGGAGAAAAAGACATTTCTGAAGTTGGAATATTAGACTTGATGAAGAGGGAAGTCAGAGCTGCAAACAGATTCTAAAGTGGGTTTCCAGAGTGCTGGACAACAGTTTTAAGGATGTTTACTGCTCTTGCAAAAGAAAGAAAAAAAAGATTCAGTTTCCAGAACCCATGTAGTGACTAACAACTGCCTAACTCCAGTTCTAAGGAATCTGATGCCCTTTTCTGGCCTCCATCGCCTATGGTACTTTTGTGGTACACACACAAATGCAAATAAGATAGATATGCATTTTTTTAAAGTGAGCTTAAAGAGTTATAGTGAATGTTGGAGGCAGAAAGGTTTCTGAGTTTTCAAACTAAGATTCTGAAGCCAGGGAGATGACTCGGTGGCAAAGGGCTTACTATACAGGCATCAGAATGAGAGTTTGGATTTGCAGAACCCTTGTAAATGCGGGCAGCTATGTTGCTCTTCCTGCAGTCCAGGACCTGTGTGTCCCCAGAGAAAGCTGACTGCCTAGATTATTCAACTTAGTGAGCTCTGTGTTCAAGTGATAAATACTACCTCGATATAAGGTGGAGAAAAACTGAGGAGAATAACAGCTGACGCCAAATTCTCGCCTGTACACATACATATACATGCACCCACACATCTGCAACACACATGCAGACATTCATACATACCACACACACACACACACACACACACACACACACATTGAACACCTATAACTGATCCCAAACTTATAGTTAGGTAGTAAGAGTCTAATGTGCTCACTTTTAACAAAGTAAGTGTAGTTGATCAATTTTGGATCACAAGCCATGCTTCAAACAGGATTTGACCTCCAGCCCTGTCTTGGGGGATGCTTCCCTCCAGTTTAACCTGGATGGTATCTGGAAGAGCCCTGCATGGAGAGAGAGGGAAGCTGATGTTGGAGGAGCTGTATAGGAGCCAGAAGACAATGCCACATGTGGGGACAGGCCTTTCTATTTACAGACCAGTAAATGACTTAGAAAATGATGTGTGAATTGTTTCACTAAGGTGTGCCAGCTATCTGAAATGACTTCATAATACCTGGGGAACATTGTGTATCCAATTTGCTAACGATGTTTCTGTTATGAACATGAAACTGTTTCATGCTTTATTTTCAATACAAATATGGGTCATCTCCTTGTAGTGTTCATTGAGAGATTTCTCTGTGGTGCACTGTGCCAGGACAGCACTGAATTAGTTCTGCTGTCTAAATGATCACAGCATTGTCTGAGAGGCACATCGCTTCCATGCTGCATTGCTAAAATACTAGTGCTTTCTTCCAGACCCACGCATGGAGTTTTTTCCAAGTTAGTCCTAAATGGCAATTCACTGAAAATGAGCAGCCTGCTTTTCATGTTCACTGTCACTTGGGGAGAAGGCAGGCCACATTATAAACTTATTGAGTAAAGTAGAAAATCAACAAAATGACATTCAATGTGTGTTAGTTCAATTATTAACTAAATGTAATTACCGCTGAGAAATTGTTGAAAAATAGTGCTGAAAGCGAGGACTTTCCATATTCTTTTATTAAAAAGTTTACCAAAATGTTCATCTCTTTTAGTAGTTATAAACTTGTCCCCCAAGTTTTACAGCCCTTTTAAAAGCTTTACTAAAAGAGGACAAGCTGCTGAATTTTAGAATGTACATATTTAAGGGGCAATTTCTTAAAATTTTTGTACTGTTATTTTCGTGAACTTTCTAATGGTCTGCCATGGATCATCTCATACCATGTCTTTGTTCACATACTCATATCCACAGCCCCCCAAATCCTTTACTGATTTCGAATTTCTTGAACATCCTGGGAAGCATAGCTATTCAGAGACTTCACTAACTTTGAGACCAACACACTACTCATTTGTGATTTTGTTTTGTTCTTAAGGCTACCGCAGGGGCTGGAGAGATGGCTCAATGGTTAAGGGCACTGACTGCTCTTCCAGAGGTCCTGAGTTCAATTCCCAGCAACCACATGGTGGCTCACAACCATCTGTAATGATATCTGGTGCCCTCTTCTGGCATTCAGGCAGAACTCTGTGTACATAATAAATAAATAAATATTCTTTAAAAAAGGCTACCGCACACACCCACACAATGCATACATACAAACATGTCTGACTGATTGATCGGTTGATTGCACTCATGACTGGTGCATGCCTTAACCCCCTTCCCCATCTCTGTGAACCCAGCTCATCCTTTACCACACAAGGAGTTGGATCTCTTCTGTGAGAGCAGTGTCAACAGTGATGGGGAGCTAAAACAATATATAGGCTGGAGGCTACAGTCACATAGCTCATAAACAATGTCAATTACTTTTAAACCGATTAATTTAAACTAAGCCAAAGGAAAAACAAACCAAATCTTCAACAAGCACTCATCTCTGCAGAACTTATCTGGAAGAGGTGAGTGTTCTCATGTGAATGGTAAGACCACAGGGTATGTTTCTCAGTCCCTACCCTCAGGAGCTTAGAATGATCCTGGCTGAACATAAAGATGGTGTGTTGAAAGAGGAATCTCCACACTATGTTAAGTGATCATTATATGAGCTGTTAGGGATTATGCTTATATTTTCTCTAGCTAATTTTTTTAACAAAATCTTATGCACCACAAAGTTAAAGACTGCTGCAGTGTCTATTGCTGAAGCCTTAATAACTAACAGAATACCTGGGTATCAAAAGCCCAAGGTACATATCAAATTGATGTAAAATTGCCAACATGCAGGAACGAGAGATGAAAGAAAGGGCTGTCACTACTTCCTAGACTGAAATGATAGTAACCAGAGTTATAACCCAGCATGAAACCCAAACCTCCCTGTGAGCAACAACCTTGAGCCAGTTCTCCCAACAGAGGCGAGCTAGTTTCTCTGTATGTCCAATCAAGTCAGGATGCAGAATTGGCTCAGGGCAGGAACAAATTCTGTGCTACAACCAGACAGTCAGAGTCTATGAGCATGTGGCATCATGGAGGGCTATTGACACATTTTAACAAGCTTAATTCCTGCCCCACTGGACAGACAGGTAGAGTCAACTTCCTCAAATGATGACTGATGTAGATCTCCTGGTGGACTCCTAGGAGGTCTCACGCTGAGTACAGAGACAGCGACCTAATAGTCAGCAAATTTGTCACTCTATTGTCGCCTGAAATATATACAACATGCACCTATATGTACATGTACATTCATACTTAGACACAGGATATAGCTAACTTCCGCATAAGTGCACTAGTGAAAAAGAATAAGAAGAATTTTACAAATGTTTCCACAGCTCTGTTGAAGTATAATTGACATAAAGAAACTCCATGTATTTCACATACTTGTTTTGATAAGCTTTATATGCATGTGTCTGTGGCACCATTATCACAGTCAAGACACATCCACCAGTCTTTGCAATCCTCTCTCATCACTCTGCTAGTCCCAGATCCAAAGTCCTCATGCTTTCTGCTTGCTCTGTGAGAGTGAACTTGGGTCCTTCAGCACTTTTCATCAGTAGCACACTGAGCTCTGTCCGCAGAAGGTATTGCGAAGGTATAGCTAGAGCAGGGTTTTCCTGCTGGGTTCTGCTGCGCACACTAGATGGGTACATTCAGTACTGATGCTCGTCTGGCACCAGCTCCAGCAGAGCCATTATCTATAAGCACAGGCTATCATTACACTATCCTCTCGTGGCTGACATAGCAACATTTCTTGTGACCATTATGATTGACTCCCCTGTCAACCTAGAGAATAGATTGCAGACAACTAGTGCCATTGCAGGACCAAGGCCACCTCCCTTGAGCCACGGCTATACCCTCTCTGACAAAGTCTGTATCATGTGTGCTCTCTCTCAGAATTTGGGGTGATACCTCTTCCTTATGTCAAATGTTTCTGTGGGTTTTTCTTTACCTCTTTTAACCAGTCCTTTATCTCTCCAACCTCAATTTTAGTTACCCCCTATATTAAGATTTCTCTATTTACATCACTCTCTTATTTCCCTATTTTGATTGGATAAAGCTTATTGTATATTTACTTATCTGCATATTTTATATATCCAAATACAGTAAATGTATCTATAGAAAAACCTGCATGTTGCAGATACACATGTATTACCCTCATGCACACACATCTACCTGTTCCCATTTACCCCATCTTGCCTCCCTGCCTCTCATATCTTTTACCCACACACTGGTCTCTTAACTGTAAATATATTAGAAAGCATTTTCTACCCAAAGATTTTCTCCTATGTGTTCTTTGTGTTTTATATCTTTGGGCTGTCCACTATGCCTCTGGTATATTCTGAGCTAACATTTACATATATTACAAGACATTGCTCTCTTCTGCTTTACATGTGGATATCCAGCTGTTCCAGAGCCATCATTCATCCACTGAATTCCTTCATCAAAAAGCAGTTGGCCAGATAGCCGGGTGTTCTTTTCTGGGCTTCTCCTTCTGCTCTATTTATTTACTTTTTCATGTGGATGCTATGCTCAATTATTTATTCATTATCAACGAATAGTTAAATAATAAAATCAAATATAATCCTCTGACTTTGTTCCTCCTCAAATCTCTTCTGTTTGTTGTAGACCCTATAAATTTTCAAATCTCCTTGCTAGTTTCTACCAAAATTGAAGAGAAAAAAAAACTTGAGAAAATAAATCCAGATTTCATTGTGTATAAGTCAGTTTACATAGAGTCAAAAAATTGGGAATATTGAGTTTTCCAACCTGTGCTAGTCAGAATTTCATCTCCATGACAAATACCTGAGAGAAAGGTTTAAAAAGAGGTTAGATTTATTTTGACTTTAAGTTCCAAATGCTTTAGTCTATTTCCAGTTTCCTTCCTTGCTTTTGAGCCCCTGAAAGGTGGAAGAAGATGGTAGAAAAAAAGCTGCTTCTTTCATGGCATCCAGGAAACAAAGAGGAGTAACAGGGCAGTTGAGGACCAAGCTATAACTTCCAAACTCATGCCTGCTTCCTCCAACGAGGTTCTGCTCTCCATGCTTCTACAGTCCCTCTGCTCAATGTTTGAAGTCATCAGCAAAGGAAAGCATGAATGAGACTAGAAAGATGACTCGGCAGTTAAGAGTCCTTGCTGCTCTTACAGAGGACCCAGCTTCTGTTTCCAATGCCCACATTTCAGCTCACATCCATCTGCAACTCCATTTCCAGGGATCTGACACCATCTTCTGGTCTTCATGAGTACCGGGCATTCACATAGTACACACACATACATGCAGGCAAATCACTCATACACATAAAATAAAAATAAACTTAAAAGTCATACTGATAAGTAAGCATTATCATAGTCTAATCATTGCTGGAAATGCACTCAATGGTACAGTTTATTATTCTCCTAGTTGACTCTCTATTCAGAGAAGCTGCCAATCAAAATGAACCCTTACCCAGGTTACATCATTTATTATTGACTCTTTCTTCTTCTTTCAGCAGTGTTTTCTGATTGATGGATAAGTTTGGCAAATATTTGTAAAAATTATTTTCCAAATATTCTTTGTCTATACTATTTGAATGGCATTGATTTCACATTGATTATTGCTAATATTCTATACAAGACGATTGAACTCATATTTTGCAACACCACTAGTTTCAAGTTCTAAGACCATTTTTCTCTGCTTTGTCAGTCTGTCTACTCAGATAATCTCGTCATTTTCAAATAAGGACCATTTAGTTCTATTTCTCCCAACTACCTGTCTTTTGCCTTGCCCATTTCACTAACTATAAATTCCAACACAATGCCCAGTAGATGTTGTGAAGACAGCTATATTAGCCTTACTCTTGATCTTAGAGAAAAACTATTAATATGTATAATGTTAGTTAGATTTTTTTAAAGATTTTTTTATTGCGTTCAGTCAGTCAGTCATCTCTGGGGACTCACGCATACTCCAGCGCAGTGGAGAAGGTAAAGGGGTAAGTTGTAGGAGTCCATTTTTGCCTTTTACCGCATAAAATCCAGGAATCAAACTCAAGTCATCTTGAGTTTGAAGGCAAGTGCCTTTCCTTGCTGTTGGAATTTTGTGGGTGAAATGTATCAAGTAAAGAAAATCTCATTCCGGGATCTCAGCAGTTAAGACCACTGGCTGCCTCTCCGGAAGACTCAGGTTTAATCTTCATCACCACACGGCAGCCCATAACCAGGTGTAACTTCAGTTCCAGGAGACCCAGTGACTTCTTCTTTAATCCACAGGCACCAGGTCTACATCCATACACATAAAAGAAAATAAAAAATAACAAAATATAAGAAAAGAAAATACCTTTCGGTTCCTCACTTGACTAATGTTTGAATGAGGAGCAAGCACCGGATTTTGTCAAGTGCGTTTCATGCTACTACCTACTGAAGTGAACCATATGCTTTTTCATTTTTTTTTAGTCTATTACTGTGAGAAGTAACACTATTTGGTTTTAAAATGTCAAACATTTTCACTTGCTCAAGAAGTATATTTTAATATTAAATATTTTTCTTTTATTTTTCAAGAGAAGGTAGCTCTGGCTGTCCTGAAATTTTCTCTGTAGACTAGGCCGGCTTCAATCTCACAGAGCTCTGCCTGCCTCTGCTTCCCAAATGCTGGGATAAAGGGGTGTGCCACCACTGCCCGGCTTAGAAATATTTTTAAAAAAGGATTTAGAACTCAAGAAAAACACAGGCAGGAAAAAATTGTGATACTTCTGTGGAATTTAGATTTAAGAGACCTCATTTAAAGAAAGTATGAAACCCATGTTTTCCTCCATTTCTTCTTAGTGTCATTTCTGGCATGAGCCTTTTTGTATAATTTCTGGGGTGTGCTTAATGGAACTTTTCCGGCATAGTATCTACCCAGCCTTCTGATTTTAGCATGCATAACCAAAAGCAAAGGTTTGATTAAAAAATTCTTATAGAACATGTATTATTATACATGATAACCTTTCTCCAGAAGATATCATGCCCAGGTACTTTCTTTTCATGAGTCATGTATAGGAATAGAAACTTGTTTGGGTTTTCTGGTTTCCATAGTGCCTGCCCCTTCAAAATGGCCATGGCAGTGACTTCATCAACACCATAAGCAAAGGATCAGCTCTAAGCCGGCAAGACGGAAGTTGTTGTCAAAGTGAAGCCTTCCACTCCATCCTAAGTGTTCTCCCATATTTAGAACACTCGCTTCTACACGGTTGTTCTACAGTGGCCCCCAAATCAATACAACTGCATAAAAGCGGAAGCTATGGGGCTGGGGAGAAAGCTCAGCAGGTCAGCTGCTTACTGTGTATGCAGAAGAGCTCCAGGATCAATCCCACGAACAAACCAGTGTACAACTGTGATCTCACCACTAGGAAGGCAACATGAGAGGGTCCCTGGGACTTGCTGACTGGCAAGACTAGCAAAATTGTTGGGTTCTAGGCTCCACAAGAATCTTGTCTCAAAATTTAGGGTGGGAAAAGACACCAGACATGGACCTTTGTCCTCTATGTATAATGTATGCATACCTACACACAAACACACACCTATAACAAAGGCAAGATGTGACAGCACATGCATGTAACACCAGCCCAGGGGGAATGGAGACAGATGGAATCCTGAAGTTTGCAGACCAATGAACCTACCCTACTTAATGAGATATGAGCCAGTAAGAGACCTAGTCACAAAAGAAAGACATAAGGTGCATGCCTGAGGAGTAACACTTCTGTTTGATCTTTGCCCTCTACACACGTGTGTGCACGCACCAAGAAGTGGCTATACATACATGCGGAAATGCAGAATATGCCCATTATGTGATGTTTTTGAACTACACTGTTGGTTATGGAAAGGTACAACCAGCATATTTTGAGTGGAGACAGGAGAGTCTGTTTTACACAGGCCATTTTTGTTCATTTGAATTATGGGATGTCTATGGAAAGCTGACTCTATGCCAGGCTCTCTCACTAGCAGTGTTTCTGAGGTCCTTTTCTCTCTAATATATGATGGAATGTTCATTTTGTCTGATGGCTGACTTCAACAGAGAGATGGCTACACTTAGATTAGCTGCTTTAGAGGTGACAGTGTAATTGATTTCATTCAAGTGGGAGCAGTCCTTGCATGCCAGAGAATCCCATTATCTGGAAAACTTTATTCAATTTCTCTTCTTTGGGTGAAATTACCTCCTTTGCTTAATTACAAATGTAGTGTTTCCCCACAGGCAATATAATACCTACTTACTCTAAATACCTCAAAGTCAAAAACCCTTAAAGTGTTAAGCAAAATTGATTTGTTCAGACCAGATCGAAAACAACATTACAGCTTACTGGTTAATCAATGAAAATTTTGCTAATGCCATAATTAACCAAACCTGCTTGTAAAAGAACGCAACCCTATCTCACAAATCTGCATTGTCTCTTGAATGGCAGTTTTCTCTCAGAAGGGTGCTTTGTGATACCAGAAGATAATTTTCCCAGAAAAAAAAATCTAGCTGGGCGGTGGTGGTGCACGCCTTTAATCCCAGCACTCGGGAGGCAGAGGCAGGTGGATCTCTGTGAGTTCGAGACCAGCCTGATCTACAAGAGCTAGTTCCAGGACAGGCTCCAAAGCTACAGAGAAACCCTGTCTTGAAAAAAAAAATCTAATTGTGTTGGATATACTGTGTTCCAGGCAGGGTAGGAGATATGTGCAAAATCATACAGAAACTTGGGATTGTTTGTAAATTTGAAGCAATCCAGGTATGTTACCATACATCTGTAATCCTAGCACTTGGGAGGATTTAGCAAAAAGGCCTTTATTTGTAGAAGTCCAGCCTGGTCTACTCAGTGAGTTCAAGGCCAGTCAGTGTTACTATAAGAAGCTATCTTACAAAAGAAAGAAAGAAAAACAGGACTGGAGAAATGGCTCGACTGTTAAGAACAGCTGCTGTTCTTTTAGGGGACCTTCATTTGGTTCCCAGCAACCACAGCTCACAAGCTGCAACCCATTCCAGGGGATCTGATGCCCTCTTGTGGCCTCCTTGGGTATCAGGCACAAACATGGCACACACATATGTGTCCAGGGGATATACTATTACATTTAAATATATGTAACTTTAAAAAACAGTTCAGCTAGTGATTGTGTCACATTTATACACAGCCATGCTAATGACCATAAGGATAAGTCCCTAAGCTCACTGAATCTTGATTTTTAACACGGTTCCTATGGTGATGAAGGGTAGTTTTTCATAGGAAAAATGTTGCTTATGGCTATATTGCTTTCAATAAAAATGCAGTATCAAATACACAAAATATGACCAGTATTAGATTACAATATCAAAGATTCAACAACAAATACCAATTTTTAATGAATTAATGCAGTAAAATTTAACTAGAATCAGTAAGAAACAACACAAGCAGACTGGTTATTCATGCATACATTCGCTAAAGGTATCAAACCCCTGGGGGGTAGCCTGAAGTAACATATCAGCTAAAGCATGTTGGATGAAAATCTCAGTCGGAGTTCTTTGGCTTGCAGTTTTAGGTCTCTGAGGAAGGATGTTCTGAACTGTCTGTCAACAAAGCATGTGAGCACCACTTCTTGTCTTACTATTAGATCCATCTTGCAGACCAAGCTTTTCACTCATAGTTATTCTGTTGACCGTGAATCCCCTCAAAACAAAGTAGCCACTGGTTCCTTGAAGCTGTCCTTGACCACTGAGCGATATTACACTTCTCCAAAGTAGAGGACTTGCTGAGTTGTTCACACAGATTCCCTCTTCTTGTCTCTGCCATGGAGCTTTTGGGAAATGCTCTTGGAGACCCTGGAGAAGAACAGGATCCAAGAGTATGTGTTCTGAGATCCGCTACAGCTTCAAAGAGAAAGGATTTAAAGGTGAAAATGAGGTTTGGGTGTAAATTAAGCCTGACCCAGGGAAGATAATCTTCAAAACCACAAAAAAAAAAAAATGGTCTGGTGACATGAACTTTCGTTGGGGAGTAATCTGATGGAAAAGTAGGATCCATTTGCTTTGCACGTATGTTCATCAAAAGGCCAACGGCTGTCAGAGAAGTGGTATTGACTTTTTCAGGAGAGCAACTGCGTATATGCTCTGACCTCCAGACAGCCAAACAAATCCAGCAGAGTACTAAAATAAAAACAGCCCTGGCTGTGAGTGCTGAAGATATCTGTTGCACTGAGGCCAAGTGCAGGCCCAAGAGAGTGGAGGGAACTGAGAGCAGTGCTGGGAAATCCCAGAGCTGGCAACCTTGAAGAAAATGCCCACGGTCTCACAGCTGAGGGACTGGAGCTGAGATATGGAGAAAGCTGACTTAACTCCCTGTGCTCTGGAAAGAGACCAGTGAATTCTCCCAGCACAAAACCCTAACTTCAAAGTATGGTTGTTCAGTAGAGGGGATGGGGTCTGCTCACTGGGTCCCGAAATGCACACATTTCTCTAGCTGTTAGTAGGGGTTAGAGGGACAGAGTACAGTTCTAAAGAGTGGCACTCGCTCGTCATATCATTTAAATAACATAAAGAAATCCACCCTCTTTTGCACAGCAGGATTTTTTAATATTAAAAAAAAGATAAAAATAATTCGGTATTTTATGGAAATTGGAGCACCATACACAATGAAAATAGAAGCCAGGCATGATGGTACCTGTCTTTAATCCCAGCCTTGGAGAGACAGAGGGGGTGGATCTCTGTGAGTGTGAAGCCAGCCTTCACTACAGAATGAATTCCAGAACAGTTAAGGCTACATAAAGCTCTCTACTGCTGTGCCCTCTGAACTCACTAATTCACTGTGCTATGGTTCACAAGTACCCTGCTTACATTCAGTGGCCAAGAGTGTTCAGGTATTTTCTTTTCCTCTAGACCCTACTTAAGTAATAATTTCTCTTGGGAGCTGGAAAGATGAACCTGTGATCGAAAAGCACTTACAGGAGTTCAGTTCCCAGTATCTATCCCGTAACTATCTGTACCTCCAATTCCAGGGGTTCTCACTCCCTCTTCTGCCCATTGTAGTCATTGCAAGCATGTGGTGCACATATATAAGTACAGGGAAAACACACACATGTAAGACAAATCTTTATAAAGAAAAACCTTTCATTTTACATCAGTCCAATTGTTTTTCCCTTTGGACCTATTTCAGTCTCATCCAAAATCATAAATATTCATAAAATTGTAGCTGTTTATTATATAACTTCAAATCATATTAAAAATGAATGCATATTTATTAAATGTCTAAAAAATTCTCCACATAATGCCTCATAAACACTGTTCCACAGGAAGGCCTTAAAAGAGAAGCAAGTTCTGAGACTCAGGGATAAAAACAGAAGCCATGAGCCTGGGGTTGTAGCAAATGCTGTTTGGTTCCTTTCCAAGCTTTCTCACGCTGTCTACAAGGACAGCACTGCTTGCTAAGGTGAACTGCACGATTGTTTGGAAAATCCTTTAGAATAATTCAAGCCATCTTTGGAAGTGTGCAATCACAAGAAAAATTTGATTTGGGACTTTTTAAAATATCTGTCTTGGACTGAATACTCATGTTTCCCAGAGGAAGGGGAGCTTCCGACATTAAGAAGTTCAGAAATTTTTAAAATACCTGTTTAAAAGTACAGTCTTTGCACTTCTCACACAGAGCCCCAGCCGTGATGAAACATGCTGATACAATTGTTGATACAATTTTAATGATCAAGTCAAAGTAAAGGGCTAGTGTATGACTTTTAGACACAAGCATGCAGTACCGTAAACTGGGCTTTCTAAATGGGGAAATAAATGCTACATAAATCCCGAGGCCAGATGTCTAGAACTCGCTCCCTGGGGAGTAGCTACTCCAGTTAAGGTTGATCACATTATCTCTGTCATCATCTTCTTTCATGGAGGCAAGATTCTTCTCAGGTATAGGGCACCTGTCATGGTGATGCCCAAAACATCTGAAACACCAGCCCTCACGCTCTGAAGTGGGAAAGACAGGAAGATAGATGAGGGGCAGCAGTGGACACCCCCCCCATATCAACGGATCTGCTCCACTTCAATGCCATATGTCAGAGACTCCACACAGCTCTTGGCCTGGGAACGGTCCAAACCTGATGTAGGATGGGCTAAGCGCAACTGTATGCAAGCCTAGAAGTTCCTGTGCATGCCAGAATTCGAAGGCAGTAGAGGAAACACCCACAGCTCTGCCTCCTTAAAGATAGTTTGGGTCCTTTTACAAACTTACAGCCTGTAAATCACCAGGAGGGGCATTCCACACTCAGCACTCACCAACAGGATGCTCTGGGGGAGCACAAGAAGGAACTGACATCTCACCAAGCAGCACTCTGTAAAGATGCCATTGCTGTCTGGGGCTATTATAAATAGAATGTGATGTAATACAAGAGGTTGCCTTTCATATATTTTTAAAGCGTGTTACTTTGGGGCTGGGGAGCTGCCCTAGATAAATACGCTGGAAACCTCTGCAAGGCACACTGCTTATTCAGCTTAATAACCCCTTCGTGGGTTCTAAATAATGTACGGATTTGATTCATTATTTAGAAATCTGAGTTAATACAGTAATGAGCTACATGCTACATTTCCTGATGGCTGCCAGTACTGCAGAGGGTGCCAGGCTCATGTGGCATCCAATCTAACTGAATTTCCAAGCTAATGTGAAAATCAAAAGAAAAAGAATTTCCTTTCAAAAATCAGAGAAAAGGCATTGCCAATCACTAGCAACCCTCTGTGACTTGTAGCTTAAGGACAGAGATAGGTTAATTGACATGCCAAGACCCTCAGTGACACTTCCATTTCAAATAAGTCTGTCTCTACCTTGTCTATAGATAGTTCCCACTAAGTCTGAGGCTTGTAATGCCCGTCCAGGATAGTATTGCCCTAAGACACCCTATACTATATATATTTTAGAGCTAAATATTTCTTTTCCTCCATTGACCTTTGACCCCCTTAGAATTACTGTCACCCTCTGCAAATGGTTTCACTAAGTAGAAAGTCAATCGGCTGTAAGTGGTGGTGAGGAAACGGTCATGTGATTAATGTTGTAGTTTAGGCTGTTGTGATTAGTCACAGAAAAAAAAAACAGTTAAACTTCCTCCCTGAAGAAACATGGTCTGTTAAGGCAAATGGCCTGCCTGTAGCCCGATGGGAAGAAAAAGTCGGGCAGTGTTAAAAGCTGCCTATTGATTTGTACCCCGACTGAAAGTCATGTGCCGATGTAAATGAAAATGTGTCAAGAGTTGATATCGATTTTTATTTTTAAATCAGACTATCTCTGGGGACCGACTGCTGCTCTTGTCTGTGAGGGAAACACGGCTCTTTTCCACAAGACTACACATGTCCAGGCATCAAAAATGTCCTCTTTAACAGAGGTGTGGTAGAGTGTCAGTCCTTCATCGGCAGTCTCTGCTGGAAGAAAAGGGCCCAGAGTACCCATGCTCGGGAGAAAATGAAAAGTTTGTGTACATGATGGAGAAGGGTATGTGAGGATGAGGGCATGCGACCCTCCTGCAGATTTGCCTGTTGCCTCCGGCTCATAGTATATGTTTTCCTTAATATAGGAACTTCCACCTCATGTCCCAAAATAAAAACTATTATAGAAGAGCAAGTTTGTTTTTAGAGGTTGCTCTTCACGGATAACTACAATAAAGGACAAGAGGCAAAAGCGGTTAAGAACTGGGATGCGGTCCTTCTTCTCCATTTGCCTATAGAAAGAGCATCCATGTTTTCTCTTCTTTTTATAGAACTTATCCAAGCTGTGATTTTCTTCATTTATAGATTATGACCCTCACAAATACTGACTAAAAATATAAGTAAGGGCCAGGGGTTGTAATAATCATGGCGCTTCAGGTCAGATCTGTAGGGATTTCCACTGTGTGGGCAAGACTGGGCAAACCGCTCTCTCCAATATCGGGCAATTAGAATGGGAAATTAGTGTGGAAGAGGAGAGAGGTCATCACCTGCCAATATGTGTGGATTATTTTAATAGCTACTGGGATTAGATAAAACCCTAATAAACTGATAAGGGACCTGGCTATCCACTCCCCTCAAAGTAGCTTGGAAACCTAAATCCATTTAGTTTGATTTAGTGGCCCAAGGCACAGACTCACAAAAACATCATTTTGCAAATATGTAATTCTTTATTACTCTTGATTAGCCATGGATCTAGGCAATAGTCTCCATTTTATGATCTGTAAATTTTGCTCCTAGGTTTAATGGAACAGTGATCTGAAACAGAACTTATGGGAGAAAGGTGCTGAATTGAGATGATTCTAAACCAAACATCCTGAAAATGTAGGGGGAAATTTTAGAAATTTGGCACATGACCTAAGCAGATGTAACTTTCTAATTAGGCCTCCTCTCTCTTTCTCTTAATTTTTTTATTTATTTATATTTTACATATAAGTTTCTACATATATACCCACAAGCCAGAAGAGGGCATCGGATCCTAGTATAGGTGATTGTGAGCTCTCATGTGGTTGTTGGGAATTGAATTCAGGACCTCGGAAAGAGCAATCAGTGCTCATAACTGGTGAGCCATCTCTGAATCCCAGGCCCTCTCTTTTAAAATATTGCAATTAGCCTAAAGTTCTTAAAACAGGTGGGTCTTGTGTGTCCTGGAGCTTAACTAACACACCAGGGCTTATCTTCAACGGTGTTTGTAGGGCAAGAATGAAGAGTCATTCTACAACAAAGGGAACCAGGCCAGAACCAAGGACTTTTGTCTGTGATGAATTCTAGACTGACTCAGCATCTATACCTCCTGTCATTCATTGGACCACTGTCTTTGCTGTTGTTTGGTTTCCGATACATAGCTGTTAAACAGCATGATCAGTTCTGTTCTGATAGACTGTGGATTGTAGTCCACTGTGTTATCAGAAGTACATAACTCCATAACTGCTCTATAAATACATGCACATATTGTGTGAGTATACACTTATGTATATGTGTATATGTATGCATGTACAGAAATACAAGATGAATTTGCCTTTGTGGAACACTAACTTCTGTAGGAATTCCCCATATTGAATATCAATGGCATTAAATAATTATTCATTCCAGGATAAACTCAAATTAACTGAGAAAATACTGTTCAGGATAGAAATAAGTACTTTTACTTTTGTGTTTTAATTGGCACCACTGTTTAATATGCCCATTCCTCAAGTAGTTCCTAGTTGCTTTTCTCTCGTGCTCAGTTACAAATATCATTTTAAAGTATTATGTACAGATGTGCCTGAGACAATAAACAAAAAATACTTGACAGTGTACACGAAGTCTGCAAACGCATCTAACACAATACATGTGATACAGTATCAGGACTGGTTGTCCATTTGTTCCTGCTCCACAGGTAGTGCCCACACTGTGTTTTCAGAGGATTCAGATAGGTATCTCATCTTTTTATTTGGACTTCACGTTACCAAGTTGAAAGTTTATGTTTGGCTAGGCAGTTTGTTTGTCTATTTGACACAAAGACACTGGATTTTATCTAGAGAACTGTCACAAACAAAACCTCCTGCTTAAGCCGAAGATCATAACTCCACCTATGGACGACCTTAAGTATTTTGGTGTGTTCTTCACATGACTGATAAAAAGTGAGTTGGTAACAGCTGCTGCTACTTAATTCCCAGTATTTCCTTCCGGGTGCACATTCATGCCTTAAAGTGCTGGAGAAGGCAGCACACAAGCAAGTCGTGCACTGGTCTTTGTAAAACAGAAACCAAATACATGAATACAAACCTAACTATAACAGAAGTGCAAATCCCCACCACCTACACAAACGCTAGGAGTCACTGAAGTCTCATTGTACAGAGCCAGAGATGGGATCCCTCGGGAAAGCTAGCTAGTTAGACCACTATTCACTCAGCAAGCACAGAGAAAAGTAAGAGAGCGTACCTTAGTAAATAATATTATGAATGGTCAAGGAGGGTACCTAGCATCCACCTCTGACCTCCACATGCATGGGTATGTATGTACACATGCACACACACACACACAGATACTCCTACATGTGAGCATGCATACACTCACACACATATTCACATATGTGAATATGAACATGCACACACACACCACATTCACACACGTGAACATGAAAACACCATACACACTCACACATGTAAACATGAACACACACCTACTCACACATGTGAATGAATGCACACAAATGCACACCATATGCACACTCTCTCTTATAGTTGTTAACAAGCATACCATAACAGCTGAACATGGAAACATATACATACATACCACATACACATATTCACACATGTGAACATAAATATACACATGCATACCATACACATGAACATAAACCCATGCACTAGCACGTGTGAACATACACACACTCACATGTGTGAACATTCACACACCACGCACACCATACAACCACACATATGCAAAAAAGAATCATTCGCCTGACCAATTTGCTCCAGATCTTGCTTTTGTCCATAGTGATTAAAGTTAAACTCAATATTTAAATTGTTAGTAATTGAGTGACTCAAAAAAATGTAACTAGATACTGTGATAAAGAAAAGAAAGAGAAAAGTAATAAAAAAAAGAAAGAAAGAAGCCAGGGAAAATCTCCTTCTCTTTCTCCCATATCTCCTGGCCTTCAGGGATCTTGATTTCCTCAATTTAAAGGGTTCACACTTCTCAGAGCACAAAAAAGTCACTCTAACTATAATTCTGTGGGCAATTTTTAAATATTTATGCCACACCATCTGATAAAAATAGAAACCTATAAATAGTGAATTACTCTTACAATTTGAAAATCGGTGGAAAGAAACATAAAAACACATCTCAACAAAGGGAAAGGCAATATTTCATTCCTTAGTAATGAAGAATGCCATAGATGTGGTTAAAAGTTTTAGGGGGAGAAGTTTTCAAGCCCTTAAGTTTCATTTTCGTTACTTAAAAATGAGTGAGGAAGACTCTAATAGCAAATACATCTACACAGCTTTCCATGGGTGTCTTCAGCTGCTACTCTACCAGCCTTAAAAATTCATTCTATATGGTTATTAACTAACCTAGTCTCCAACTGCACATGTATCTCAATGTATAGATGTATAAATATTTCATACCAGTAAATAGTGCTCCAAATAATGACTCATTGATATGACAGAATTATTCCAGGGGGAAATTTTTTAATCGTTTTATTTTGTATTACTCAGAAAGAAAAGTAAACAACAGCTAGATGATGTTTTTTTTTCTTTTTTATTATTTCAAAGAGACTGGGTGCAAGGAAACACAGTGCCATTCATTCTCTGTCAGGTGCGTATTTACATTGTGTTGCTAAATTATTTAGCATAAATGCAGTTTTAGCTCTAGCAAACCTTAAAACAATAAAGTTCCGCTTTCAGGCTTTATGTGAGCGTGCAAATGTAATGTGAATATGGAACAGGCTTTCGGTTACAGAGCCATCTTGGTTATTATTTTGTGGTCCTGCTCTGTTGATCAGGCCTTCCAACAATTGTGGGATAGGAGGGAGCCCCCTAGTGGCACCTGCATTCCTAGTAAATTTCCAAACTTGGTGGATTCTTTCTGCTACTAATTAAGTAGAGCAGTTTTCATGTCTAAACATACTCTGATGGCTTTTTCTCTAGTTTGTCAGCCCAAGCTGACTTCCTTTACATCTCACACTTATTGACAAGATTGTGACAACACAAATGACACCATAATATCTACAACTTGGCAAAGGTTCAGATGCTAAAGTCTTCATTGTCCCTTTCGATCTTGCAGTGTTCCGTCATATTAAAAGTAATGTGGAGATTTGCTATTTGATATATGTGGGACTTGGGTAGAGGAGAAAGGAGAGAAAATAAGAGCCAAGCCTGGGTTAGCATTTAGTTCAGGCAGGAAGTGAAAAGCAAGTTAAAAAGTACATCTGCAATAAGCTGAGGTAATTTCTGAACCACCAATTCCTGGCACAGCAACAGAATTAACTGAGCAAAGACCCATGCACTTCCCTGCCTCCACTCAGCACCACATCCATCCTGCACTCCTTAATTATTTTTAGTTCTCTCCCTCTCCCTAGTGGGTTCATGTGAGCCTCTGGTAGCCTCCAGCCTGGAAGAGAGGCATGGGTTGTGAGGTCACATTTCACTCCTGAGGAGAGTATGAAGCATGGAAAAGAAGAAATGGCTAACAGGTATGCAGAGCACATAGATGCTATGTGTTCATCCTAAGAGGTGGCTGGAAGTCCAGAATGCATAGATGTCAGCATGACAGCTCCTCTCACTGCTTACAGAGCCAACAAAAGAGGGGAACCAAACTAAATTGCACGGATCCTCTATCCCACATAAGAAATCTCCACACACGTGACAGCTAAAAGACATGCATAGACAAAAAGATCAATCAATCCTAGACACGGTCTAGTTGGGTTTCCTGCTTCAGGGTCTCACAGAAGTAGCAGTCAGGTATTAGCCAGGGCTTGGTTCTCATCAAAACCATGGTAAAGACATCCTTCTGTGTTCATGTGGTTGTTGACAACATTGAGATTCCCATAGCTAAGGGTCCATTTAAACTTGCAAAGCCAGAAACAACAAACAAACCAAAAACTAATTCAAGCCTACTAGAAAGACAATATACACAGTTCCATAAAGTGACTAGTGATACCCCATTACCTTTACTACATTGTATTGGCCAGGCACAGTCATAGGTCACTCCCATTCTCAATGGATATGGATTATACAAAAAAAAAATTGACCATCACCCTAACTAACTATTCATTGTCCTTTTCCTGTTTACAGAATATAATATTTATAAGAGAAGGAACCACCAACTTCAATTAAAGTTAAATTCTGTTATACTTTAATATGGACCATCATCACATATTTAATTTCTGACAACACAAATGTATGTCCTAGATTTTCAGAAAAAGAGTGAAAAAACAAAAACTCCATTCTTTTTCATACTTAATACCCATTCAGAAAGGGTTCTATTGATAAAAGCTTGTCTTCCTGCATTTCATGCACCTCTGAGAAATCTCAGCCCATGGTTTTAAAACTAAAGAGAAGAAAATGCAGAAAAAGTTAAAACCACACCGTAGCCACACCTGCTGCTCCTGGTTGTTTCCTCCCACCCCATGAAGTCTGACTCACTGAGAACATGGAGTGGAATGCTCCAATGACTGGGTCCTTCCTACACACCTCCAAAGAAACTAAGATCTTTTTTAACATTAAAGGCAATGCTAGAATTGTACATCGTTCATTGTCTTTATAATGATTCCAATGATGTTTTCTTTACAACACTTTTCTCCTTATCTCTTTTCTCCATGCCTACATCTTTTCACTAGTTGTAACCTAAGCAACTGTTGGTGTGTCTGGTCTGGATAAATCAACACCAGTGCCCTACCTCATGTCCTTACTCTCATCTTCTCTTCCATCTCTGCCAGTGCTGCTTACTATTTCTTCTTCAGCATAATGGCATCAGCAAATAGAACCTATCTGAAAATATGTGGCTCCCAAGAAGCTCCAATTGACTCCCATTTTATGGGTCTAGAAGCCTTTTGTTCAGTTTTTTTAAGTTTTATGTTTACATTGTCAAACATTGGGCGCCATTTTGTAGACAGAGAGTATGCATTGGTTTCTCTATTGCCCATACCTGAATAATCACTTAGAAACTATGTTAATTACAACACTGTTTGGGTGATGGCTCAGGTGTACTTCTAGCTAGCTCTTATATCTAAAATAAACCTATTTCTATTCAACTGTGTACTGCCACAATACTGTGGCTTATCCGTAGGCTTCTAGCATCTTTCTCCTTGGCAATTACATGGCATCTCCTGAGTCTACCTTCTTTCTCTCTTCAGTCAGTTTAGTTTTCCAGCCTAGCTCTATTCTGCCCTGCCATAGACCAAAGAAGATTCTTTGTTAATTAATGGTCATAATACATGTTCACAGTATACAGAGGGGAATTCCACATCAGTAATTGTCTTTTAACTACTACTTCCTTCTTTTGTTTGTTTTCTTTTGAAATTAAATCTCACCCTGAAGCCCTATCTGGCCTGTAAAAAAGTTGGCCTTGAACTCAGTGTCAGTCAATTCTACCCAAACCTTTAGATAGCCAGAATTACATTTTCTCTTTCTCTATGTCTCTCTCCTCTCTCCCCTCCCGTGTGTGTGTGTGTGTGTGTGTGTGTGTGTGTTTAGCAAATTCATGGGGTGAGGAGGGTGTGCATTTTGTTACATGTATGTATGAAACTCAGAAGTCGATACTGGGTATGTTCCTCAGAAACTTTCTTCCTTATTTTTTGAGGCATAGCTTCTCACTGAAATTGGAACTTACTACTTTGTCTAAACTGGATGGCCAGAGAGCCTTCGGGATCTGCATGTTTATTCTTCATCTCTGAGCCCTGGGATTTCAGAGGTCAGCCACCACATATGCCATCTTCATAGCCTCCAATTTCCATTCTCTCCCACATAATCTCTTTTATATAAGGCAAACTACTTTTTATTTCCTTATCTTGGTTCAGCAAGTGTCCCTAGCTTGGATTGCCTGTGTCTCTTCTGTCATGGGTGGCCTAAGTTACAAGGTATGGATAGAGTAGGATGAGGGGCTAGGCCAAGAGTAAAAGAAATTAAGGGAGCACAGCAAAAAGCAAGAAACACATGATAGATGCACAGCCTCATGCAAAGGAGTAGGCAAGGCAGAGACAGAAATCTGGAGGAAGTTGGGGTGGGGGGAATGAGCAAGGATGTCATAACATCTTAGAAGTTAGAATCGACACTAGGGAAGGTTAGCTCAGACAAATAGAAAGGTGCCCTACAGACAGGCAAAGCAAAGAACCATGAACACAAGATCCTAGAGGGCAAAAGAAGACCAGTATCCCATGTGGGGATGCTCTCAGCTCTATGAGAGGAGCAAGGTCGACAGAGGCATGTGTACCAAGTGTATGTAGCATCTTGCCTGAGACCGAGGCTCTTGAGTCCTGCAGCATATATTTTGTTTAAGCATCACAGTGTATGTGGAGGGTTACAGCACTTGATGCTAGTCAGATTAGAGTTCGAATTTGATTCCACCTTTTGTTTACTGTGAGACATTAGACTCATTGGTCATCTTGTCCAGGCCTTAGCTTTGTCAAAAGTGGATAGTCACAGCAATCTCATGAGGCTATAAAAAACAAAATGTCATTATGTTTATATGAAATACCAGGAGGGTGGTAAAAACATAACACACACACATATGTGTATGTATGTATATATATATATATATATATATATATAGAGAGAGAGAGAGAGAGAGAGAAAGAGAGAGAGAGAGAGATTTGTGCTTTTATTTATCTAGCTGTAAAAAACCAAAATGGCTACCAAATTATGACTTTTATAATATAACCATCACATTCCTATAGCATAACCTTTCATGAGGTCTGCATAACTGCCTCCAAACTCCTAAGATCCCCAAAATCTGTCTCATTCATCACACATTTAACACCAAATGAGAAGGCATGCTACATTTCAGTTTATTTATTTTAATTCCCCAGAGGATGGCATGAACTCCTTAAGGAGAGCTTTCTTAGGGTTGAGATCATTGTAAAGATTCAGTTGGTACTGACAATTACAAAGCCTTTCTTGCTCTGTTCATTCATTCAACAAACATATATGAAGAACCCACCATATGTGATGTACCAGAAATTCACAGTGAAGAAAAGAAACTAGGCTTCCTGGAGGCAGGCACAAATTAATTCACTAAAGTAAGAATATTCTAAAAAGAGATTGTTCTTAAGAGATTCTCTAGTGTGGTTCTTCAATTTTATGAAGGTATGATTGGAATTCAAGAATGCTGTGTTTTGCTTTCCTCTCCACTGGCCAATTTTGTTGAAATGGTGCAATCTTCAAAACAATACAAGAAGAGTAGTCTAGGATATTGTCAGCTGAATGAAACTTTGAAACATTGTTTTTTACTGTCGACTGTATCACTGAAATCAAGCCCATTCCTCTTGGAGAAAGTTAGCATCAAGTGTGAATGGCATAGCTGCCTGCAGGTCTCCATTAGAAAACTAGCAAGATTCCTATACAGCCACCATGCTCTGGCCCTTTGATGAGTTCTCCAGTGTAAGAGAGGGAAATACCATTACAGCAGGAAAAGCAAGTCGCTGAGGAAGACTAGAAAGGCACTGGGAGCTTTCCTTGTTGGAAAGGGACAAGCTGGCAGCTTCCTCCTATGGTCATTCCAGACCAGTGCTTACTACACCAGGAAGGACACATTTGTGGGTGAAGATACATTTCAATTGACTCAGTGGCTCGAATCGAACTGTTGGGTCAAAATCCTTCAATACTGATCCACAAACTCATTTCGAGATTAACATGCCAAGGTGAAGATTAACCCTCCAGTTCAGTGGACTGAAGAGACATGACTTATTAATCCTACAAGAAAATCTTAATTCGACATAGGAACACTGTTTATTTCATTGTTAAATATTGCCTAGTCCCCCAAAGAATTGAAAAATAAATAGAAACAAAAATAGAAAGTGGTGTTCTCATTAGGCCCCTTGAAACGAGGCATTATTCTTTTTCTACAAGGGAAAAATTTATCACTTTATTTTCCCTAAATAGTTAGGTATTAGCATTTGCAATATAAGTTTGTATAAACATTCCTGAAATAGTCACAAGGCTAGTGGAGAAGCAGGAGCCTGATTCAGCAGGGCACTGCAGAGGCAGCAGCTGTGTTCCTGAAATTAATTAGCAAGGCGACGTCATTATTATTTACTTGTCATGCATTTAATAAACTGTTCTGAACTCACTTTTAGCAGCAGGGATTTCCTGAACAGTGTCTAGTTATCTTGGAATTTCCTCATTTTATTTCTTTGTTCTTATTTTCAGTCTGTTCATCCTATACAAAAGGAAACAGGAAAGGGTGGAGCAGGACAGCTCAGCATGGGACTGGAGACATGTACTAAAGCGGCCTAAAACTGAAAGATAAACTAAAGAAAACAGTTATAACATGCCCATCAGCGTATGTTCTCTTGATGTTTCACGTTCATCAGCGAATTAAGGACCAATGTAGAGAGAAAGGGAAGAGTGAAATAACCTTAATGACATTAGTTTCTGACTTCATAGCAAGTACCTCTGTTAAGCTACCACTGGGAAAATACTGTGATTTTACGTATAATTGGTATCAAATATACTAATAGTCCAGACTGTCAGAGTATGCCTAACACATTTAAACAGCAACAAGCAAATGGCCTCATCCAGATGAAAACTGTGGGAGATGCTCACACTTCTGTATGGGCAACCACCACTAAAACTATTGATTAATTTTGTCTGATTTATTTGTTTTGTTTAAATTCACAGGAGGCATTCTTTTCACCTCTTCACCTCATCCATTGCTCTTTTAAATGAGAGAGAGAGAAAAAAATCTTTGAAACTTTAGTACACCTCCCATTTCAAAATCATCAAGACTCCCAATGTTAGGCATGTTCTGGGTTTCCAAACAGTGTTCTTCTAACCAGCATTGGAGTGTCTCCCCGCCTCCTCCCGTTTCTTCTTCTCAGAGTACTGCTGATGGTCATTAAGACAGTATGTTAGCAGAGAGATGGAATCAACTGTGTGTGTTAAGAGTGACACAGAAGTTCCTCAGCAGCATGTTCATGTATGTGTGGGTGCATGTGAGCGACTTTTCTACCACTGGAGTCCTGTAACTTCATCGAGAATTACCCAACATACATAACAATCATTCTGGTTATTGTTATTTCTAATAAAATCAGTACAAGTTATTTTTCTTTCCATATACACTAAACTTCAAAAGCCGTGTTTTAAGGAAATATCCAGAAGGGTAAGGAATTAGCTGGGTACTAAGATCATGCCATTAACCCATGACTTTCCTCTGTGCAGGGCCCAAAGGTCATTCCCACTTCCTCAGCTATGATGAATGTGTGTTCTTACTCAGCAATAAAATGGGGGCTGGTTGGTTGCGCTGGCTAGGTTTTTTATCAACTTGACAGAAGTGCTGGTCAGCTGAGGGGAGGGAACTTCTGCTGAGAAAATGCCTTTATACATCTGCCTGAGGGACATTTACTTGATGGATTGATGTGGGAGGGACTGGTCCAGTGTGGGTGGTACTAGCCCTCAGCAGGTGATCCTGTGATATGTAAAGAAACAAATTCCTGGAGTCAGAGGAGCAAGCCCATTAGCAGCATTCCTCCCTGGTCTCTGCATCCCTTCTGGACTCTAGGTTCTTGCCTCCCAGTTCTTGCTCTGTTCGAGTTCCCTTACTCCGACTTCCCGCAGCAATGAACTGTGCTGTGGAAACATAAGCTGAAATAAACCACTTCCTCCAAGCTAGATATTGGTCATGGTGTTTTACCATAGCAATAAGAACTAAGACTGGGTTTAGCTGTCATAATACTTGGGAATAATACAGAGGAACCTACATCTCCCTCACTCTTCAGCAGATTTTTCCTCCTCACTGCAGAATGTTAGATCAGTGCACATTAGGTCCTTTGAGTTTTTGTTTCCATGTTTTAAAGGAGGGGTGCTAATTAAAGCTAGATTTACTTTGAGAATTCAATGATGTATGTGTATGCAGAGTGCACTTAAAATACCATGCAATAAATTAATTTTTGAAAGTGGCCAGGACATGAAAGAAAGGGGAAATCAATAAAAACCCGTCACTGCTATTAGGAAGATTACTGAGTGCACATTGTGCTTGGTTCTGCAGAGATGAGGGCAGTGAGGGAACTGGTAACCATGTTGGAGAGACTGGGCAGGAAGGGAACATATCACTCCTGAAATCCATGTGTGCATCTGTCCTATGTGTGCCTCGATACCAGCGCTAAAACAGTTCTGTTACAGACGACTTTAATGATTGATTGAAATGCGATTTTAAATATTACTAATTGCTCCCCAACTTTCCTTCCCACTGAGGTCCCTAGAATGAAAATGATGCTATTTGATGGATCAAAGTGTGGTATAGTTTGAGTTCACTAAATAAGTTACTTACAGTGTCCACTTAGGGACTCATTCATTCGGCCCATGGTCATTGGTCTCTTTGTACCGGTTCTCAGTGAGCATGGAGCACAGAGTGGAGATGCCTACCTCTCAAGCGTGTGAACATCTACTGTCTGTGGTCAAGAGAAGGAGGCAAGAGCATCAGAAGTTCAAGGCCAACGTCAGCTACTTAGTGAATTCAAGGCCAGATTGGACTATCAAAAACCCTGTCTCAAAATAAAAACATTCAAGCTTATGAAAATGAAAACACAAAAACGAAGTTTGAAAGAAAATTAAGACAAAACTAATAATGGTACAGGGGCATCGACAGTTAGCTACATACACGGGGTGTCCACTTCAGTAGAGAGATGTGGAGAATCATGAGGCAGTGTGGCCCTCTGTGAGCCCACCGGTCAGCACTGAGGAATGTGAGTTGGGCTTGGGAAAAGACATGGAAAGGCCAGTAGTTGAGAAAGGAACAATGAAGACAGTGACTTGCAGATTATAACTGAGAGTGCTGGCTTGTCAGATATGATGATCTGCATGCTCACTGAAAGGTATTTGACATTTCAGTGACTTGACCTTTGCCTGCCAATAGCTCACTCAATTGCATTATCTTCTCTACTCAGAGATTAGACATAAGAGCTGGTGTTGTTATGGGTACGGTTTATCTCTTGAAGATGAGCTTTTGCTTTACTCTCCACAGTTGGTATTCTGTGAAAAAGACTCAAGAAAAAAAATCACTTTTATTTTCTCTTTAAAGCCACAGACGACTAACAGATATGTTTGTGTTTATGATCTATTGCTGCAAAGAAAAATGCTTACAACCATATCGGTTTAATATAACCTTCATCTGGTAGTTTATCATCATTCTGTGGGTGGGGAAGTCCAGCAGGCTCAGGTGGATGCTGAGCTGGGACCCTCACAAGGTTGGAGTCCAGTTTTAGGTTCACTACAAACACCAAAGTAGAATATGCTTCTAGGCTCTTATCATAATGAATGCCATCCAATTCCTTGTGGCTAAAGAATGAGATCCTGGCTCTCTTACTGGCAGTTAACTGGAAAGAGGTTACTCTCAGCACCTTGAGGTGGCAGCTCTCCTTGTCTTTGCCTCATGGTCTGGCAGCAGTATGTTTAACCTTAGCTTACTTGGGTCTGCAACAGACTAGAGAAAGTAAAAAGCTCCCTTGATAGCTCTCGCCCCACCTGGATGATCTCCCTGTCCTTTTTATTTTTATTTATTTATTTATTTGGTTTTTCAAGACAGGGCTTCTCTGTAACTTTGGAGCCTGTCCTGTAACTAGCTCTTGTAGACCAGGCTAGCCTCGAACTCACAAAGATCTGCCTGCCTCTGCTTCCCAAGTGCTGGGATTAAAGGCGTGCACCACCACTGCCCGGCTTGATCTCCCCAGTCTTAAGGTCAATTGATCCTTAACCCCAGTTGCATTCTTCAAAATCCCTTTGCCTTGCCCAGTGTGGTGGCAAACAACTTAATCTCAGCCCTCAGGGGACAGAGAACAGAGGTAGGCAGATCTCTGTAGGTTCCAGGCCAGACCAGCCAGACCAGGGCTACATACTGAGAGCCTCCCTCAAATGTGTTTTACACACACACACACACACACACACACACACACACACACCCCTTTTGCTGTATAATGTACCATGTAGACATAGTAACATCCAGAGCAAAGGTTGCAGCAGACATACAGAATTCTGCATTCCCTGGGGTCCTTTACTATCTTGGCAGAGTAGGCTTCAAATGTCTGGAGCCATTTTACTCTTCCTTGTAAATTAAGAGAAGCAGTTGCCACTCCATAAAATGGAATAAAGGGGCCAGCGAGACAGCTCACATTAGAGGTCCTTGGCGGCAAGCCTGACCACCTGAGCTCAATCTGCGTGACCACAGGTGGAAGTAGAGAAGAGACGTCATTTGACGTCTATATCAGCAATCCCCCAACACACACATAAATAAGTAGATGTAGTAAAGAGATTGAAATGGACTAAAGATGTCTAGAGAGATGACTCAGCAAGTGAGAGTGAGTACTGTTCTTGAAGAGGACCTGAGTTCAGTTCCTCACGTCCACATCCGGTGGCTCACAGCTAAATTCCAAGGGTTCAAAGCCTCAATCTTCTGCCCTCCGTGGAAATTGGCTCTGGTGCACATACCCACTCAGAGACACATACAACACATAAGCAAAATAATAAGGATAAATGTTTTAGAAGGGGGCAGATTCTGGAGAGATGCCTCAGCAGCTAAGAGTAAGTATTGCTCTTGCAAATGACCCAAGTTCGGTTCCCAGCACCTGCTCCAGTCAGCTCACAACTGCCTGTGGCTCTAACTCCTAGGCCTTGGGTGCCCTCTGCCTGTCTCCCACATGGTCCCAGGTGATCACGGTCTCCAACAACTGACAAAAATTTTCTCTAAGTGAGGCACAATGAAGCCACCAAACCAGACCACTCCATGGGTAAAAAGACAGTTTATTAGGGGACTGTTTTAAAGAGAACCACACCAGACAGAAAAGGCCTTGTCAGCTTTTCCGGGAAGGTAGAGGCCGGAAGTGGCCTGAGAACTTTGAAAAGCTGTAGCCTGTTTTGATTAATCGGGAACTACACGCTCTTTTCCAGAGGTATTTGACTGTTGGGGGCAGATCAGGGAAGCAATGGTTTTTCCTACGAACAGAAACCCACCTCAGGAGATTCCTGAGGAAACCTCAGTTTAGGTTTCTGTTTACTAGAAACCAGTCCTTCTTTTTACCTGAGAAGAATCCGGCCTGGTTTGGGCCAGTTTCTTCTTAGAACACAGTTCAACAGCATTGCCATTGGGGGTGTTGGGATGTGGGTGGCACTTTGTGGCCGAACAATTAGTATCTGCATTAGAAAAACTAAAGTTGAACCTGGGTTCAAGGAATGCCAACAAAACAGTTCAGTTCGTAGACTAAGAATCGGGATGAATCACAAACAAGGTCACTGTGTGTGAAGTAAGAGACTACAAAACAGGCAAACAAAAGCCCAAACCCCAGAGTTTTTAAATATGGGATTGGGGCACAGGACATGGAACAGCTGTTTCTTAAATCGGGCCTGCTTCTGCTAGCTGAAGCCCTTGTCTCCGGGAAGACACAAGCCTTGTTTAAAATGCCTGCCTGAGACAGCTGGATGCCTCCAAAGGAGTTTCTGACTGACAATCGGCCCCTGAGCCCCGACTTCGAGTGGATATTTCAGAACATTTGCAATGCTAGGTCCTCTCTCTGCTCATTTAAGACACAAATCTTCCGCCACTCACAAGAGTCTTCTCAAGTACCTGGAGCTGTCAGGGAGAGACCTCTAGTCTCTTTCCCTCCCTCCCTCCCTCTCTCTCCTTACTTGAGAGCCTAGGCAAGGACCTGATTTCTATGGATTTCTTCTCCAGTTTGCAAATCTACTTTCCATTTAAATATACAAGAAGCTTGTTTAACCTCAGGATAAATGATAATTAATAAAGTCAGACAGACAAATCACTCCAAGCACCCTCTCCTCACTTTCTGTAGTTTTCCACTCCCTGACTGCTGGAACACCAGCCTGGCTGACATCACACGTCCCTAGTTTTCTCGTGGTAACACCCAGTCACCTCTCCACAACTGGATTCCTGAAATCCCTCTGCCGTGGGTGGATGTAAAACGTCTTCACCGTCAGTGAGAACGTGCCTCCTGGGCCCTGTCTCTGTGAACCCCTCCTTACATTCCAGGTTCTTTGCTACTTTAACACATTCTCACTGAATATGAGCCATCTTAACAGCCAATCTGTGCTGAAGTAATGCAGGAAGACTAATTTTCCAAACAGAAAAGCTTTGTCAGTCCTTTCTTCTCTGAAGCTACTCTTTTCATCTCACCGTACTCTCAACCGCTAACCGACCCTTCGGGAACGAGATCAACTAAGAAAGACGACCAAAGGTCTACAAATTTAGAGGGAGGGGAAGGATATTTAGAGAAATGGTCCTGCATTTGTTTGTTGAACAAACCAGAAGAGCTCAGGTAGAAGCTTCTGGCAGAAGGAACATGGAAGGACTTCAGTATGAGGCAGAAGAGTGGTAGCAAGAGTGGGTCACTGGTGCCTAAGCCTGGGAGCAGGAGACCGATGGTTGGACAGCCAAGGGGTCCAGGGTCTCTCCTAGAGAGATGGCAGTGTCTGAACTGACTGTGGTGAGCCCCACGTCCATGAATATGACAGGAGGAACCTGTCCCACCACACTTTGGATGGGTGCATTCCCAGTGGACTGTTCCCAATAAACCTGATAATAGTACAATTGAAAACATCACAGTGAGGGATTGGTGCAGGAAAATTGTCTGTATTCTGTTAATCATGTTTTAAATGAACACTGATTGGCCAGGCAGGAAGTATAGGTGGGAAAACCAGATAGGAAGTAGAGGTGGCACAAGGGGAACAGGGAAGAAGGAAGTTCTTCCCGCACTCCAGCTAGTCTACCAGGATGTAAGCTGCCTCGCTGAGAAAAGGTACCAGCCATGTGCCTGGCATGGATGGGAACAGAGGGTTAATATAAGTTGTGGGAGCTGGTAGGAAGACTGAGCTAATGGGCCAATCAGTTAATAACCTAATGTAGACTTTCTGTGTGATTTTCTTTGGGGCTTGCCGGCTGTGGGGTACTGGGCGGGACAACGAGCCAGCCCACATGTTACAAGGGATGATATTAGTAACTATGAAACATCTAAATGATTATTGGTTAAAATAATAAAAGTCTGGCAAAGTCGTATTAGTTGGGAGGGGAAATTAGTGCTCCAACCTCACAACAGTCTCGTTCTAGGGAATTATCCAATTAACTGGTTTATTTCTTTTGCTACTCTCAGTAAGTGCATTTATAATCCTTCTTGTTCCATGAGGATATCTTTCTGAAAGAAACTGCTTGATCCAGCCAGAGAGAGAGAGAAAGAGAGGAGGAGGAGGAGGAGGAGGAGGAGGAGGAGGAGGAGGAGGAGAAGTATGTGAGTCATGTGACATGAATGCTACACTCGAGCCAGCCTGGGCTGCTTCATCTAGACAACAATGAAGAATACCAGGTCTTGTGTTCATCAGCTCTTTGTTGTGAAAGTCCAGTAAAATGCAGTTTTAGAAGTGACACAAGCATCCATTGCATACGCCAGGGACCCCGTGAGATTGAGAGTGGTGGGGATTCCAGACCAAGATGGAATCCAGTTCCCCACTTCCTACCAAATGAGACTCCTGCACAAGTAACTGTTTCCCCATTACAAATGCAATGTGAGCACCCTGCTGCAGGTGGAGCCCACAGACGGCTCAGGATAACACAATGATGGGAGGTGAGATAAATAATGGATGTGCCTTATCAGACGCTGAATGGAATTGAGAACCATTTGAAAAGTCGGAAAAGGCTCAGACCTGTTCTCTACAGCACTAACTCGCATTCTGTGTTATGGTGGAAACCTTTTCCTCAAACCCTTCATGGCCAACTGAAGAAAGAGCCGTGTCTCCTTGGCCATTCGATAGAGCAGCCATGAGCATCCTCACTGAGGCATTTTCTGCTTCAGTCATCAATGTCGGCACCCACAGGGCCTGCACATGGCCTTGAAGCCAAACATGGCCTCCCAGGCCTGCCCTGATGCTCCCGAATATGCATTTCTTCTCCTTGGAGCCCTTTTATTTGATTATCACGATAGAATAAAAGCAAATCCTTTATGACAGTCTTTCCTAACTGCCCTCAGTTAATTTCCTCAGAATGTGCTTCCAGTGGACTCCTGACAGCAGGGTAAATTGAAAGCTAATCAGCAGATCTTTCTCAAGTGTCTGTATCTTTTCAGAGTGTCCGTATCTTAGGAGCAGAGTATCATTTTCTACAGTAACAGGCAGTGTGATGTGGTGGAGCCAACTCTAACGAGGCTACTTCTGCTTAAAACCGAGGGATAATAAGATATTAAAAATTGAAAATGACCTCGGGCATGAATTCCACCCCTCACTTTGCAGTTGTTAACTTTCTAGTGTATTCCTGTCTCATTACAGGAGCAGGCAGTGCAAGCCAAACTGATAAAAAAAAAAAACAAAAAAAAAACTGTTGGAATAAGGGAATTTCAGGCCAAGAAAGGATTGCTGCATGTGTCCCTCTTTTCCTGTGTTTCTTAAGTGAAAAATCTGGAAGGCTGAAGGGGTGAAGTGACTTACTCAAAATCACACAGGGGGAAAGATGATGCAAGTCGGCGTTTCTGGATGTTTTTTTCCTTGAAGGAAACAGCAGTCTCAGAGATAGCTTTCTCTGGTTTCTTATTTATCTACTAGATACTTCCCTCTTCTCTTACAGTAATTCCCCTAATAATTTATGCCAATGAAACTCCGTGTGTTGCATGTGCACATAAGGTATGTGGGTATGTGTGTATGGTATGTATTTGTGTATATACTAACATCGTTGGCACATAGTCTACTATAAAGAGTGTATCTGTGTGGGTGTATATGTGGGCGTATCTGTGTGCATGTGTGTCTGTGTGTGCGCATGTGCATGTATGCATGTGTGTGTGTGTGTAACCTCATTGACACATAGTCTACTATAAAGAGTGCATATAGGAAACTTAACTACTTCTATTTCTGTGGGCAGAGTCCAACACCATTCCCATGGTCAGTTACCCAAGGAAGCAGTGGGTCACAGAAGTAAGATGGAGAAACGCTGGGGAAAAGATGGTTGTGTACCTGTGTGTTAGAGTTACAACAGTGTGTGCTATTTAAAGTCACATGCGGGATAAAGAAAGAAGCATCACTGTGTAAAAGCTGAAGCCCACAGGCTGGGGGCTGCAGCATGATGTACATGAGCAGTTGTGGGTTTCGGGGCAAACTGAAAACACTGATGTCCTTCTTCCAGAAGAGATTAGTAACTTCAAGACAGTGTCCACCAAAGCATGAAGCCAAATGAGCCATCCTATGCACAATTGAGAATCCCATGTGCACACCCGAGTCACAGTCCATATCTGCCAATTGGCATAAACTTGTCTCACTGTGCCCAGCATCATCTTCACTTCACAAGAAGCCTTGGAGAGTCATGTTGAGGGAAGAGCAGTCATTGCAGAAAGTAGTTTGATCATAGCTGCTTGGGTAAGAGGCAATGGGAAGAGAAGGTGCAGCTGCAGGCCAGAGAGTGATGTGCAGATTGAGCAGCCCCTAACCCATGAATATTTCAATTGAAGAAATATTAGCCTGTGCTATTATAAATAGGAGATGCATCATTTTGCATGCAAAGTAACTGTAGATCGTAATTTTATTAAATACGGGTATTATAATGCATTTAGCTATACTTTATTTGGCTATCAATGTTATTTTGAAACCATTTTTCTTCATCATTTGCTTTTAAAAGCTATTTATATAGAAAACCCACTCAGTGGCAAGATAGAGGAAAATGGAAGGAGGCAGAGAAAGACAAAAGATCACAGGGACCGAAGGAAAGGATCACATGAGGCTTAGAAATGAAAGTGGGCCCATGAGAAAAGTCAGGGATGTGGGGACATGGGTGAAGAGAGGAGGAAAGAGAGCACAGTCCAGCCTCATTTCACACAAATGGTATCACATCACCCTCAGGCTTGGAAATTAGGTCTTCAGAAAGACTGAAAGAGTGAAAGACAGGAGTAGTATTGATGCTGGCAAATCAAGCTGATCTCGGTGAGGGTGGATGGCTTAGAGTGTCTACAATCTCTGTTGCAAGAATCATCCCTTCATTGCCACTTTTAAGCTAGCAACATTAATGGACTAATATGGAATTTGAAGCTGTGAAGATAAATTTGCTGCATGGGGGACTGGAAAGAGATGTGCAGCGTTCCCACCGTACTGGTTTAACCTCCAAAGTGCAGGGAGTTGTGATACCTACCAAGATGATCAGGTAACAATGAGATTTTCATAATTACTGCCTTTGACAATTTATTTAATTTTAAACATATGCAGCCTAAGCTGGACATTAATTACCAATCCTCCTGCCTCTGTCTCGTGAGAGCTAGGGTCACAGTTGTATGCTACCGCACCAGGCTATAATCTAATTTTCAATAGTGAATTTAAGGGGCAGGAAATAGAGCTATGTCAGTAAAGTGTTTACCACAGAAGAATGAGAAGAATGAGGACCCAAATTTGATCTATAGCACCAAGTAAAAAAGCCAAATTGAGTGAAAACACACCTATAATCTCAGCACTGAGGAGACAGATACAGGAGGATGACACAGGTTTTCTGACTTGCTAGCCTAGCTAAATCAGGTTTAATGAGTTCCAGGTTTAGTGAGAAAACTGTCCAAGAAAAGTAAGGAGTAGCCAAGACAACCTATGTTAGTATCTGACCTGCTCATATACAGACATGCACACAGACACGCACATAGACACACACGAAGACACAGAGAGACATAGAGACACACACAGAGACACATACATACATACTGACACTACAGACACACACACAGAGACACATACACATATACAGACACACAAACACACACATATAGACATACACAAGACACACAGAGACATACAAACACACAGAGAGACATATAGACATACACATAGCCACATAAAAAGACATACACAGACACACACAGAGACATACAGACACACAGGGAGACATACTCTCCTCACACACACACAAATACACATACACTTATACACACACACAAAGACAAACAGAGACATACAGACAGACAGGCACACACACACACACACACACTGAGAGACTCGGACACACACACAGATAGTCGACACACACAGAGAGCAACTGGCTTGTGATAGGAGCAATTGTAGCATGTCAGCCTCCACGTTAGAATAACAAGTCACTTCCTCAGCTGTCTAAAGGAGGGGGTGAAGTATATTTGACAAGAACTCTTGTGGGAATATTTTCTCTGCCTCCCTTCTGTCAGTCTGGCTTCTTTTTTATTTTTATTTTTATTTTTTTGGTCTGTTTGTTTTGGTTACCCAGCTCATCAAACTTCACAGAATGTATTTAGGGAAAGGTGGGGCTACATCAGTTTCTACTGGTGGGATCTGTAAAATTTGCAACTTTCCCTGAAAGACAGAAGTGGTGCTGTGGGAAGCCTAAGGCTGACAGCTTACAGTTAGTACACTAGGCAGTTTGGACTTCAGGCGGGACCGCTTCAGCTCCTTCTCAAACCTCTGAGACACAAATGCCTCTGCCTTCCCTCTCTGCCAGGTCTGGTGCTCATCATATGGGGCCTGCTGATGCTGCAGGGCTGTATCTGCTACAAACTTTCAAATGGATCAGTAAAAGCAAGATGTGTTTACATAGCAATAAGAGGGGCAGAAAGAAACTTTATAGCAAAATGTTAACAATGGCTGAATCCAGACAAAGGATATGTAAGTACCCAGGTTTTCTGGAAAATGAGATCACTTTCAGATGCATAACTCTTGATGAGCCTGCAAGCACCCTGCAATGATAAACTGTTTCAATTCAGCTAAAGAGAGGTGATGTCCAGGTGTCACAGCTTTCAGGATATTAAAGGCCATCCCATCTGACTGATTTGATTATTCAGCAATTGTTTGCCGAGCATCTGTGACCCTAAGCGCTGGTGATAATTCAATAACAAAAACACACCCTCTTAATCGGGAAACTGACATTATGGGAGGACACACAAGTCAGTCATTTTGGGTTAAGTAGACTTCTGTCGTGGCAGCCGTGGTGGCACATGGAAAAAAAAAGCTCAGCCTTCCCTGATTACCAGAAAGACTCGGAAAGAACTAAGATGAGAACACAAGGCCTAGAGGAGACAGAGGGAGCATCAGCCTGGCAGTGAAGGCCCATGTACTCCTCACAGAGCTCTGTGTAGGGGCTGTAAGAACCTCAAAAGAAAGGTTGAAACCACAGGGATCACTCCCAATTCAAGAATGGCAAGCCACATCTACTAAGTATAGATGTGGGGGGGGGGGCAGTGAGGTGGAAAGGGGCAAAGGACCCTTTAAACCCACCTCACTGATAGGGACCCATTAAAGAGTATTAAGCCTGGAGGCACCGAGATCAGATTTCTGTTGACAAAGATCCATCTGGCATCAGAATGGAGAATAAATTGAAGCAGAAGCAAAACTAATAGTAGGAGGCCACTTAGGAGGCCATAATGGTTAGTTTGAGAGAGACAGTGACCTGGATCACAGCAGTGACAAATGACAGTGCACTAAAGATGGAACCAAGTGCACTGAGCTAAAAACCAAGGCTGATGAACTCCTAGGCTTCTTCTAGGACGAACTGGTGGGCAGATGGGGAGCCGTGGGCTACAGTACTCAGGGGAAGGGCTGGGGGGGCGACAACGGGACACAGTGGTGATGTAAAGGTACTAAGCAGATTTCACCAGGGTCTCCTGAAAGGCAGCACACGATAACCTGAGTCGGTGACAGATGGCAGTCCAAATCAATATTTTCGTCATCAACTATAAAATCTTTCATAGGGACGAGGCTGAAGGCAGTTGAGGATCTCACGTTCTGGTGAGTCTGCATTTCGCGTGGTGTGATGAAAGAGGAGCTACCTACCAGCTATGATGGCCATTGATTCGGCTGCCATCGCTCACCAGCCTTCCTCCTCCTTAATTTGCTTGCTTTCCCTTACCAACGTTCCTCCTCCTTTAAGAGGGTTGAAACCACACAATTGTTTCCCTTTCCAGTTCTCTTTTCCATAGAAACTTCTCCTTCTTTGTTTTTTTCTACCTCTCCGTCCTCTACCTCAAGTTTCAAGGGCGAGTTATATCATTTGTGGGGATGCTATTTTGTCTGCCCTGGTCCACCAGTGAATAAGTCCTTTCCTAGAGTCTCCCAGGCAAGTGTCCAGGGGTTTAAGGTATGCAATAGTGGAGGAGCCCCGCCCTTTGGGGGTCACATAACTCTGAATTTGAATCCTCCCTCTGCGTGTGCTAGTACATGCTCCTGGGTAAGTAATCCCTGCATCTCTCTGTTCCTCATTATCCATCCAAAAAATAAAATAAAACAGCTTGTACTTTACAAGTCTGTTGCATTACGACAGAAAATAAATGTGAACAGAACAGAGCCTGGTAGCCATAGACAGGCGTCCGTCTTGTCTGCCTCTGAAGGCTGTTTCCTGGGACGACTGAGCTAGTACTCAAAAGAGGGCTGTGATTTCGCAGGAGTCATTCTGCCGTATTAATGAACTCTGCTGTTATCATTCCCATTATTGTTGTTGCTGCTGCCAGGGGCTTGTGGGACCCGTGTCTGCAAGCCTCTGAGCAACACTTGAGCATATCTGTATCATTATTATTTCTGAATCCCCTCATATCTTTGCTGGAGCTTGGGAACTGTTTCTTTCTTTGCTGACTGCTGTTTTAGCGAAACGGCCGATGTCTCTGTAGCTTGTTGTTTCTGGCCACGTACTCTCTTGTAGATACTGACGGCTAGGACACCATATCTGTGGAAGTTCTGCTGGTGGAAGAAACAGAAACTGTGTTGTTCTTGAAACACAAAATGAGATACTAAGAGAGTAAAAACAAGAGACAAGTAAGGACTTAAATATCACTCTACGCCCAGAAAAATAAGTTACAAACATTTAAAATCATTATAAATGACCTGTTTCCAATATAACAGGGTTTTAGCCAGCACTCTCTAGAGGAACGGCACTGATAGAATAAATGCAGATTATAAAAGGAACATATTAGGGTGGCTTGCCCAATACAAATTGGGTATCCCAACCAATGGCTGTCTGCACACTAGAGAGGCTGAGAACCTTTAGCCTTTAAAGCAAGGAAGATCTGTAAGGTATCGTGAGCTGCTTGGCCATGAGGCTAGAATGCCTCTGATTCTCAGTCTAGTAGAGGAGTCCTGGAGAGACACATGTGTTCAGTCAAAATGGAAAGGCTGAAGGAGCTGGGTACCAATGTTAGTGAAGGTAGCAAAAGCAGTATCAGTGTAGATGCATTCACCATCAGGAGTGAAGGCAGGCAGGCAAAAACGACACTGCATCTCCCTCAGACCCCTTTCTGTCTGGACTGCAACCAGAAGGTGCTACCATCTGTAACGGGCAATCTTCCTTCCTCAGCTATCAACCCTTCCAGGAAATGGCCTCATCTATCACCCAGAGCCTTGCCTCTTAGTTAAAATCAGATCCACTCGAGTTGAAAACCAAAACCAATCATCACAACTGCTCTGGTAAACTATGGCTGAAATAGCACCAGCTCTCCGTCTGGTTTAATAGCCTTGCCCGTAAAGATCAAGTCTGTACCATTTTGTTGTATCCCCAGACTAAGAGGGACAACTCCTAGTGTTTGAGATCCCAACTCTTAAAGAATCTCAAACACTTCTTGATACTACAGAAAAACAAAATAGGCATCCTGACTCTAAGTCAATGTCTTACTTTTTCTTCAGGAAATTTTACTCTATGACTGATCTCACACCATCCTTGTCACTGTCTATAAAGTAAAAGGAAATGTCACTGTTTTTCTCCTACAGACCATCATTGGGACATTCTGGTGAGACCTCTCCATCCCTCAATAGTTCCAGGAGGGTTTAGCTCATCAAGACAAGGCTGGACTGTATGATATATGTGCATGAGCACATGTCCATCCCGCCGTCTTACACGAATAGAAACTCCAGGGTTGGTATTTGAATATTTAATAGGAGATCCCATTAAAAGTTATTTATCCTTAAAATGACCCTATGTTTTCCACAATCCAATTATACTACTCATGAGAACTACATTTATTCTATCATCTTTCTTTTAAAAACGCAAGAACTAATTAATTTGCCTCCTCGAGATATTAATTAAGGTTCATTTCTGTAACGTACTAAGATGCTTTCAAAGTTCTCTCCCGGGGTCCATGTCATGCTAATCCAGTGAGACAGACACTATCATCTTCACTCTACAGGTGAGGAAAACAAATTTCAGGAGGTTCCCATGACAAAACTAAACCAGAACGCTCGCAAGTGCTCCTGGCACTGAGACTGTGGTGTCTGCCGCGTGTCGCTGGCAGCTCCCATGGCAGCTGAGATCTCACACACAGACACCCTCACCATCGCAGCAGACCTGAAGGTGCTTGAATGGTGTGATGGGCCAGATAGAGCATAAGAGGAATCCATCTGAGGACTACGCCGGCTCTTCAAACAGGAGGCTAGAGAAAATCCTAGCAGACACATTTAAGGCATCTTACACACAGGGAACCTGAACTGCATGTATATTGGGTGTAACAGCACATCCCACAGAGAAAAACCTACATGAGAATACGTGGGCATGTCCAGAGGTCAGAATCTATAGTTGAGGTGCTTGGGGTCAGGGTGAGATTGAAAGATTCTCAGGGGTCATAGAAAAAAAAAACCTGAGAGTTAGTCAGGCTTAACAGTCTAATGCGTACAGGCTTGCACAAACATTTCTACAGGAAAGTGGTAAATGTAATATGTTCTAGTCCCTGAGTCCTGGACCACGTCCTCAGCAGCCTTTCCACTCTCCCTCCCTTTTCCTTCTTATCCTCACTTGCCATTCTTAAGCAGCGTCCAACCAAAAGGTCACTTCAGAACTTCACTTACCCACACAAGCAAATGCTTCCCAAGCTCTATTCCCAGGCCTAGATATTCCCTTTGGCCCTCTAATTTTCAGTACAAGGGACCAGATCCATTCCTACCAACTGGTGGGAACTGCAGTGGGATGTGTACTCCTTGATCACCCCTCCTGAAAAGAATCAGTGGGGCCTAGAAATACTAAGAAGACATAGGAAAGATGTTCCCTGCCAGTGAGGACACTAACAGGAGCATCAAGCTAAAAGGGATGGAGAGCAGAAAGGAAGTAACCGAGTGGTCACAGAGACGAGTGTAGATAGCTCATGGAAGGGAAAGATGTTGGCCACTAAGCCCTTGGAAGAAAGGCCTACTGGACTTGATCCAGTAAACAACTCCCAAATTAGGGACAGAACAGCTTATATTAGGAAGATCAACTAGGCTCTGCGATCCCATAGAAAAGAGTAGAGAGAACATACCTATGTGTTATTAGAAAACAAAAACAAAAAAACAAGGTAGGCATGGGAGGATGGCCGAGTGCCTGGACAGAAGAAGGCATGAAGAAATTCTCTGGCTAGGGTGGTCAGACATAGTAACAGAGAGCAACATTCAATGAAGTGGTTTTCTCACCTGGAATCGCAAATGCGGGCTTAGTGCAGAGCCATCGGCCTGGCACCCCTGAAGGGGAGAACGGGTGTATTCCTAAAGTGTCTCTGCCAGGCTCCTAGACAGAGTCTCTGGCCTAGACAGCAAAACAAACTGAATCAGTTAGCTTTCCCATACTTATGAATTCCACCAGGTGGCTTAGCCTGTTGCAAGAAATGGTGGAAAAACACAGAGAAGGCAATGGTTGGCAAGGGTTGGGAATTTTAGAGCCGTGAAATGAGTGTGTGGTTCAACATGGAGGAGAAATCGGTGTTGCTCAAGATGGACCATGGGCAAGACTATTTCCTGGAGAATTCTTCATGGAGCATCCAGGATGAATCCTGAACTTTAACCGTTCGGGGCAGTGGCATTGAAGACAGACAGGGGGAGTGAGGAGTTGCGACAGTAGCTAAAGCATTGTGCCACACACTTTTGAGCAGGATGGTGTGGGCACCATGTACAAAGCTCGGGAAGCCAAACTGCTTCTTAGTTAGGCCTGCTCTCTTGGTCCTCTGCGGAAGGCTGGCGACTCCCACTGAAGCTGGTGGGACTTTTCCCCTCAGTCCCATTTACAGCTGCCCTCCTTAGCTCAGCACCGTTTGTCTGTGAATGCGCGCGCAGGTAATTCAATCATACTAAAGCGGAAAGGATGTGTAATCCTTTAGTCAGGAAAGCCGGTAAGCCTTTGAGGAGCCTCACTACTTAGAGAACTCCCTTCCTTCTCCCTGCAGCACCACAGCACAGGGCATTCATTACTCTTCTGTTACTGTAATAAAAGTCAGGTGCCCAAAAGCGACTTAGCAGAAAAGGGGATTTAATTTGGCTTACGGTTTCAGAGGGATAGAGACCATCAAGGTGGGGAAACCATGGCAACACGGGAAGTGGGGCCAGACCATAAAATCTCAAAGCCAGAGTGACATATTTCCTCCAGTAAGGCTCCACCCCCTAAATGTTTCAGAATCTTCCCCACCAGCTGAGGACCAAGCACTCAGACACTGGTGCCTGTGGGGGTCATTTCTCATTCAAGCTGCTGCATTTGGAGAGGTCACAAGCCGTCCCATCTGTGGCTAAGTAAAGAAAGGTCCAGGGATTCTTCTTTGGAACTAGTTCTCACCTTGCTCTGCATCCTGCAACGGTATTTGCTTTTAAGCCTGGGATCTCCTGAAATAGCATCTTGACAATGTGTTACCACAGAGTAGGCCTCAGCAAACCTCCCTTTATACTCTTTTCTATGCTGTTGCCTCCAAGGTAAACCCTGGTAAGACAGACCCACAGGTGCACCCACCCATTACCCATTCCCCGCAGGCACCCTTCTCTCTCCCCTCCTTAATCCCTGTGCCCAGCTGCACCTGCTTTCCCTTGCCATGAAAGCCAAACATTTCCTGCCCCAGCTCCCAGGCATAATGGTTCTTCTGCCCGTCATCTGCGCGCCCCTGCCTCCTGCCTCCTGCCTCCTGCCTCCTTGCTATTCTCCCCAGTGGGTGGTTAGGCAACTCTCCCTCCTCCAGGGAGACCAGAAACTCCCTACTACTTCTTTTCTCCTATAGTTTCCCTTTGTGACGTTTAATATAATTTGTAAATATCTTTTAATCCCATGTATGTTTGTGGACTTATCATCTGATTTTCACACTGGAGTGTAGATCCCGAGGGGACAAGGACTGTGTCTGTCTAATTGTTCACGATTCTCTGTAGCACCCAGCGCAGAGCCGAGCACACGAGCAAGCTCCTTTATCTGTTCCTATGGCCTCTCTTTGGATGACTTCCTACAGTTTCCTTAGCAAATAAAAACTGGAGTTTTATGGAGCCCACAGTGTCTTTCACCAACATTTATTCACACATTATTGAGACATGGGTCGTGTTCTCTGGTTGTTCCATGATTTTCTAGTCACATGACCAGTTGCCCAAGGGCAGAAACTCTTTTGGAACATTTTTGAAATCTCCGTGTACCTACTCCAATAATAGAGAATGCTATTGGCGCTCAGCAGTTTCTTGATAAATGAAAGTCTAGGTCAGCCTGACAAGCCAGCATTCCCCTTCTGCATGGCAGGAATCTCCACATAACACACGTGGAGATACCTCTACAGTGAGATCTTTTCCAGCCAGTGCTCTGCCTGGTTACTATTTTCAGTTTCAATAAGAATCAAACAATCTTATCTTGAAAGGAGATTGGATTTATTTTCAATAAGAAGTCTGAATTGGGAGCTTATATTTTTTTTCTCCAGAATGTAATAACGGCACAAGTAAAGCCTTACACTACACTTCTCATGTATGAGAGAACAAAGCTACCTCTGGTGAGGTAAAAGAAAGTCTGACAAAACACAACCTATTCAATTTCCCTGGGAGCCTGGAGAAGCCACCTAGTAGGACCACTAGTCAAGGTGTGTTTCCAGCATCTTGGACTAGGAAGAGACATGAAGGCCAACAGAAAGCTGCTTGGAGACTGTGTCTTCAAGCACAGGCAGGCTGGACACTCACCACTGCCAACCTCAGGAAACTGTCACTTTTGAAATCCCGCCCTTTTGCTCCATTCACCAGCAAAGCAGAGCAAAAACGTCTAAGACAAGGATGCTATCGTTAAGTCCCAAGTGACTATTTACTAAATGTGAATTTCAGCATTCATTTTATTATTTTAACTGCAGTTTTCCAGTTTGTTGCCTTACTGATAAAGCCTCAGGTTGCTTATTTTCTCAGTATTCTGTCTGTCTGTCTAGATAGGTATGCGTGTATGTACGTTTGAATTTTTATGTGCTTCAGAAATTTTTGAAGACAGAACAAACTCTGTGTAATCCCCACAGAATTGATAGTTGATCTTACAGCATGGGCCAGGTTTTAAAAACAGAAAGAAACAAAGGTAAGTTTTGTGAAAATCAGCTACACTGTGAAACCTGCCCACGTTGATATGCTATTTCTTTGTTGCTTAATCTCTGGTCTCCAGTTCCGGCTGGCATTTTGACAACTGCTGACAGGCATCTTCTCTCTGCTCTCAGGCCGTGGCAGTCCTGAAGGTTGATGGAGGGCCATGCTATTCAAACAGCAGGTGTGGCTGAGACAGAAGCTCCTGGTGCTGGGAAGCCTTGCCGTTGGGAGCCTGCTGTATCTAGTTGCCAGAGTTGGGAGCTTGGATAGGTAGGTGGTTAAATACACGCTCTCCACTCATGTAGCCTTCTGTATCTCCTGATGTGAGCTTCCTTGGGCTATAACTTAAGTTAATCCATTTGTTTTTGTCCCTCGAGACTCCCAAGAAACACACTTTTCTGTGCTACTGATTTTGATTCATTAAGACCTTAAAGGTACAAGTTCCACACAGCTCAAACCAAGATGCTTCATTCAAATTAACCTGTATTCTGTGAGCACTGACACTTGTGCTCAGAGAAGGCATAAAGATGGGCACATAAATAAATAAATGATACTGTCACTGACTAGAACCCAATGTGGCCTGTGTGTACCTGGTGCACTACAGCACAGTGGTGATCAGACTATGTCTTTTCATTTTGAAATTTATGAGTGGACAATTATGTATGCACCAGTAAAGACACTCATCAAGCTTGCAGTCCCCTGCCCTGGAAAGATAGCTATGGGCATGGATTTTTAACTATGTTAATTAACTCTGGCGTTCGGGTACCCAACAAGGATGCTGTTACACAGAATGATTTCCCAGAAGGCATTGGAAAATCCATAGAGAGGAAATTACAGCATTGGGGGTTGGCTCTTAATAGGCAAACTGTTGAGAGGTGCCGGGCCTGCTGGACTCCCCATCATGACAGTTGAGTGTCCTTGAAATGTTCTTTAATGGTTATACAGCCAGGGTGACAGGAAAATATTGAGAGCTTAGTTTCTGAAATAAAGATGACTGCTTTTTCCTCCCTTTGAATTAATTCTTGTAGTGAAAGACTGGATTCTTTGTCCTATTCGGTTCCCAAAGTCAACAAAAATACATCCACATTTTTAAATGGAAATAACTTCAGTTTTCTTCTCAGTATCCTGTCATTCCAGTGCTGTAAAACAATACGATAATGGTCCTCACTTCCCTTCAGCCAATGTCCAGCTTAGCTGATAAACATTAACCCCCTTTTGATGTTTTCCCATTTAAAAAAAAAACCTTCTACTTTGTAATTGTGGCAGATCTAACTGAGAGCTTATCACTCAGCGCTGGCATTCCAGAGTTTATTCTTGATGCACCATTTAATAGTCAAAAGCCTTGGGACAACAACATTTGACCCATGTCTGTAACAGAACTTTAATATGAAGTCTTCCCAACATTGGCAATCATTGACATTTTATTGAGAAATTGTATTATAGTTATGAACACATTTATCAATCAGCTAGTAGCAGTTTTCCTCTCAACTATTTAGTGGGATAGCTTGTATAAGAAATTCCATCATTTAGTGGCCTTTCCCACAATAAATTGCTTAAGATTTTGAATACATTTTGTCTGAAAATGACACGTGCTTCTTCAGGCTTAGCCTTAGTAACTGGAGACTGCTTTCTGGGAGAAAGCCTGAGTTACTTCTCTTGTCTCTTCCAGTGTTAAATTCTGCTTTGGGTCTGGCAGCCTTAGAACTGCTCTTCAAGGAGCAGGGGAGTGAGATATTTTCTTTTAGCTTTACCTGTTCTTTTTTTTTTTACTGGGGGCATCCATAAAGCAATTGTCCAGGTAGGAAGTAGAAAGCAGAGGGAAGTTCAGAAAGAAGGCAGCCCTTTCCAGATAGAAGGAGTTCCATTCCTGCTTAGTTACTCCTAGAGATGCCCTTGTCAACATTTCACCCTGGCTTGAGCAAGAGAATTAAATTTTACTGAATAATATTTGAGAGATGATTGCTTCAGTGTTCACAGAAATGGTACTAGCATCATTCTATATACCTAGGAGACATGTCTGTCAATGGCTATCTCAGTGAAGTAATGCTAGCTCTATAGATAGAGCCCAAGAAGGGTCAAAAGGCTAATTTATAACATCCTCAAAGGTGCTACAATCAAAAACACTTTTAACTATGTATCTGTTGACAACTTTGTAGTATTCAATTAGAACCCTAGAATAATAATTCCAATGAATTTATGAATTCACATTTTCCTAAAACATCAACTGGTGTTGTCCTGGTTCATTTGATTTTTTTTTCAACGATGCAAAATTAACTCAATTTTGGAAGAGGGGCTCTCAATTGAGAAAATACCTCCATCAGATTGGCCTGTAGGCAAGCCTGTATTGTAGTTTTTGATTGATGTGGAGGGCCCAATACGTTGTGGACAGTGCCACCCTTGGGCAGCTGGTCCTAAGAAAGCAGACTAAAAAAGTCAGTAAGTTGCTTTCCTCCAGGGCTTCTGCCTTAGTTACTGCCACCACGTTCCTGTCTTGGGTTCCTTCCATGATGGACTGTGATATGGGAATGAAAGCTGAAAGAAGTCCTTTCCTCCCTAAGATTGGCTTTGGCTACAGGTGTTTATCACGGCAAAAGGAACCCGACCCAAAGCAGTGATAAGCCTTGTTTTCACACTGGATTTCCATTGCTTGTTTTCAACTTTCTGAAATGGGTATGAGTTGTTTAAAGAATCATATAATAAATACTAGAAAAGCTAACACATGTTTTTGTTTTTCTTAAAGATTATGATATAGGCCAAGATAAACAGAGCAAATCCAATACCATTCCCCTAAGTTTTATACAATCGGTTGAGCATGGATTGAAGATGCAATGGGGCCTTTTGGGAAAGCAAGAGACAGCCTCATTGTCACAGAGAAGGAGAGAGATTCCAAGTTACTGCAGTCATTAGAAAATTTCATCTAGAAGAAATAATTTAATAGCCATTTTTATTAGTATTATCCCCTTTGACCAATAAGCCTAAAATGGCTTCCTAAGTCAACCTAGTTGACTTTTTAATTAGAGTGAATTTCAACTTTTCATCAGATTATATATAAAGGTACACACAATTTTCTAACCATATATAGAGGCCATGCTAAAGTAGTCATTTTGTTCTAATATCATTGTGACTATTACTACATCTTTCTCAGCAAAATACAGAGTTGTCTATTGTTCCTGGCTCTATCCATTGCATTCCTTATTTTATAAACTCTAGTTTAAGAATTAAATTGCGTGGGATGAAAATTTGGAATTTCTGACCCCCATCAAAGTCTTTCTTTCAGATTTCTGGCTGCAGGAGTGGTAGGTCATACACAGAACAGTGATGCTTGGGATTGTTCATATAATCAACAAAATGGATGCAGAAACTTGACCCTTTTAGATAGACATGGGAAAAGAGGCAGAAGTAGAGCACTCCTCTGCCTATCCCCAAGGATGGGGGGCAGAAATTCTCACAGAATAAAAATGCTCATCAAGGACCAAGACTGGAGTTGTGCATGATGATGATGCAAAGAGGCAAGCACAGAGATTGGATCCAACTGTATCTCGAGGATGCTAAGGGGCCATGTCAATCGTGCTAGGCTGCCAATGGAGAAGAACAAAAGAAAGAAATAATTCCACACAACCCTGAAATAAATGGTCTTCTCTTTGCCCTTCAGCATCTTAGCTGAAGATTATAATCTTCTGCCTTCCCGATTTCTAAATGATTTTAATCGGTGTGCTGTTAAAAAAACTATTAGTATGGCTGGTGTCACTTGTCTGTCTTGTACTGTGAGCATAAGTACACGCCGTAGTCAATTAAGTGCTTGCTGAATAAAAATTTTAAGGAATACTAATAAAAAAATCCCATCAATTATGTGTGCTCCACTGAATACAGAGTTGCTTAACATAAAATTTCCTAAACATATGTTCATAATGGATCGCAGCAGCCTGGGACCCAGTGACTTTATTTATGTATATGAGTCTGAGTCTGGGCACAGATGCAGAACAATGAGAAATTAAGTGGGAATAAGTTTCTTACTGTGTCTCTCTTCGGCTTGCAGGCTCCAGCCCATTTGCCCTGTTGAAAACAGATTTGGTGGCGCCCACAGTCAGGCTGAGTTCCCACTCCGGGCCCTGCAGTTTAAGAGAGGTCTTCTGCATGAGTTCCGCAAGGGCAACTCTTCCAAAGAGCAGGTTCGCCTCCATGACCTGGTCCAGCAGCTCCCCAAAGCCATTATCATTGGGGTACGGAAAGGGGGCACTAGGGCCCTGCTAGAGATGTTGAACCTCCACCCTGCCGTAGTCAAAGCTTCTCAAGAGATCCACTTCTTTGACAATGACGAGAACTATGCCAAGGGTATTGAGTGGTACAGGAAAAAAATGCCTTTTTCCTACCCTCAGCAAATCACAATTGAAAAGAGCCCGGCCTATTTCATCACAGAAGAGGTTCCGGAAAGGATTTACAAAATGAACTCATCCATCAAGCTGCTGATCATTGTCAGGGAGCCAACCACAAGAGCGATTTCTGATTACACTCAGGTGCTAGAGGGGAAGGAGAGGAAGAACAAAACCTACTATAAGTTCGAGAAGCTAGCCATAGACCCTAATACCTGCGAGGTGAACACGAAGTACAAGGCGGTTAGGACCAGCATCTACACGAAACATCTGGAGCGCTGGCTCAAGTACTTTCCGATTGAACAGTTCCATGTTGTCGACGGAGACCGTCTCATCACCGAGCCTCTGCCGGAACTACAGCTCGTGGAGAAGTTCCTGAACCTTCCTCCGAGGATAAGTCAGTACAATTTATATTTCAACGCTACCAGAGGGTTTTACTGTTTGCGATTTAACATTATCTTTAATAAGTGCCTGGCGGGCAGTAAGGGGCGCATCCATCCAGAGGTAGACCCCTCTGTTGTTACCAAATTGCGCAAATTCTTTCATCCCTTTAATCAAAAATTTTACCAGATCACTGGGAGGACATTGAACTGGCCCTAAAACAATCCATCATACAGCACCATGTGTTGTACCTGGAGACATGTGGCATCTCCTCTAGATTAAAATACGCACTTTCCCAGACTCAGCTACCCATCCAGGTCATTTCTCCATGAATACTTGTACATATGCGGTGTGTGACCAAATGCAAGATCAATTCTTTTTCTACTGAAAATTTACAAAAGAGTGAATACTAAATTGCTGCCTGCAGAGTTGCACCTTTGAAGCTATTTACAAAAGAAGAGTAGAGGTGGTGGGACTGGGGGGAAAGTGACTTCAGATAATCCTAAGAGTTAGTCTTCCTTGGATTCAGAATTTGTCGCCCGCCATTTTCATAGATTTAAGCCAAAAGATGAATGTGTGAAAATGTACCAATGGCTACGAAGCATCAGGAAGTAGAGGATTTGGTTTTCTTGTTTTTCAGGTTTTGTTTTGTTTTCTTGGTTTTTGTTTCTTGTTTTGTTGTCCTAAAGTGAAGCTGGCTCTTTAATACAGATACCTGATTGGTCCCATGAAAACAGAATATGCTATTTTTTTTGTTGTTATTTAAAAGAATGTCTTATCTCATAAAATTGACATTGTTCCAAAGTTCCTGTGGTGATTTTGCACTATTGTTTCCTTGTATGAACCATGGTGTCACTTGTGGCATGTCAATCACGGGCTGGCGAGTCAAGTCCTTTTACTTCCATGTGTATGTCAACACAGAGAAACGTCCTGTACATACTGTAAATGTTGTAAATATCAGTTTCACACTAAGTAATTCTATTTTGTAAACTGAATATGGCTATTTAATTTATTGTGAAAATTAAATTTATTGTGGTATTTAAAATGGAATGGATTAAAATTACACTATGTGCAACTTTTCTTAAAAACTCCTTTTACTGTGTGTGCCCCCTTTTGGAGTGTGGAGGCGCTCTCTCTCTCTCTCTCTCTCTCTCTCTCTCTCTCTCTCT